>JAPMOR010113295.1:289935-345606 GCA_026543865.1 Argiope aurantia | reverse complement strand
TGTTTTGATCTATGAGTATTCTTACTTTTTATGAAAAGGTAGAGAATTCTACAAAAGATTCACTTATTTTGGTCACTAACTTGCAGAAATCTACAGAAGATAACAATCAATGTTATTATCACTATTACGATAATTTGACTTAAAACTAGTTAGCAATTATAATGACAAATGACATCCATTCCAATGTTCTGTCGATTTTAACTATAATTATATATTTATCAATTAATTTTATATTTAAAAATTGCCTCCATCTAGTAAAGTTTTCATTTTCAAGATTCATTTCAATGTACATTTAAAAAATGTCAAATATAATAAATTTTCATTAATAGAGCATAGATCCGACCAGAGAAAAGGCACCAGGCTAGATCACTTAAAATATTGCACTTTTACAGCAAAATATGCATTTATTGCATAAACTCTTACAAAATATATCGATTTTTCCAGAAATTATGCTATATGTAGTAAAAGCTACAAAATATGAATAAAAATCTTATTGTTTACTTAAAAGAAGGGGCTCTGAAATTCACAAACGGTGACTTTCTTTTTTCGGGGGACAGTGAACTTTGAAATAAACAAAATTGGACAGAAGTATGAAATTTTATTTTTATCGTTTTTTCACAAATTATATTTAACTAAAATAGTGTTATATGATATATTGTTCAACAAAATGAATATTTCAAAGGCCTAGAGAAAAAAAGAGTACATTTTAATTACTTCCCACAGATTGAAGTTGTAATTAGATTTAATTATCTTTAAAATGTTCCAGTGTCTTAATTTTTGAAGAAATTAAATAGAATTGATAACAACGATTTCCGTTAGACATTTAAAGAAAATAGGTATGCATTTTATATTTTGAGTTTCTTTAGACAGTTTAATTCTTAAAACATAAATTTCTTATGAAAATTCAGTATGTATAAAGATATTTCTGAAAAATTAGCATTCAATTGGAATTACAAAATCATACACAGTTTTATTCCAAATAAATTTTATATCGGGTATAGGGGAAAAAATAATAGAAAAAATCTAAAAGTGAGTCGCCTGGAATATTTTAAAATATTCCAGACTTTTAATTTTTAAATAAATAATATTTCATTTTAAAAAGTTTTTAAAGAGAAATTTGACGTTAGACATATTTATATTTTATTTGACATATTTATAGCATAAAAATTTTCATAACTTATATGCTCATATTGAGAATTAATCATTTATATTTTCAATAATGCCTAATTGAATCCGCCGTCCCTTAACACGTCCCACTCACCCTTCTTATAATACCAGGTCAAAAGAAGAGTTTGGTTACTGGGAATCTATTGTAACTATACTTCTTTGTTTAATTAATTCACGAAAGATTTTTATCGTTTTCACTTATCTCTATTCCAAATTATGCAATACTTATTAATCCCAAACCCACAAATTAAGTTATGGAAGAGAAATTATTACATGAACAAACACATTGTGAAAGTAAGTTTAGCAAAGTTTAATACATACTGTAGTCCATTTCTTAGCAGGCCTTATTAACTTCTTAGAAATTTCAATTATCGGATTATCGATTATACCCAGAGGTGTAAATTATCGAATTAATTTATTGATGTATTCCTCTTTTCAGCTCGTTTGATGACGTTGATTTGGAAAATGACACCTCCAGGTTAACAGAACGCAATGAGTATTTAGGAAATTATCATTCTGATATAGAAAGTAAGTATCAACTTTTATCAAGAATATAATATTAAAAATATTTGTAAATTATCACTAATTGTTTTTCACACACATGTTTAGAGTAATGTCTTCAAGTTTATACAAACAAATTTATTTAGCTTATTAAAATTATTCTCAAAAATATGAAATAAATATTGAGATTAAATATTATTTCTTGGATCAAAATTATCGTTTGGCATTGAGCATAGTATTAAATGAAACGATGACGGTTAATAAACCAATTTTTTATTATAAGGTATATTTTTTATTATTTGCAACATTGTGAATTTTTTTAAAATTTAATATTCTTAATGCTTGAACAGGTTTCTTTATGCAAATGTTAGAATTTTTTCTAAGTCTATTTTTGAGAAAATTACATTGATTTTAAAGTTTGCATTTACATACGTTTTGACTCTACTTTACGCCTTAAGATGATTCTTTCACAGATTCTAATTTTTGATAGAATTTTCTTACGGAAAACCTCATAAATTAAAGTCTAATTCATATTTCTTGTTCAAATTTGGTATAATAGTTTCTCAACGCGTCCTGTAGTTTCTTATTTAAAGAATAAGTAATCTATTCATTTAGAAATATTCCATGGCTGTTTAATGTTTCACAATGCGTAAAAATTTGAAATTTTCCTGTGTAACTCTATTTAAAGAGTGGATAGAAATAGAGCTCATTTTTTACTTCAGGAAAACAAAGTAATATATTTATTAAACTATCTGCAAAATTTTAAGCATAATTTGAACCAGATGAATTTCGCTTTATACCTCCTTTATAAAGGCCCCTTTTTTCCCTTTTTTTATTTAAAAAAATTGTTACTTAACTGCTTTATTTTGGTTTCATCGATGTTTCTTCGCTCTTTTTTATTCAAATATATTCAAAAATATAATTCTTTTAGAACGTTTTTCAGGAAATGAATCCCTTTAACACATAAATGGCTCAAGACTCACTAAAATGCTAATATAACTAACCTTGACTATAACAAGACATACAAATCGAGAATTCTAATACACTTTAATAAATTAGCACAAGAACACTGAAATTTGAATATCTTATAAAACAAGCGATAGAAAGTTAATCTAAAGGTCAAAAACAGAGACTAAAAACGACCTTTGTTCTTTCTAACGACATATCCTCTATTGTAAATAAGTTCTTATCTCTCTCATACAAATAAGAAAAATATTATCAAAACCAAACGGTACGTATGCTGTGGTCACACTATCCACTTCTGTCCTTGTAAATTGATTTATTTTTTTACCACTCAAGGTAAGTTGTAGTTATATCTTTTAGAATAAAAATTACTCAACTAAATATGAAAAGATGCAATATTGAACTGGATCAAGTGTCCATGTGTTTAGTATCTGTTTAATGGATACATTACATATTATGCAATATTTCCTATGAGTAGGTAGAAATGGAGAATTATCTTTACTTTCTTAAAACCGTTAATTTTTTTTATAAAGGAAATAATTTTTTTCAAACTTTTCGTAAAACTATTACATGAAAAACATATTTTACTTATTTTAATAAAACAAAGGCAATAAAGCAAAGACAACAGAAAATAAGCTCTTCAGAAATTCTTCTGCTTTATAATAAATGAAAACTTATTTTGACTTTGATATTCAACTACGATTGCTAAAAATTTTGAAGAATCACATGAAGATTTAATAGATTTAAGTTATCAAAAAAATCCATACATTTCTAAAAGTACTTCTAATATCATTGAAACTGACATATGCAATAATATTCCATATCGTTGATAACTCGATAAAATATAAATATAAAAATATATTTATATACTATTACGAAGAATTTTACAAAAGCAAATATTTTATGTGTATCAACTTTTATTAGTGCCAATTTTTGAGCCCCATTGAAATTTTCATGCAATTTAAACATTGTTTTTTATTTTATCTCCTTCATGTCATCGCGTTAATTTTTTTTTTTTGAGTTTCAGTGAGGCAATTATAATTTTAAAATCTTTTTGAAATAAATAAATAAAAGTCTATATGCAGTTTTATCTATCTCGTGTCCCATTCACTTTCCTTTTACATTCGACGTAAAAGAGAGCACTAAGACAAAAAAGTCAGGAATTGTAGCGCCAGAAAAAAAAAGAGAATAGAGTTAAGTTTGCAGCAGTAAAAATGTGGGTAATTTAATTTCCTTTATTTTTTACACCGATTCAGTTACAACAGAGTCATGAAATGTACGATATTTTTGCACCCTTGCAGACAATTTTTAGTTCTCTGAAAAGATGGAAAATCTTTCCAGTAAGGATGACAATATTCGAAAAGAAACGATATAAGGGAATTTGTGAAAGGAGTTTCCTAATATCTATTACAAAAAAACATAGTGAAAATAGTTTAAAAAGTTTAATTCTTTTTGCAATTTTTTTTGTCCATACTTTCTTAAATAACTAAAGAATTATTATTCCCTGAAATTAGAATTTCATGAACAATGTAAATGAGGCAATGATAAAATATTTATCAGGAAAGGAAATGGATATTGTTAAAACAATGTAATTTAGCTTAAAAAGCTAATATTTCGTGTTTTTAGATCTGAATAGTGAAACAAAATTATTTTATTCCATAGATGAAATCCATGTTTTTGTAGCTATTTATATAAACTGAAAATACCTCATCCGTCATAAACATGACTAATTAAATACACCTAGTACGTGTTTGCAGCCTTTCTTATGTAGCAAACTCATCCATCACTTTATTATGCTACCACATCACTGAGAAAGGTGCTTTTACTCAGATTCTCTTCTGATACGAGAGCTGTTCTATAAAGTATCCGATGTTTGGCCAGGAAAAATATATTACTTATTCGATACTTTCCCCTTCAAAGAAGGCCCCTTGTACCTTCATACATTTAGCCCACCTAACCGTCCACTGCCGAAAGCAATGGAAAGGAATTTCCCTCTTTTAAAATTTTCCCCGTTGTCTTATTCTGCATTATCTCTTCTCTGTTCTCAAAAGAAGAACCTTTCAACAGCATCTTCAGTTTTGAAAACAATCAGAAGTCACAAGGAGCCATATCTGGAAAGTAAGAAGATTGGAAAACGGCTGGAATTCTGTATTTCATCAAAAAAGTCTGGATCAGGTGTGACGAAAGAGCGGGAGCATTGTCATGATGCAATTGTCAATTTTTTCGTCGTTCAGAGATCTGGTCTTTCGCGCCAAATCGCCTCTCTGAATGGGCGTAGAAGTTGTTGATAGTACTGTTTGTCCTTCCTGTGCATATTCGTGATACATTCGTGATCGTCTCCACTAATGTGCGACCATTTTTGGATCGTTTAAACTATTCCTTTACTTGTGTTACCCACATAGCATCGTTCCCAAACGCTTGTTGAATCGTTTCGCTTGCAGAACCTTTCTCAGCGGCCAGCAGACTGCAACTGACATGCTCGAATACGAAAATAAATCAAGTATGCTCATTAAGCTGCCTACTTCCACTGTGCACTAGGGTGGAACGAAAAAATCAATTTTTAATTTGTAATTTGTAATAGCGCGGAAAAGTTGTCTTTTGGTGTAGATAAAAAAATTATAAGTACAAAAAATATTGGAGTACATCTTGAGGTGCCGCTAGGACGTTAAAGTTTCGTAAAAACACTTTTTGTAACTTTTTAAGGATTTTTGCGTGCCTCGATTATAAATAAAACGCTTTTATTAGGCGTTGTCATATGAATAAAAGTATAAAAACAGTTTTCCTATTGCACTGGCATGGAACTGGTCGTCGCCGGAGCAATTGTTATTGAGGTAAGACGGAGATTTGTCTGCATACGATGACAAAGGCTGGGCTGGTTTCAAATCAGTAGCTTTGCCGTGTTCAGTTGAGTTGGCGTGTCCTCACTGTCTATTGTTATTTGTTAGTTTGTGCTTGTGTGCTTTGCTATAAGTGAAAATGGCTCAGTCTAAATTAGTGAAGACAATACAAATATTGGAGTGTTCTATTTTTGGGAAATTTAGTGATTTGCTTAAAGTTGAACACACTACTGACGAATCTAGTGTTACTGTTATATTAGACATAACGCCAAAATTGCTTCAGAGAAGGATCCTTCTGTAAGCGAAATATGCGATACTTTAGTTCCTATAATAGAATAAATATGGGCAAGAGCTTCAATTCCCTTTGCTTCTAGCAAAAGAATTTCACAAATGATAAAACTTTATCATGCTAAATATAGGAATTTATTGAAATTTAAAAGTAGAAAATATTCAGATAAGTTTAATTTCAACCTCACAGAATTTAGAGCAAACGCTAACGTTTATTTGATATTGCTGACTTGTATTTAAAAAAAAGGCCAGTTATGGAATAAAAGGTTCTAAACGATCAACAGGAAAAGGGTAATTTTGATAATGTTACCACAAGCGCTTTGAGGAAGAAAGAAGCAAGAAAGAGTAAAGAACTACATAAGATAGCTAAGTTTAATCAAGAACGGGCAAAAAATACTAGTGCATCAGAAACGATTACTGGCCACAATGACAACGCTGAAGAACAACAATGTTCTTTACAAAAAGAGGCAAGCCAACCAAATTCATCAAACAGACAAGATGCAATAAAACTACCAAGTGCCTGTGCAGTTTAATATCAAGTTAAAACTTTATACAGAAGGCGTCTGAAGCTGAACCAAATAGTATAGGGGACTCAGTTATCGACTCTCCCTGGCTTACTTGTCACATGCAAGCAGTGGAAAGAGCTGTGAGACTGGTGTCTGAATCGGCTGAAAATGTCTGTGGTTCAATCGCAAGAGAAGGATACATAAGAGCATAAATTGACTTAAGTGTGAATATGCCAAAATTTAATTTAAAAAAACTGTTTAATGTGACAATGAAGTGGAAACAAACATTTTGCAGCTGTAACATTTGTTATCATTAAGGATACAAACGTAAGAAAAAAAAATTGGACATAATTTTTTTTGTTATTATATTTTGTAATTAATAAATTTTTGCAATTGCAATGCTTATGTATGCATTTAAAATCCTCTTTTGTAACATTATATTGAATGAAAAATGTATAAAAATATTTTATCAATGTTTATAATTTTTCAATTTTTTTTACAAACTTTAAGCTCTTTTCGGCACCTCTAAATATTGTTGTATTGCAACCAGAATTCTTTAAAATTCTTTTTGAACCTTCACTACTATTGCCAAACTAAAATCTAAGAAAATATTTTAAAGACCCTTTTTAAAAATTTCCATTTTTTTACAAATTTCAAGCTTTTTGCGGTACCTCAAGAAATTAAAACTTAAATCAATATTTCATATAGCATCGCATATGCCAGTTATTTTTACTGCGATTTTTATTGTTATGTTTTAAGTTATTATTGGAAAACTAGAGAGAACTAGCAGAATATTATTAGAAATTTGAAACAATTTTTTCCAAAACAGTTTTCATCCGCTAGACTTTTTCTTGTTCAAAAAAACATTTGAGGGTTTTTTTTAGCTTTAAGCATTAAAATCGAATATGCCCCGTCTTAGTTTAAGATACTAGACAAGACGAGGGTAATAAATGTAATATAACCAATTCACGGTATAATAAAAAGTCATCTCTAAAATTAAAAGTCATATCACTGAATGAGGATTACAGTACAGTATGGTTTAGTTTAGTTTAGTTGTTTTATCGCTCTTTTATGAAGCAACACTAGGACTACATTGAGACATTCCTTGTAATTTTGATCCACAATCAGATGACGAAGATCATACCCGAATTGGCATGCTTCTCCAAATATCCATATTACTTTAGCTGCAGACTCTTTGACCTCGAATGATTTAATGTGCATCAAACATGCATAAATACTTTAATATATGTTAATTGGTGGAGTGGAAGCTGCCTTTTAGGTCCCACACTGAACTGAAAACATTCAGATTCTGAAACATTAACTCTATTCATGAAAGAATCCCTTTCATGATTTCACGATAAAATGATTATATGAAATTCTTAGTCAAATAGTATTTAATCCTTCTATTGTTATATTACTTTATCATTTTTCAAAAAAAAATGTCGTGGGTTTTTTTTCTAGAATGTCTCTAATGCAATAAGATATTCCGGCAAGAATCGGAGTAAGCTCGTTGTTTCAGTATGAAGATCATTAATTCCTTTGATGCGTGATCATATTATATTTATACTATGATAATTATGATAGATATGATAATATGATTGATGTGCTTAAAATATGATTAATTTGATAAGATTCCTTCAACAATAAGCTTTTTATATACATTTAATACTTCTGTTATCCTCAAAGATCTTATGTTAGAATTTAAAAAGCTTTTAAATTCTAACATAAGATCCATATGAGCTTCATCGTCAAAATAAAAAGCATCGTTTCAACTGAACTCATTTGGTGCTTTTCAACATCTTCGAATTTTGGCGCTATAAAGCTTGCTTTATGTTTCTTTATCATTCATATGATTTGTTCACATAATCATTTAGTTTCTGCTACATAATTATTTTCAAGCAGTTAAGGTTACTGTCTTACTTTTAGACATTCGCTCCAGAATATTGTTTAATATGATCACATTTTTTTATATAAATTTGCTAAGTTTTAAGAGCCTTTTTTGAACATAAATTTATTTACTAATTTAAGAGTAAAAGTAAACAGACGAAAAATATAAAACCTAATTTATCGATTATTAAAATAATCTATGATTCACTCCATCGTAAACAGTTTTTGAAAGAGTTTCACTTTCGCTACATGAATACATTCTGTCTTTTATGTATTTCAAACGCAGTATTTGAGCCATTATTTGTATTTCATTTATATCCCATTATATTTAATCCAAATTCTTATCTTCTCCATAGATTCCATCCTTAGCACAGACATAGATCTCTCCAAAACACACATTCTCGGCGTAGATCTCTCGACGTTTTTACCACCACTAGATGATCCTGCAGGAGCTCAAATGGAAGCCAGATGTCAAAACCCTTTCAACTGCACATACAAATTAACTAATGTCCAAGGGAAACCGATGATGCTGGCTCTGCCAATGGCCGTCACGCATCCATACAACTATAACAACGATAGATTGTACGACAATAATTCCGACTCGATCAATCAGAATTCTCTGCCAATTTTACAAGGAGAATCACTAAAACATTCACAATCTATGGCGTTTCCAGATGTCGAACAAAAATGTGAATTGGATGCTGTTCACCAATCAAGAACCAAGTCTTTTGGAGTAGAATTAGACGATTTTCTTCCAGTAAGTTTTTTTTCAATAAATAGATTATTTTCAAATTAAATTGTTTATAAATAGCATTTATGGCACATTATTGGATTCGCATTCATTTCCTTCGAAACTTTTGAGATAACGAAAAAAGCATATTTTGTTTAAATACTAACTTATTTCTAAACAGAATACGAATTTTCTTCATGAATTCTTCATCCTTCATTGACTTACGCGATGCAAGCTTATCTACAAATATCCTCTTACTTGATAATTAACTCCTAAATCTAGTATGAGACATGAGCCTAAATTAATTTTGAATATAACATTGCTTAAAAAATAAAATGGCAATTTCATGAAAACAAATTGTTCTTTAATTGAGGAAGATTGATATGAAAATAGTAAATCTTATTTTACAATTTACAACTTCAATAAAACAATAATATCCATATTCCTATTTAACATTTATTTTCATATCATATGAATAGTTTTGCTTTAATGTCTAAAGTTTGTATTTGATTCAACCATTATTTTTTTATTTTTTAATCTTTTCAAACATTAAATTAATTTTAGATGTATTTAATTTCATAAAGGCAAATTCTTCTTTAATTATGAAAGATTAATATGAAAATAGTAAATCTTATTTTACAGTTTTCAACTCCAACAAAACAATAGTGCATACATTCTTATTTTTCATTTATTTTCGTATTGTATAAACAGTTCTACCTCAGTGCTTGATGTTTTTTTTTTCGACCATTCTTTAAATTTTTTTTAATTTTTTCATACTTTAAATTAATTTCAGATATATATAAATATTACTTATCATTAACTTTATGAAATTTTGCATCCCACATTTTTCAAGCCATTCTTGATTTCGTTTAAAGTAACCAAACTCTTTGTCAATTTTCTTTTCTCCTGCACATGTTTGACCAAGTTGCTTATCTTTTTCTGCCTGTAGGAAATCACTTTCTTCTATTATTGGTTATTTTTTGTCAGACAGCAGTATCGGCATATATGATGCAACTTTGTATAATATCGCCAGATGTCAGTTATAAATATATAATCAAGATGACTATTCACCCTTTTCATGATATAAGGAAATAAAGACTATCATATTTTCCGAGGAATCTGCTGTTGCGATACTGGAAGAATGCGTGAACAAAATTTTAACATCTATCGTCCCTTCGAATATTGGATGTGGCCAACATTTTGAAGAATAAATGAAATGTCAGCAAATAATGAATATACTGAATACTGAATATAAGACAATACTGAATATAAGACAATATTAAAATCGTTGTAATTGATAATATTGCAAAATATATTTAAAAAATGTGAATTAAAAAAAATGTTGATGCCAAAAATTAGAAATTTAAAAAAAAAGAAAATCTTGAAAAATGTTACTAAAAACGTCAGAGTATGAAAGAATTAAAAGAAGAATAATTGGAAAGGATAGTAAAATAAATTTCAAGTTCAAGCAATAGAATAAAGTAAAAGTTAACTATTAGAAATTTAAAACAGATAAAGATCAAGAAAAATAAAATTAAATGGAAGAGGAGAACTTAATTTATAGCAGTCAACATATCAAACAGCCATTTCAGTCAATACTGAAATACAGAAAGTTTAAAATTATGCAGTACAATAAATACAAACATTGTTAAAAAAAAGTTGATAACATTAAAGAATTAATATATTAATAATAAATAAGTGAAAAGCATATACGTAAGAAAGAGCAAAGTAAATTGAAAAAGGAGAGAAAAATAAAGAACTTTTGTCAGATTACCACTGATCAATCAAAGTCTTAATGTAACAGTAGATCAAAATATAAAGCGTTTGAATATTTCTATTATTTGTTGTCCTGAAAAATGATGTACAAGATTTTTTTTACTTCTTTTCAAGATTTCAAATCAAGGCATTGTTTTGCACTTCCCAATTGTTCTATATTTGTAAGAATTACTTGATAGTCTTCTTTAATTCTTAATTTGCATTCTTTGAAAAATATAACTTTCCACTGTAAAAGAGAAAGCCTTAACTAAAATTCAAAACTAAATTATTTACTATCTGCAGCAGAAATTCTTTCGATAGCTATCTACGAAATAAATCCAACACCTCTGGATAATAGAAGAATTATTTTACGAAAAACACGAAAATCAGGCTCTAAAAATACATCCGGAACATATACAAAGAATGGCACTTATAGAAATGAACAATATAAGAAGACGGCAAATTACTATTTAGAAAGTGACAATCACACTCTAATTTCACAATTTGAGCTGGCTCATCAGCTATACAGGGAATGACAGGAAAAGACTGAATTATTTCAACTTTCCGGATGTATGTAGGTTTTTCCGACACATCGTTATGCCAAATGGAATTTTCCAGAAGAAACTAGGCTTAAGTTCCTATAGATAGGACTATAACTCTTGCATTTTTGTCCCAGATTAACTGGTTCCATATCAAATCGACAATTGGTAATTAAATTTGTCATAAATGTTGTGTCACTGAGTTGGCACCCAATAAGCCTGTAGCTCATTCCAGATATGAGATCGATTGTGCAGAAAAATGGTAATTCCCTCGCATTCATTATGAATCACTGTAAATTCACTATTGTGTTGCAAATTTCTTAACTAGACTTTGTTTTGCTTGTATAGTAAATTTTAAAAAACATTTTATTTTTTTAACAATCTTTTTTTTAATTTCGCTTTAGTCAGTAGTACAACATAGTATTCTACTTTTTGTCAAAACATTATACAGACATTTCTATTTTTCGCGACTTATAATAGCTAAATTCAAAGAGAATATATAATTTAACTTGGAAGTATGTCCTCTTTAAAAATATTCAAACTGCATTCGCATTAGCGATCATCTACATATTTATATTTGCATAATTTTCCGATTTTTCGTCTTTTAAATTATTCTGAATAATGAAAACTCCCAAGAGTAAAACTTTAAATACATCAGTTCAAATCAACTGGAAATATGCAAGGAAAAATATTTAGAAGCTAATTAAATGTATGCTAAAGTAGCAAATGAATGATTCTGTTATTGCTTTCCTTTTTTCGAGTTTTCATTTCAATTATTAATACAATATATTTTCTCGAAAAATGATTAATGTTTGTTTCTTTTATAAATATCACCGTTAAAAGTGATGTGACGTGACTAAATAAAAAATAAATTGGAATGATGTATACATTTTCATATTTAATTACAATTTAAAAACAGCAGACGATATTTTTCTTTTCAAATAGAAAGTTGTTGCAAAAATGTTTTATTCCAAAATATTTGTTTTTCTTTTAATTCTTTATAGAAATTATTTTCAAAATGTGTAAGTATACTCTATAGTATAAAAAAATTTTATTAGATAAAAAAATAATTTTAGTAATACTTACTTTTTAGTGGAGAAATTATATAAAAAGAATAAGCATTTCTTTTCAATCAACAACAAGCTAAACTAAGCAATTGGTGGATGATCTTTGCAATACTAAGCGCTCAATCTTCGGAATTATACCACCAATTACTAGCTCAGACTTGTAGTGATCAAAAGTAGAATCAGACAAGGAAAAAACTTTTTCTCAACGTCTCAATTTGATTTAAATTGTAAATATATTTACCTAACCGCAAGCTGTATTCCAAAGACTTTACACTTTTTTAAAATCATAGGCAATCATCTTTTATAAATACTGAGTCAGATGGAAGAATAAAATTTCTAGAAAAAGTAAACCTAGGAAACATCAATAGAGTCCAACAGCACTTGGAGCTAGATAAAAACTTGCATAAGACAGCTCTTACGCCATTTAATTACTTTCAAAAAGGCTGCAAATGTGAATAATTTATTATACCGAAGTGACAAGAGTTGAATTTTTGTGTTCTTATTTCTATATAGAATATGTAAAAGAAAAATATTCTATGGATAGTATGCAAACATGTAGAACGTCACATTATAATACAAACAATTTTTTCCTCTATGTTTAATGGAATAAAATAGCATATTGCTGCAATCTTCAAAAATTCAATTTCATTCAGTCAACTATGAATATTATTTTTTGCCTTGGGCGTAAAACTATAAAATCTGTTTCAAAACGGCGCCTAATTGCTTTCTGTACTATCCTTTGTTTTCTTTCAAGCCCACGGAATAATTTTTTTTTTTTTTACATTTACTTAAAAGAGGGAAGTGTTTCTTCAGAAAAGATGTATAAATATTTTAATAAATAATTTTCTCCATTTTCTACCTCAGTTATTTTTCGCAAGCAGTTTTTCGTAAAAAAAAATGGCGAGCTAATTTTTTCATTCATAGCTTGAAGGCATAAAAAATTTGTTGAGTACCTTATAAAGTTTAAAATATTTGCGAATTTATTCTTGTTTTTTTTAGAGTGAAGAGATTTTTTTATTTTTCTTGAAAGTAAAAAAAAAATCTAGGTAGTTTATTATTTTTATAATTTAGAATGTAATCGCAGACAATTTTCTAATAACACAATAACTAACTTAGAAACTAAATTCAGAAAAAAAAATAGAGAGAAAAATGAGAACCACATTTTTTCTGGATTTTACTTGTTCTAAAGCGTAAAATACCATCTAATTTCAAAAAAGAAATTAAAACGTGTTTATAAAAATTACTTTTGTGAAAAAATTATTCCAATTAATGTTAATGTTTTTAGTACTGTTATTTCAACAGCATTGCGAAGGAGAAGCATAAATATACTTGTAGAGAAAATTTACAACCTAATAGTCTCCTCTATTACAAACTATTGTAAAATTTCTTTGCATCTTCTTTAACTTAGGAAACACTATCAAAAATGGATTTTTTTGTTAAATTTTAGTTTATATAAAAATATGTGTTGCTATCTAATGACTGAAGTATTCATATTTTTGAAAAGTCTGACGTCAGCTTTCAAAACTGTAATTTGGATGTTTGAATTCTTTATTTCCCTAGTAACAAAAAAAAATTCCCACTGTCAAATATTTTCAAAAAAAGTTTTGAAAAATTATTTTGAAAGAGATAGATTATGCAGCATATTTGCACGTATATATTTTTTGCTTATAAAATGATCATTAAACAACGTTATTCAGAGTGTTTTATTCTTGTTAAACGAAACTGTAATGAAAAGTTCATGTTATATACGAAATCTACATCGATTTCCGCAAATTCTGTTTCTTCTGCTTAACTTATTTCAGCAAAGAATCATTTCTCTTAAATCACTTACTTGTTTGATTCTAGAATACAGATGTGTGATAACATTTAAAGACTGTCGTGAAATTTGCAGCCTCAAACATTCATATGATTTCAAAAGAAAGCAAAAGATATTCTTGAAGCATCAAATCAAATAAAAAACATAAAAGCATGTAGTATAATAATTCTTAGAATAGTTAGATTTGGAAGGTTTAATATTAGGTGGTAATAAAACAACAATATCTGTTTTGAGATATCTACAGCTAAAACTAAACGTCGAAATGAAACCAAATTCAAATATAATGTATCTATATCATCATAGAAGATTTACGAGGATGGAAAAAAAAGACTTAGAAAAAAAAGCATCAAAAGCCACCAATAGAAGAGATTTTGGCACCATTTAAACGAAAAAAATTGAACGCATTGAAATAATTACAATGAACGCATGGAAAATGGATTGTACAAAATTTTATTCATATTCAGGTGATAAAAAAATGTATAAAAAAGAATTATAAGCTATATGAAACCCACATAAAACATTCTTTTATTGTCAACATTTGAGTTAAAGTTTTCTATGTACCGACAATATTTCGATTTTTTTTCAATTAACTTTATGTATAATATTGAATCGGTAATTTATTTTTCAGCCTTTATCTTCCCATGTTTTACTCAATTAGCACATGAATTATGATTTCATTCAATTCATTAATTATATCATCCAAATGTCTCCAAAAAAAGAGATAGTTATTTTATGTTCTCTCTGTATTTTTGATACTTTATTTATTCATGTTATACTCAGGAAAAAATTTTTAAAAAATAATTCAATTATAATATATATATATATATAATATGGGGTATCTCAAAATCCTTGACCGCGGCTTTTATTCCTTAAATATTGATCATAAACATATACTGTAAATTACAAAGTTGCGTAAAAAAAGATGCAAATTACTATGAAATCAATGAAAGTTTTTAGATGATTAAACTTTAAAAAAAAACAAAATTTAAATTTGTATACGAACCTCGGACAGAAAAATTCCCAGTAACTAAAATGTGCAACGTCCTCTAATAAGGTCATGTACAAAATTTCAGCGATTTATCACAAAAAGTCTCAAAGATATGAAACTACATAAATGCTGACTTAAACCACTTTTCGATGCCTGGATATGAGTGTGCGAAGAGAATCATGTCGGATGTCCGTGTTTTAGGGGTAGTACACAAATATAAATAAAGAAAGCAATGATTGAATAAATAAATAATAATTTTGCTGTTTATTGGTTTAAAAGTATTAAAATTTGTAGAAATAATAACTTAAAGGAAAGATTACATAAAAGAAAGATTACTTAAAGGAAAGATTACGTAAGGTTGTTTTTTTTACAAGTTCATTGACTGCGCTATTTTTAAGTTATATTCTGTAATTCATGATATAAAATTTTAAAGTATTTTTCAGGAAGCATAAATTTTAAAATTTGTATTTGAAACTAAAGACATAAAATTTATTTTATTTCCTTATGATGCATTCCTGCGTCGCGTCATCTGCTCTGAAGCTGTATACATTTGCATTTTAATTTGTGATTGACCCTTTACCAATTTTGTTTTAACTTATCTTTGAGAGTTTTCATGATAAAAATCTGAAATTTTGTACATGACCTTATTAGAGGATGGGGCACATTTTACTCACAGAGAATTTTCTGTAGAGGTCTGTATAAAAATTTAAATTTTGTATTTTTTAAAGTTTAATCCCCTGAAAAATTTAATCGATTTCATAACATTTTACACCTTTCTTTACTCAACTTTGTAATTTACAGTATATGTCTGTGATCAATATTTAAGGAATAAAAGTCGCGGTCAAGGTTTTTGAGACACTCTATATATTCTTTTAATAGTTTTCTCTTCTGTGATCAATATTTAAGGAGTAAAAGCCGCGGTCAAGGTTTTTGAGACACCCTATATATACTTTTATTAGTTTTCCCTCATACCTGGTTCATACATTTCAAATAATATTGAATATAAATTGCAGTGATTATAGAGATTGCGGTTCTATTAAAGAATATCTTTTAAAAACATTGCATTCTTCCATAATTTTTTATGAGAATACTTTTTAAAAGCTATACACTTTTTATTAGTCTGCTGCTAGATAAAACTGTTTCAAATTGATGTGTCGTTTGATTTGTTTCAATATTTTATTAATATTTGAGTATTGCGAAATTCGGAAATTTTATTTATCTGTCACGAAAGGTAAAGTCCAAATTTATTTTTGAGTAATTACAGTATTCTGCAATTCGCATGTATGACATGTTTGCTTGTGGAAAAAATGCATAATTTCCCTTTAATTACAAATTAATCAAAATTCTGCTTTTTCTTCTTTTAAAAAAAGTCCTTACGAGTTGCTCATTTTTGCCTTTAAAAACATGTTTCCTTGAGGGGGGAGGGCGGAATCGCCACAGATACAATGATGAGAAACTTTTAGTATGGCGGGTGATTTTCGCTGCACGGTGGGGGCGGAGAGTATAGGAATGGTTTGTTGTTGGCAGACCCTTACAGATGGCAAGACTTGCTTCTTACTGGAAGGGTTGTATCGTGACCAGTTATGACCCTTAGGATTGAAGCATAGTTCCCCTCTATGCTGCTGCGGCGTTCCAGTCATTCAGATTTTTATTTTATTTTTTATTTCTTTCATATCCTTTAGGGTTGTTTGAGTAGACATTTGTGATTATATTGAAAAATATCTTAGTATGCAGGATGCTACAACTTTCTTTATGCATATTTTAATGAAGACAAATGAACATTTAATTCATGATTTTAAACTAAACTATCAAATATTAAATCCTCGAATTTCTCAATCCATGACCATCAAAGTAATGCACTTCAACAAAATGCTACGGTGCCCCTCTGAAAATTGTATATGATTGATGTGGTTTGGGGAGGTTATAAGAGTTTGTCAACTTTTATATATTAGGAAAGGCATATATTGACTTGATCATTCCAACATCTCATTAGAAATGTCATGTTGTCGTGGTAGGGTTGTGAATGGAAGATCTTAAAAGGAAAGTCTCAAGTGGAACTTTTCAATCAACAGACTACAGAAATATGGTGATTTTGCCATTTTTGGGCATTCAAATGTTTTAAAATTTTAGGAGCAAGCACCTTATCAAACGCTTAATAACGTATTTATAATCAAATGTTGCACGACCATTTATGGCTTTCTGAATGTGTTCTGCCAACTTTTAAGAGTTTTGAAACGTCCTTTATAGGCCGGTAGTGGTTAGTGCTAGCTTGAATGGTTTTTCCGAAATAGGCACTTGTTCCGCTCAAATCTAATGTGTGAGTAGCTGCTAAATATTCATTTTTCTCCAATTCTGCCCATTGTTCCATTAGTAATGGCATGTATTGACATAGAATCTGAATGGCTGGCCGTAAAAGAAATGTCTCAGATAGAACTTCTCAATCGAATAGCCACCACAATTGGCAGCCCCTTATTCTTTGTGGGCATTCTAGTGCTGCATATTTCATAAAAAAGTATTTCACAGCTCCATTTATGAACATAATTACATGATCATTCATCCATCTCTAAAATGTGTTCTTTCACCCCTTGAGAGTTTTGAAACACCTGGTATTGAAAAAAGGCTTTTAATGATTTATGCTCGTCTAAAAGGGTTTTTCAAAAATGGTCTGTGGGCTGCGTAACCCGGAGTGTAAAGTTAATTATTCATTTTTCCAAAATTGCATCCCATTATTCCATTAGGAATAATATTTGGTGGATTGGAAAAAATTGAATTACCCAACTGTAAAGGATGTGTCTCAGGTGGAAATTCTCAATCGAATAAATGTGGCAATGGCGCAGTCTCGTTTTCTTTTTAGATATTTTGAGTTTCTCATAATTTCAGGAACAAGTACTTCATGTCTTCATTTACGATTATAGTGATGTAATGATTCATGCTTTTCTAAATGTATTCTATCAACCTATAAAGGTTTCGAGAAACCCTGTGTTGAAAACCAATTATTGTATTATATAATTTATAATAATTATTAATTAATTTTAAAGTGGAAAACAAATTTTCGAATGTTGTTCGACATTGAACAATAACAACGTGTGATCTAAAACAATTTTATTACAATTTATTGAAACCAAGTGTTTTATTTTATGAAATAAATTCATGGTATTTTGATTTATTAGATTAAAATTATTGATTTTTTTATTTCTAGAAATAGCTGTCTTAAAAAATAAAAAAGATATGATTGTCAATTTTGAAATATTCAATATAAGCAGTACAATAATTTTCTAAAATGAAAATGTATCTTTACATGAATAATTTTTATCACAGAATTGTCATTTTAGATATATTTAGTGGTATTTTAAGTGTTTAAAACAATGTTCCAGAACTATAAAATAGAAAATATTCGAATATTTCAGCCGAAATAACTGCAAAGCGTTTCTCTTCGTAATGGTATCATAAGTTCTATAATAATCTCCTCTTTCGGTTATAAAATGGACCATAAAATAGTATCTCTGGTCCCAGTTCATTCTTGGTTTTAAAGCGTCGTAAAATATCCAATCGTAAACTTTTCGTAAATTTATGAATGGGAAAATGTATTTATAAGCACTTTCTCCACCTCAAAAACAATTTTATGAAATTGGAAATACTCCATTTTTCTTTTAATGTCGAAAAAGCAAATGAGAAAATTTCAATTGCAATGTAAACTTAGATGTGATATTCACACGTATATAATGCGTTTTGTTTATATAAATGGGGTCTTATTTTCTTATATATAATTACTTACGAAAAAAGTACTGCATTCGATGTCGGAAATTTAACGAACCTGCAATTTTAGACATCTTCGGATACATTTTTTCAAATGTCGTCTATTTTACTGTCGATTGTTCAATCTATAATCATAATTCAACCATTCAATAAGAGACGCCCTAGAAAAGATAAAAATCTGATATTCAGGCCATTAAAAAAAGAATGTATATTTTTGTCAAACTCGGAACAAAATCAATCTAGTGGAAATCTGTTGTATTTGTAAACAGGATCATTAAAATTCTCGACAATCTAGTTAAATTAAAATAAGTTATAAGATTTTTATTATGAAATTGCAGACCTTCAATTAATTTTTTGACAAAATCCATTGATGGATCAACTATCTATCAATCAATTTGAGCATATGTGTATATGATAATCTAAAAGCGCAACTATTTGGATAGATAAAATTTTATAAATGTGTGAAGCCTCTGCTGTTATTTTCAACTTGAGATGCAAACTTATAAATGGCAGATATGAAATTGAAAACAACTTCTAGATATAAAAATTTCAGTAAAAGTGTAATTTAGTGTGCCTCGTACTGCGCCAAGGATGCCAAGTCGCCATTAAAGATGGCAGACAAAATAAAAAAAAATACTTCTGCAAAACAGTTATGGTTACCACTTTCTGCATTAAAATTACGATCTTTACTGATAAGAATTGTTTTATACGAGATTTGATATTCCTTTTTTAATCTTTGGGATCACTACCGCTGTTTATCTTAACAATTTGAAATAAAGAAATTTTTCAAACCGGCTGTGCCGGTCTATTGAGTAGAGAGTAAAATTTAGAGCATGCGATGCCTTCGTCATCTGAAGAAGGCACCGGGCAGAATTTTTTAACTTTTAAAAAACATCCTGTGGCTTTGCTAGCAGCGGGAGCGGGATCTTAGTAGCTTCGCTAGATCAGTGAATATAAGGACTAACACGAACATTACATAATCAAAAGAAAAGAAAGAACGCAGGAAGAAGTAATCAAACCGTTCTCTACACAAAATTTTAAACAAGCATCCTGCCTTCGGGTTCGCTTTGATGGTGTGTGTACGGTCTGAAAACACAATCAGCAGGCCTCAGTAGAAACACAACGACGTTTATTTACACGAAAACATGAGTACACAAAGAAGACGAATACACAGACGACAAATATTTACAGCCGAGACGAACACATGATAGCACACAGACTACAGCAGACAGTAGCCCACAAGTAATAATCGTCCACAGCATACGGATCGACTAGACAGAATCCAGCAGGAGAGGGGTTTCTTGGAGATTCTCTCTACGGTCTCTCCAAACGGCTGAACTTCTCGCTATCTTCTCTCGCTTTAGCTGCCGACTCACTACTTCTTTCCACTGGCTGCACACAATATACGATGCTGTCTCCACAGTAGACAACAGGATTCGACACATAGCAGTTCAGTACTTCACACAACGCTGGTAATTCGCTGTTTCTTCGCTATTCTCTGGAAGGCTCGTTACTTGTCGGCGACTCCGACTACTCCACACACAACCTACTGCTACAGTTTTGCAGCTTGAGAATGCCGGCCTTTTATAATTTATTTTTCTCAGGAAGCGGAGCAAGAAGCTTCTAGACCAATCAGGCGTATCTCGGTTCCTAATGGACGGATCGACAAAATTCTCAAAGTTTCGAGTATTATCCATTTTGTCGCCAAAGTCACCAAATTCGTCACCAACTCGCCAAATTTGTTGCCAAGCTCTGCGATTACTGGCTCGGCATCCGGCAGCATCCAATACGGATGACTGTAATTCAGTCTTTCTTATGATGACCCTTTTCGTGCTGGAAAGCAAAATTACACGTTTGTAACAATATATATATATACACACATTGGTGTGCAAAACTTCAGCAGTATGCGCTTTTTTTACCCACAATTCCACGAGAAACCATCTGAGAGATATGAAATTCAGAAATGAGAGACAGTATTTTGTACTTAAACGATGGTGAAAGCAAAGTTGCGCAAAAATCTATACAATGCATATAGTATGGAATCAAACAAAAAAGGCTTTATTGAGTTCATAGTGCCGCTACACATGATTCTCTGTCCAAGAGGAAGAACAACAAGCAGATGTTCCTTAGTATGGAATATTCCCTTCCTTTATGGAATTTGCAATGGTTGCTTCGCACCATTTCTGCATACTCAGCACCAGATTGTCCAACAATTCTTGAGGTAAGAGTACCCATTCCTTAATCAGCATCTGCTTCAGTTGTTTGGTGTTCCTCGGAGGTTGTAATCGTGCAAGGCATCTCCCCCAAAGCATCCCACACATGTTCTATGGTATTTAAATCAGGAGAGATTAATCGAGTGATATCTTCAATTAATTCGAGTGATATCTTCACTTTCCAGTAGCTTCTGAACATCAGCAGTTAGATATGGCCGTGCATTGCCATCCATAAAAACGAAGTCTGATCCTATAACACCACAAAAGTGACGCACATGAGGAAGGATTACCTCCTTACAATAGCGATCTTCAGTCATAGAAACTCTGTCGAAAACGTGGAGTTCAGTCCGCCCATTTAGCATAATGCTACCCCGACGACAACTCCAGTACAACCCTAGTCTCTTTCCATGATGTTACTGGGATGAAACCATGCCCCGACTTCTTTCTAAATCAACTGCCGTTAAGAATCACTTGTGACCTTGAAACGATTCTCATCCGTAAAGCGGACAAAACTACATTGATGAGATGTCCTGTTTTGTGCTCCTTACACCATTCTAAACAATGCCACCGATGGTAACCTTTCAAAGGGGTGCAGCGTTCAGGACTGTGGGCGAATAGGCCACCTTTGTGAAGGCGTATGGCCGCAGTAAACCGCGACACTTGTCGCCCTGTTGCTGTAAGCAGTTACTGAGCATTAGCGCTTTCTGACTAGTATCGGTCTCTTTTTGCCTTCAGGACAATATATCGGTCATCCACTGTAGTTGTTTTCTTAGGGTGGTCATCACTAATCTTTTTAACAACTATACATATAGTTTTGAAGGCTTTCCAAACGCGTGAAACGGTACTTTTGTAGATTCCGAACTCTTCAGCTATACTGGACAAACTGCGACCCTCCTCCAGCTTTCCGATTCTTCCACGTGTGAAGTCGTCCAGGTGATTTTTTTCTAGCCATATTTCACTAAAAAAACTCACTTGAATTTACAGCAAATGTCTTTAATTGCGCCTCCGTCCTTCCTTTTCTTGTAGACTTGGGATGCGCGTTCAGACTGTACGCGTTTTGCGTACACTCAAGTCGCCTATGATGTTTTGTTCCTGACATTCGCATACGCATCACCTTTCTACTGAATTATGTGTTTACATTGCTGCTTAAGTTTTGCACACCAGTGTGTGTGTGTGTGTGTATATATATTCAACTCACTCTTCATCCATTCTGCAGGTACAAAATATTTCCTGTCATCCCATTCACCACACATCCGTTCTTGAGCAATTAGCGACATTACGAATTATTAAGGAAACCGTCAGATAAGAAAAAGAATTGCGAAAAGCGCAAGGAATTCCCTTGCAAACGATTTCTTAAATTAATAATTCAAACAATTTCTAAAACGCAAACCGGCAATAAAATATTGCAAAAGAATAAATATTTTCTGTTCGTATTCACATTAAAAATAACATTACAGTGAGTTATTAACAATAAAAAAACTTTTAATTATAATACAAAACTAAATTAAAATCTTTAATTGATATTTTTTATTATTTTTTTCATAAAATAGTTGCAGTTCATGTACAACTCAACCACTGTAAAAAGTAGTTAATAAAATAACATTAGGGTTACCATATTGGCGACAAACTCACGGGCACACTAAATACACTTCAATCAAAATTTTTATTTTTCCTTACATATCGCAGTTCTCTTCATATGTTTTATTATGAATGCTAAAAAATTAGCAACGAAATTACTATCCGCTTTATTTAAGGCTTTCTTAATATCTCCAACTTACAGGAAAAAAAAATTAAATACACTGTCTTCCAAATTTCCATATCTACGAAATCATTATTAATGGATTGAGAAAACAAGCATTTTAAATCCCACAGTTTATCAAAATAGTTGTTATCAGAACTTCTGAAAAAAGATTTAAAACCCCAGAATAAATAAACTTTTTTGAATAATAATTTTCCTATATAAAATATCACATCCAAAATCACCATAAGAATATCCGAGAGATCGAAAAAATATTTAACGCTTAGAGAAAGCAGATTATAATATAAGCTACAAAAATTTGTTTTACCTACAATATGATTATATTTGGTAAAATATAATTTAAATTAATTATTTATAAGTTTCAGTAGACGCTCCCAAATTGTGGATTTCGACAAAATCCGAAATATATAGGGTTCCAAATTATATCCGTAACACACCCTTAACTTTTAAACAGTGCCAGCTTTGTCCATAAAGTTGGTCTAGATGTAGCAAAACATTTATGCACTACTCGATGAGATAACTTACAACGTCCATCTACTGCAACTTTTGAAATTACTCAACTTTGGGAAATGCGCGCAATCTACATTCATGAAAATAATGGTTTTGCCCTTATTGGTTGCACATTTTACTGAATGTCTCTACAAATCTTGAAAACTTTCTGCTGATCTTTCAATATCATCGTTCCAAACATCGAGCTCAACTCAACCATGTCTGGTAAAAAAGTAACATAAATCTCATGTATTATGTATAGGATGGAGAATCATACTTGTTTTCTAGTTATCACTACTTAAAAAGGATGCTTTTATTCGGTTATATGTTAAAGCTGAGAGTTATAGCAAAATTCCACAGTAACGAGTTTTGCGAAATGCTGTTAATTTACTGCAAATATGAGTGTTAGACAAAATCAACTACAAGGCTGTTATGTGAATGGTTCCCTGAATGTCCGCATCCTACACGGCAGACCATCTAATAATTTGTAAAACTTTTATGGCAGGCGGGCTGCATGACCAGCCAACCTCGGATTCGTTCACCTCATAATGTAGGACTCAAAGTGCATCCTGAAGATGTGCTAACATACGCTCTCACCCATCTTCAGAGCAGCACAATATGGACATAATATTCCTGGCAGACATATTATGGACGGATGAGGCGTGCTTTTTTAAGAAATGGAATACTTAATTAAGCAGCACCTAATGAAGGCATTTCTGAATTCATTGGGTATGGTGGTTCCGTAAAGTGTCCCTTCTCCGTACGCTCTCTTTACTTGATCCCATTGACCTTCTTCTTGTGGAGATACATAAAAGAGCAAGCATATGCGACAACTTCGCCAATATTGTAGGATCTTCGATAACGCATTGCTGATACTTGTGCCTCCATAACACCAGCCATGATGCATATAATCCGGAGTACGAAACTCAGTCTCGAGTGCAAATGTGAATAGCAGTTAGCGGAGAGCATTTTGAACAATATAAATAAATGATCTTAAAGACAGGGAAGTGTCTCAATTTCTTTATTTAACACTTTATGACATGGCAATGTTCAAAATCGTGATCAAACAAAAGTTTATTTTTTGTATCCTGTTCTGAGTATTAATGTGAGCGTTCATTCTAAATTAAGAAAACTTTCTAATTGACTTTTTCCTCTTACTTTTCATAATTGGACACACATAATTCCAACATTTGCTCATAGATGGTGTTGAAAGTTATCTCTTCGAGTAGTGCATAGTCTTTTTACTCCATTTAGACACCAATTTTATGCCTTGGCTGTGATTGTTTAAAAATTGAGGAAGACAGGTGATAAAAGTAGGAACTCTGTATATGCATCGCCCCATAATTTGTAAAAATGCAATGACAGTTTACAATCTTTATCAAGCCATACATTGGAAATATTTTTGAAAAATTGTATTCAAGAATAAGAGATTTTTTTCTTCATAAAATGTTCTTTTGGACCCATAAAATATCTTTTGAAGAGAATATGTGCTGCTTCATCTCGGGAAAAATTTAATCAGCCGAGGATGAAGTGGGTCAATTTAGATTCGTTTTAAAAAATCTGTCAGAATGTTCCTTCCACAATCCTATTAATTCTCATTAAGATTTCGCTTTGGTTGATGACAAACTTCAAAGGTGTTCTTGGGTGATTTCTTTAAAACATAAAGTTATCAAATTCTTCAAGCAGTCTAGATTATACCTATGTTCTACCCTAATTGGTGCTCTAACTTCAAACTTATTAGTCTAGAAATAGAATTTCTATACAAATAATGATAGAAATTTTTAATATAAAATGATGGTAATTTTTGGTAATTATTCCACTTATATACGGCATTTCCTTCATTTTTAATTATTTTCATCATTTTAAAGTATTTTCTTCGTATTAAAAATACTTTTCTGCATTAAATAATTGGTTTCATCCTACTGCTGTAGAGTGCATCTAAACAACTTTTGAAAATTAAACTCTAAGCTTCTTCTGTATCACACTTTTTTTTGGAAAAAGAAAATTATTCTTTGTTGAATGCAGCAAGAACGGATTATGATATTACCATAATTTAAATATATAATTTAGCTTTTATATTTCCAGTAGAATCTGTAGCGCAATCAGATATGAAATACTGGTTTCTAAAATTCCATTCAAATGATGAAAACTTGTTTTGAAATCACATATAAGATTACTTAAAACTTGAAAAGAAATTTTGATTAATTTTGTTTTCACAGTTTTTTAATACCTTATTTAATAAGATAAATTGAATTATAACTTGATACTTCAAGAACTGTCATTTAATATTTTTATTTTAATGTTCATCGTTATGCACCTTTTTTGAATCATATAATTCTGTTATTATTTAAAAAGTTGTTTTTCCTAATTATTGTTATTTTAAAAAGTTCCATACATTTCACTTTTTTTTCTCTTCAAACTATCCTAAGTGATAAAAACTGGCGTTTTTTCGATGAAACATCCAGGCATTACTTGTCATTTATTTCTCTTAATGCTACTGCCAATAGATTCACATATTTCTGCTGAAAATAAGCTGAAATATTCAGCTATTACCGCAACTATTGTTTATAATTACTATACCAGACAGACTCTTTTGACAGTACCTTGGAACCAGACAGCATTCTAAATTCACGCGTAAAGTAACGTGCGTAATGTAAGTCGACAGCTAGTTATAAGATTTGCTTAATCCAAATTCTCAACAAACTATGGGCGGCTGTACCAATATAGGCTACTAAATGCAGTTCATTCTCTGTTCCAGCAACTTTTCAAACACCTGGACTTTGAATATAGGGTAAAAAGTTTTTTTTTCTCTTTTTAAGGGATTTGTTTTGGGAATATAGAGTAAGAATTGCAGGTACGTCGAGCTTCTCTACCTTGTAAAACTTAACAGTTTAAGATATAAATTTAACTTGAGATTAAGGGATTTAACTCATTTTAAGATGTATTTTACTTTTCAATACTCTGCGTAGAACTAATTCTATTTACTGCGATTCATTTTTATAATTTTCACTCATAAAATTAAGAATTTATGGTTAAATTCGCAATAATACTTTATTAAAAACTAGCCGCCTTTGGCGACCAGTCGGTTCGCCAGTATTACCACTCGCTACAATTTTCAATTAAATATTTTAAGTTACTGGTCTCTTAACAGATTCTCAAACAAAACATTTTTAATCTTCAAATTTTGATATTCATTCAAAACTTATACTGTTGTTTAGATCGTTTCGTTCAATTTACTATGTATATTTTGCTAATTTGTTGTCATTTCCGGCAAAGCTTCAACTTTAATTTAAAATGTAAA
This sequence comes from Argiope aurantia, assembly GCA_026543865.1. NCBI lineage: Eukaryota > Metazoa > Arthropoda > Arachnida > Araneae > Araneidae > Argiope > Argiope aurantia. Next base: position 319,044 of record JAPMOR010113295.1, on the reverse strand, counting down.
TGATGAAATTGCAATTAATATTAAGATATTTTTTAATAAAACCAAGTGTTTTATTTTATTTATCATCTTTATTGTTATTTATTAATTATTATTATTATTGAATGTGAGTATTGGAAACAGAATCGCTCGGTATTTAAGTCTTATGTTATCTACAAAATATTTTTCATAATTTATGTAATATCTCAAACAATAATTCAACAAAAATTTCTGAGATTCAGCATAAAATTCAGTTTTTAGTTTTGCTTTCAAAAGGATTGAAATGAAATCAATAATAATATTTTGTTCCGGTCTATAAATATATTTCAAAAAGTATGAAGTCTAAATTTAATGCAGAAAGGTATCATATTCTGAGAAATATTCTGGACACAGCAAATTTTAAATAAATGAATGAATGTTTCTATTTTCCTCGATCAACTAAGACTTATTTATGAAGTTTTAAATGTTAAAAATTTAGAAAAACTCAACATTTTCATAATCTTAGGCCAATTAATCTTGAGAAACCTGCGCGCTGATTGGCGTATTTTCTTTGAAGCGATCGAAGGAAAATCTAAAATTATCCTTTTTTTATTGAATAGTGATATTCAAATTTTCATAAATCAGTCAGTTTAAGTGATTGGAAATTAACTCTTAAAAGTCAGCGATTTAGTTGATTGGAAATTAATTCTATGACCACCATAATATCTGTGCTTTCTCTTGTGGTGTATGCATTCTCCTTAATATCCGCTCGAATAAAACATCACATACAAAAGTACTACATAGAACAAACACATCAAAAGTAAACATAACATTTCAATAGTTGCCAAAAACAAAAGAGAGAAAAATGCAATTAATAAGCAGACGATATTTAGAAAAGTACAGATATTTAGACTGGAAAATGAAATTATCTGAAATTAACCACACGCGCAGACGATATTTACAAAAGTAAAAATATTCAAACCTGAAAAGGAAAATATATGAGTTATTGCATCAATAAATGCCATAAGTTTGTTTATATCTTCATTATTTTATGAGTCATTAAACATCAAAATGGGTCCGGGATTAAATAAACACCCTGTATAGAGAGTGTAAAAGATCATCAAATATTTTTTCTTGGATTTATTTTTTGGAAAAAATAATATTTCATATTTGTTTCATTTCCTACAGACACGTGCCGAAAATTATATTTTTGCAGATTTCATTTCCAAAAAGATTTAATTTATTTTTAATTGGCGCTTTAATCAATGTGATGGCAACACTTTGAAAAAATCTAATTTTTTCCCATGAATGCGAAACGTGCTTTATTTTAATTTTTATTTTTTACGAAAAAAATTATTGAAAAACATAGTTAAAATATTTATTTAAAAATTCATTAAAAATAGAAATTTAATTTTAAGATTAAAACATTAGTATCATTTAAAAGATAAATTTTTGATCATGTAAAAATCTTTTTTGTGCGGTAATATTTTCGGAAGTTATAGCAGAAACACGTCAAAATTTCGCTTAAATTTTAAATAAATAAAATTCTATTTAAAAATTCGAAAAAATAACCCCCAGGTGCACATTCCCGGCCTCGAAGGTATACACGTGCCACATTTGGTAGCTGTAGGTTGAATGGTCTGTCCTGTAGAGCGCCAACATACACACACACACACACACACACACACATTGAGCTTTATTATAAGTATAGATTAGTGAAAAATCTTTTATTGCGGGTATATTTTTAATGACTAAAATTTGCTGACGAACGTTTGTTAATAATAACTAACGATTAACGGCTCAATCAATGAAGACTTGAATCTTAAATTCTTGTGTGTAAAGGGGCCTTTCTCTAAATATAAGAAATTTTAATGTACTCAAGATTTTTTTTATAATCTTGTTATAATTCAGTGTCTATTTGTGCTGTAGTTTGCTTATTATTTAAAAATATTTGTTAATGGAAATTCTTTAGCAATCGTGAAAATATTCAGTATTGTACAATGGTGTAGCAACAATAGGGTAGGAGGGTACAAATACACCAGGCATTGGTCTTAGAGGATGCCAAGGAAACTAAACATTATCGCGTGCCCAAAGTGAAATATGATGTAGGATATATGTATGATACTAGGTCCCGAACTCTTATTAAACCACTGATGATGAAAAGGTTATTTAAAATCCTTGGTACCTGTTACCATCGTTACCTCACTGGTATTATATGTATTTCAAAATTATTGAGAGATTTTTTTTCCTCTTTATCGTTTTTCCTCTCTCTTTTTCAAGTACGGAGTGACGATCATCCTCAACCGAAAAAAAAATTTTTTAATGAATTTATATTTGAATAATAATGCGTAAACCGAAAAAAAAATTCCTAACATTAAAATAGAAAAATATATTGAAATTTTGTTACTTTAAAATGCATATTAATATAAATGGGAAGTAAAATTATAAACTTAAAAACCAAATACAAAGCCTCAAGATGATAAATTTAAATAAGCACAGTATTATGGTTTGAGGCACAGATGAATGTTAATAAATAGTTTTCAGAACAGGAATGAAAAGAAATCCGAAGTAATGCATCTTCATACATATATCCGAAACAACGGCATATAAATTTTCATATCTTATTTTCGTAGACTTTCAATGGAACACCTTCCAATACTATGAAAAATAGAATAAATCATCTAATTGCATATTGCATTGTACTGCGATACGATACCTGACTATGAACATAAATAAATCTATGTGATGCAAAAAAAATACCTTTGGTTTAATATGATAACAATTTGTTTGCATACATAGTATTAAAAAACACATAGAACTAAATAAAAATATTTTAACGATTAATACAGAATTCCAAACAATTTATTTTTTATATGCACGTGAGTAAGTCTGTAACTGAAATGTTTCCATCCAGGAAATAGAAACTTCTTTCCTCTAATAGCACACATATATTGAACAGTATTATATGGCATTAAACAATATACACAGGATTGTATAATATTGCTGAATATTCAATATAATATATCACAATATTGTATAATATTGCTGAATATTCAAGTATATAATATATCACAATATTGTATAATATTGTGAAACAATATGTGTCACCCGGGTCCTGATAATAAAAAGGAAAAAAAAGTTAAAATGCGACAGTAAATGAAGGACGCAGTTTCTTGTGTCCAAGCAATACAATTTCCTGTCTCCTCCTTTAAAAAAGACTTAAATCGTTTTTTTAAGAAACATCATTTAAGACATTCTTCGAAAATCATCTCAGCTGAGTTGAGGTTTATCATCTACAGTTCAACGAATAAAATAACTTTTAAGCTGAGCTATTCAAATTAGGAAACTTATTTTTGCTTTCCTTCTTTTTGTAAACTTATTTTATTTAAAATAATTCACGTGTTTACATCATATAAGATATTCTTCTGTTTAGTTCTATGTTTTAATTTTTTATTATTTATCGCTTTATTAAAAGCATAATTTTTTGTCAAATTCGGCAGAGGAGATATGACTTTTTTCATGCCTGGAACTCCAAAAATCAGACTCGAAATCAAACTCGAAAGAAACTATAAAAAAAGTCGAGTTGTTTCTCTTCTGATGTTATCCAAAAAATAAAAACAAGAGAAAACAAATAGGTTTAGTTTGCTCAAAAGGACATTTTGAGAACAAAACTCTTTGTTTCTTCCATTTCAGTAACTAATGCCTGTTCTATTACAATCAAAGCAGCTTTTTCTTTAACCTTCCGAGTGAAACCTTTTCTTCTGAAACAGCTGCATCATGGTCTGCTGCGGCAAAGGAACATCGGAAATGAACCATCAATGATTGAAAACTCCTTACTTGAAAGCAGAAGTCCCAGTTCTTTTCATCTTCAAATGGAGTGAGAAGAAAGTATGCTGAGACAAAAAAAACTGCAGGTGATGGATTGTAACTGTCAAACGGATGCCATAGAAACTTTCATTTTTGTTGTTCGATGTTTTCATGCTAGTTGCTTACAAAGAACTGCTTGTGAAAGATGAATATAAAATCATCTGAATCAAAAGGTATCTTACCATTCACTCAGAATTTTATCTGTAAATTGAGCTTTAAATTTGTATTTATATCAAACTAAAATCTACCTTTGAATTACAGAGTGAATATAGTTTTCACTCGATGGCAAGAATTTGTAACTAAAAATCTATTATGCTTAGACATGTATTTATTTTTGTAATCGAATTCAGATTTATTACCTATACCGTAATAAGTTTCAATGTTCATCTATTTTTAGCTCGAAGAATGTCAAGTTTGAAAAACTCTTATTTTTCAATGGTAGGTTTTTGAAAGACATTAAATTGTAAGGTTTGCAAGAATGTGCTTGGCTTCGGTCACCAGAAAATACATTCAGGCGAAATAATTAACACAAAATATTAACATCAAATTTAATTTTTGACACCTTAAAAAAATTATACTACCAACTGAAATTGTAGAACAAACTTCTAGAATAGGAATTCCATTTCCAATAGTTTTTCAAAAATATGATATCAACTGAAATTGTGGAACAAACTTCTAGATTAGAAATTTTTAGGTCCGTTAATTTGGGAGGATAGAAAAATATTTACAAGTATTATTCGACGATACTTCTTTTCTTCCTACGAATTTTTAAAAAATTAATTCAGATATTGACCGAAATTTTTGTTAGCTGTTTGTTTTCTTCACTGCATCATGCAGTTAAATAAAATTTGGGAGTTTTTGCTCAAACTAAAAAAAAAAAAATTTATACAATGATCTACTTTTGATGACCATTCTAAAACTAAAAGCATTAAAATTGCTATTATGTAATTTCCCGTATTATGAGGCTCTTCGTGGATATTTGACTAAAAATCGAGATAAATATGGATTTTGCTATGTTTCTTGACCTGAAAGTTGTAGACTCAAATAAAATTTTCTCATCAAATCAACCAAGAGTAGGAAATCCAAAATGCATACTCTATACTTTTCTCAGTACTACGGAGCAAAATACAAAGCGCACCGTATTGTGTAAACACACACGATTATTGAGAATTATCTTGCTGTCTTTAAATGTTAATTGCTTCTTTTCATAGAAATAGTCTAAGGGTGAAAACTTTTGATTCGATGTATATGTATGCAATCATCCTAAATCATAGGCCTCTATAAATCATCTGTCTTTATCAATTTGACATCTTATGCCGTTATTTTTTAGAACAAAGCCCGTGCATTTACCCAAACTATAATAAATTGTTTTTGGTGGAAATAAATGATTATGGATATTTTGAATAAAAGTTCGTTTGTTGAGTGCGGCGTTGATTTTAGACACCATCAGACACTTGAAGGCGATTTAATAAGTAGATAGGATTATGAGGTAACAGGTTTCTATAAATTTGAAATGCACAGTTGCATTATAGAAGGAAACTCGAATAATGCACATCAGATAATTGGGGGAACCATAGTCTTATTTTCATACGGAGAAAGAATAAGCAAGAGGGGTGCTCTCTACACTCATCCAAATTAAGTATCTTCAAGTCAGCTGATAGGTCAATCGTCCGAGTTTTTTTTCCAATATGTAACAATTAAATTCAAATTTAAAAAACAAAAATTAAGCAATCATAAATTAAAAAATGGATTATGTGAATTCTTTAACGATCAGTTCAGATAGCTTCATTGTTTATTTATTTATTTATATTTGGTTCTAAGCCCTTTTCTTTCTTTAGGGTTCTCTGTCAGTCGATTCGTACATGCGGAAAGAGTTATTGAAAAAAAGAAGAATCTTAAAGGCTACATTGTGTTACACAAAATTCCCATACTGTAAAGTACACAATACAAATATATAAAATAAATTGTGTTTCGTAAGAAACAATAAGTTGAAGGAATTTGATGAAAAGTTTAATTCTACTTGGAGAAGGGCTTCATCGAAAAAAAACGATTAAACAAATGAACTATTCTAGGCTTTGATTTAGGTAAAGAAGATATTCGTTATTCTGGGAAAGTTGCACTGAGTTTCTTATTTTGATCTCTGACGGTATTTTTTCCCTGCCATGACTGAGAGAATTTGTTAAAATGAAAAAAATATGGTGAGAATGCAGATAGTAGTATAACGATACAGATCACCCACGGCCTCACTGTCACATTAATCAGAATGTTCAATGCTGAACCGATTGTATATGAGTGTAACAGGCCATAATGAGCCTTTGCAATGATTTTATCTCTCCATGAGGCTGGATAAAGAAGCCATTTGGTAGGATTTATGAATATTTCTTCCATTTGAGCCTTGTATCTTTTTCCTTGCCATCACCGCAGAATTTTCTGCTTCTTTACCATTGTCGCCCACGTGAGTTTTAATCTTTTTAAGCTGGATTAAGATACTCTTTGGAATCTGCGATGTCATTGCCATTGTGGCACACATGTCTTTTAATCTATCCTAAATAAAAGAGGGGTGACGGAATAAAATGGTTTTGTTTCTTGATATATTGGTCTTAAAGAATAAAGATCAGCACATCACTTTTACACTTAATCCGTTGACGCTTAATCCACTGATATTAGCATTATTTTTGTATTTGCAAGAATCTAAATGAAACAAAGAATCATTTAAATTTTATATGTCTTTTTACTTTTGAACTTTGCCCATATAAAATGAACAGTTGCAATCTCTTCTTTTAATTATTCTATCAATTGAATCGATATCGCTCCAAAATATATTTTATTTTCAGAGAAATACAGATTCAGCTAAGAGTGGATATGGATCCTTGGAGGTATCGGATGCTGAAGCAATATCCTCTATTTACCGGGGTCACGAATCTATGGTGAAGGTGTTAGGTCATCGCAAGAAGTATTTGCAGTCGGTGATGAGGATATGGAAAACAGAAGGACCACTTGTAAGTGTTTTAAGTTTAAAAATGGTGAAATACGTCGATTAAATGAACCTTTTTCCCCCTGCTACTTGATATTCTTTATATATAACAATTGAAAAATTTTAAATTCTTATATATTTGAAATAAAAATTTCAAAAAAAATAAATAATATTACCTGTTGTTACTACTCTATTAAATTAAAGATCATAGCTGAGACCATAATTCTATATCCTACAAAAGCCTTCTCTTAAACAATCGGAATCATCTGCAATATTTTATAAACTACTATCAGCTATAGAAGAATCCCGGAAGAATTTTTAAATCTTTTTTGAAAATATATGCAACTGTCAAGTGTCATGCTTTCATTTTTCCTGCAAATCGAAATAGCATTACATTTCTATTACTTCCTTCTGCATAATTTTAGGTGCAAATTTTAAATTTACCGACAAAATTTGTAAAAAAAAACCATTGAATGTTTTCTCCCAAAGATTTAAAATTGTCTTGCTTCCAATTAGGTTCTTCGTTTTTCAATAACGGTTTTATTTTGTTATTTATTTTGTTACATTGTAAATTTAGGCTGAAAAGATATTTAAAAGATATTATTTTGATTTTGGTCTACTTCTGCTTACCTTCCATTCTTCCTTATTGAATTCGACATTTTCAGCATATAAGCTAATTGCCGAGAATTTTTACAATTACATAAAACTTTTCTTGAATTTAAATATATATATTTCAGTAAATATTATATTCACTGATTTTAAAGTTAATGATATCTTCAATATTTTCTTCATTTTATAAATACATGTGTTCGTTTTTATCACAAAAAATTATTTAGTTTTAAATGTTGTACGCGTTTAGCTCATTTTCATTTAAACATTATGCTAGACAAATGAACTCATCTTTAATTCCTTTTACAGGCAGGATTAACATCTGCTATCCACATGAGTGATTCAGCTATTTTGGTTGATATTTTAACGTTATTGATTACAAAACCGTAAGTTATTGTTCACTGAAATTTTTGTCATTCCATAGTTGCGATAATTATGATTTTCTACATCAAAAAAGTATCTGATGCATATATTTAATTGCATCATTTTATGTTTTAAGAAAATAATTCTGGATAGTTTAAAATGAGCACTCTATAACGATAAAAATTAGCATGAGGAGCAGACATTAACTTTATGGATTCCTGTCAAATTTTGAATGAAATCCAATCAAAGAAAATTTGTCTGTATAAGAATTCAAATTAAAGTGGTAACCTCAAAACGCAAGGAGCAAGACAGATAAAATTTGATACGCAATTTTAATGTTTTGTATACCAATATATTTCAGATTTTAAGCCAATTAAACAAAGAGTTGAGATTAGATCTTTTTACTAAAACGTATTCTGCATCAAATTTTGGCTTCAAACGGTCAAAAAAAATATCCAAAATGACAACTCGGTTTTCTCCCCCATACTTGATATAAAGTAGGCGAAACTTCGTAAATAAAAATCTGAGCACTTGAGGAGTTCACAGTTTTGCCCTAGCTCCACAATTTTTATGCTCCAGAACAAGTGATAGCCTCTTTATTTAGGAATATGCCAGAATGTTTCTTCGGGACCAATCAATTTAGTTATTGTTACAATTTAATTCTATAAAGATGATTCGAATGATTTCAGGCAATTAGATGCTTGCCTCTTAATAGCGACGAAATTTCGATTCGATTTCTAAAGGGCTAATCGTTAAAAATGACTTTTCTTTTTCTATGGTCAGCTGATAAAATGAATGAATGCAATGAATCTTCATTGCAGTTTTATCTTATAGCTGGAAACATTTTTTGAAATAAAAAATTTCTGCAACAAAAAAAACTGAAAACTATTGTTCATTCTTTTGGTAAGTTGTAAATCATAAATGTCTTATTGAAATGCTCTCTATAATTAATCATTATTTTTTTTTTAAAATTTTCCTGTATTCTTCATTTTTATTCCTGAATGCAACATACAAAAAAGAAAAGTATTATTATCTTCAAAAATCTACATTACAAGATATTCTTCTTCACTTTTAGGCCAAATAAACTTTTTTGGCAATCTATCTATTTGTCGTTCGTTCTGTCTGCTTGTGAAATCGATATTTAAAAAAAGGCAGTGAACTAAAAGTATGAGATTTAATATGACATTTTTTCATAAAATTAAAAATTTCTGTAAAATTTTCAAAGAATCCCTCCTTGAGAAATTAACCTATCTAACGTTGAGAGTGCATGTGAACATAATAACTAAAAAATTTCAGGAATTAAATGAATAAAATTTATCTTATGATCTTACATCAAAATTAGCAGATCTGTAAAAAAGTTTAGATCAAATTTGTCATCTAAACTTTTGTCATCTAAACATTGTGTGTCTCCTTCTTTGGTCTTTGATTTTATATGTACTAGATGGTAGAAAATTGCAACCATAAAGGAATATTACTTTTGATTTCTGGTTTTAAAATTAAAATGTGATCTTCTAACAAATTTTGGACAGAATAAATCTATGTAGTTCTGGATTCAATTCATATATTCCATAAAATGATCAAAACAATGTATAAATAATGTAATGTAATATAATAATGTAACAAACGCTTCATTATTTTACTTCCTTATTCTCTTCTTGTACTGATTATAGCTATAATACCCAACGATATAAAAGTCCGGGAGAGTGGTCCTCCCCCCCCCCCCCACATATTACTTCATATTATTCTTGGATACTATTTCATAAAGGTGTAATCTCCCATTATATTTTTTTGAGAATCCCACACATAAGCGGGCCCTAGTTACGTAGTACAGCGAAGAAAACTAATTATATATTTTGGGCTCTTTCTCATTCACACACCCCAAATTTCATTTATCTAATTTATAGCGTTTACATCCATGAGAATGTACAGAACGATAGACGGTCAACCTCCTGTCGAATTTGTTTAAAATATAATGGTAATTTGCATTTTAAATGCTAAATCTGTGTGCCGAATTCTATTCATTTAATTGTATAATTATTGTGTGTACTTGCACTTGAACTGCCAGACAGACAGACTTCCTATAATTTTTTTTCTTTGAAAACAAAACTGACAGAAATCCATAAATTTGTCTTAAAGACAACATATAAAATTTCATAAAAATTCTCAAAGAGTATATGAATTAACGTTTTTTGAACAAAACAGTCTTATTTCCAAAAATGTTTTCTTCGGATAATGACCCCCCCTCCCCCCAAAAATATCTTAAAATAAAAAATTATTCGAAAACGAAACGTCACAAGCACAGAAAGATCAAAAATTAATTTTTTCAAAGATCTTCGGTATCAAATGATTTTTTTAGTATTTTGAAACGCCATGTCATTTTCTAGTCTATTTCTGCTTTTAAAAAATTAAGCTGAAATTTTAATGCCGTTTTATCACATATGTATGCACTCAAACTGAAGTAAAACTCTTTCACATGCAGTTACGTGGACGTATTAAACTTTTTGTACGACTGACAGATTTCAACTGGGAAAATATTCCTCGTTCTCATCCATGAATCACAGTTTTCCATAACAAGCAGAGAAAAGCATTATCTGATCATAAAATAAAAAGTTCTGCCTTCAAAAGTTTTTAAAAATAAGCGAAATATTTTCAGTCTAAAAATTCCCAAACAATTGTTAAAAAACATTGCCAATAATTGCATTAGTTGTGAAATGCCATAAAAGTGATGCAAAGATAAATTAACTTTAAATATATGTGTGTGGGGGGGGATTCGCAGTTCTAATTGCGTAGACATTTTCTTTTTCGATTATTTGTAGCAATTTATGATGATGATAGACGATGCCGTTGCTGTTTTTCGTACCAAAAACACTGCTGGACGTGATTAAATTATCTAAGTTAGGAAATTTAATCCGCACTTAACAAATTAAGTGTTTTGTATCTAAATGGCTTCTTTTATTAACTTTGATTGCTAATGTTAAAGCAGAAAAACCTGGTGTCCGCGACTTCACTTGGATTTCAACCCAAAATTTCTAAAACCCTTACACTCTAAAAAAGTTTCTTAGAATCTTGATTTGTAAGAGACCGAAATTTCTAACACAGATGTCAAAGAGCTTCTTAAAGTCCTCATTTATATCATACCTCATATATATTATACCTTATTTCATTATGGATAACACTGTAATAATAAATCTTTTCGCTGCTTGCTTTGATAAAAAAAAAAGAATACTGATAATATTATTCTGCAATTTTTTATTTATGTATCTAGTTAAAGATTTATTTTTATGCTGTACAGCCATGTTCATTGCTATTAAAAAAATCACCTTTTTCAGTTAAATTATAAAAGAGCATTCATTCCGCTTTATATCCTTCCGTTTAAAAATATTATACAATATTTAGGATTCACTAGTGCAATGCACATAAGTTACCATCTGATATTATAAATATTGTTAAATGTTTCCAACGAACCAATGTTTTAATATGACAGAACACTAGTAAAGATTTACAATATCATATCCATTTGTACAATATTATACAATATGGTATAACATATTTTTTAATATCATGCGACATATTAACTTGCTTGGTTAAATATTCAGAGACTTTTATTGTTATCGAAAAAAAATATTGTTTAGAGATTATTATGATCTGTACAGGAAGCAACAGGACGAATGTTGTTGGAAACATTTCTTTAATAATCACATTCACACACTTAAACATACACTAACACAAAGACAAGACATACACGCGCGCGGCTTCACAGTTCAGCATCACATCTCATTCTAATTACAATCGCAATGCACTATGGGATGACATATGGGATGGCCTAATCAGGCATCGCCATCTAGTATCCAAAAGAGAAGATAAGAGTAATGCAACTGCTACATCCTCCCCCTCTGGCTCCGACGAAGTCCCGGCAAGGAGACAGAATTTGAATTGTAATACAACTGCTACAGTCCTTCAATAAACTTAAGAATTTCTTCAATCTCTTTCATATGTTAAATGCATCCGTTTCCGTCTCTCTGTTTAATTGCCTTTGATGTAAAAATGGGGAAAAAACTTTCACTCTAAATTAAACAATTTATTTGATTTCAACAATGTCATTTGATAAATACATTTTTCTTAAATATTTAACTGCAAGTATAATCCAAGCTTACATGTAATCTTCTTTAATAGGAACTAACTCATTTTCGTCTAAAAGATTAATACTCCAGTAAACCTCCAGAGCAATTGAATAAAGGCAGAATAAAGAATTTTCATCAACAAACCAATTATTATTTTAATCGAATAAAATTTAGATAAAATTTGAAAAGGGAGCACAAAATAAAAACTCATTATCATTTTATTAAAAATAAAATAATGTCATAATAGCATTTATTTATTGATTTTTATTTATTTATTTAGAATGAGTTATTTTTTAAGGAAAATAATAGTCACTTTAATAAATTCTAATTTATTATATGAAAAGATTTTTTTTAAATAAAATGCTTTAAATTGTTGAACTTAATTAATTAATTGTTTGCAATTGTGATAGATAAGCAAATGTATCCTGTTATTTAAATATTTAAGAAATTAATTCATTTTCACAATAAATTTCTTTTTTTCTACTTCAAAATTCTTTGTCATTTTTTTTATTTAAGTTTAATTACCATAAATAAAATTTTAATTTGTCTTTTATTTGTTTTTTGTCTTATGTTTATGATCTCTAAATCTAATTATTATATTTTGTTCTTTGATTGTTATTGACCCTCGGAAATATGGTCATATCACAATATTTCAGTAATTTCTATACTACAAAAAATAAGATCAACCATAAGCTTCTCTTTATATACAGATAACACTTTTCTTCCCAATATCTTGCTTTATGGCGTCTAATATATATTCTTTATAAAAGGAACATGCTGCTATCAGATGTGTGCCCAAAAATTAATTTATGTACTTATTATAGAATTTAATATTTTATGCTGTAAAAAGAATTCACATAAAAACTAGGCTTGGCGAATTTTTTCAAAAACTCTATGCTTTCATCATTCAGACCAGCTCTTTCAGTCCAACGTTTCCATTTCAAAATCGTTCTCCTAGATTTGGTTTTCTAAAAAGGCTTTCAAAAACAAAATTAAAAAGTTTTAATGTAAAAGTTTTCTAACAAACTTAAAAATGCAAATCACTGAACCTAACAAATATATTCAATTTTGAATACTGAATTATAAAAATTTAATGTATGATGATGAAGATAATTCTTTAAGTATTCAAAATTCTTTCGATTCTGACTCATTTCTGTAATTTTCAGATCGTCATGGACTCTAGATATGTGCCAACTACTTCTGCCAGTTATCTGTGATCTTCTGAAGAGCAAATATGAGACGTAAGCTGCTTATTTCGAATATTTAAAATTATGCATTTTAAAAGTCTATACAAAAATATGTCTATGAACAGAACAAATTTATAAGGTAGATCTAATAGAAATCGTAGCTGTGTCAAATATTCTATTAATTGAATACTATGATTCTGCACACTTTAAATGCTCATGAATCCTAAAAATCAAATCAACCTGCTTTTTAAATATATATATAAAATTTTAAATATACATGACTCTTCCGTTATAAAGGAGATTGAGAGTTGAAATTTTCATTTACATATAACTCTTCAATAAAAGGAAAACTGAATTGAATTTTTGAATTATTGTCTTATCACAACAAACAACTTAAATTTTTGAAATTCTTCGATAGCTGCAATCTCTTAGATGTTAGAGATTGATAAGTTATTTTCAACAATTAACTTACATTGATTTTTAATCCATGTATTACTTTAAATAAAATTTTATTAAGAGTTGTGATATTTAAATATTAATATAGACCTTTGGAGTTTATTCAGTGTCTGTATTTGCACCGTCTCTTTCTTACTGTGTATGAAATCTTTCTTACTGTACTTCTGTATATGAAGACCACTGAATTCAAGCATTCCATTGCATATCTGCAAAATTATATACGTAATATCTCGTAGTTGCTAACTGTTTCAATCTATTTCAATGTTATATCTCTAGCCTTTATGAAATTAGAGGTGAAAACGGTGATACAATTGAAATTTGTTTCCTTATGTGCCGATCAAAAGAAATTGAAATCTTCTACCACAAATTATAATTTGGGAACTTTTTACTATACAGTATAAATTTTTATTACCTATAACTGGATCTTTAAATTGTATTTGGTCATAAGAAATACACAGATCAGTTGAACTATTTGAAATATTTTTTTATAAAGTCGATTGATCTTCCTGCTATAATTTTTAGGCAAAATCATTTCATTAATGCTATTAGAGTTAAAAATAGATTGTGGAATTTCATAATATAACCTCAAACCTTTTGAATTTCTGATGTTTTTTTTATTCCTTAATCGATAATCTTCGATGTCACAAAGTCTTAATTATTCTGATCAATTTCTTCTAACAGCACAACCCGATTCCCAAAGCAACATCATAATTCTTACACAATAAAGATATATATATATCAGATTACTGGCATTCACTATTTTGGATTATTTACATTTTTTGTTACAAAAACTTTGCCTATTTTTAACTAAAACATTGCTTTTACAGCAATAAAAACAATCAATGATATGTTTCCGCTTGATTGAAAATATTTTTACCATCTCAATAAGAGTGCTCATAAAGTTTTAAATAAGAAGTTCAAAATTACATGACAGAATACTTTTCAGAAATCCCATATTCAACATATCATAAAAATAAATTTAATAAAATCAGATTTTAGGAATAAAATGCATTAGAAAAAAGAAACTTTTATTTTCAGTACATTAAAATATACTTAAACTTATAAAATAATTATTTATAACTTAATATACTATAATAATAAGTATATTTAATAAGTAATATTAAAAAAATTTAAATATACTAAAAATACTAAGCATTAAACTATAAAAAAATTTATAGTTCATCTATAAAGTGAATGCATATTCGATTGCAAAAAGCCATATTTGCAAACACGAATCAAGTCAGGTTAAATAAAATTATTTAAAAAAATAAAAAAAGTATTATATTTATTTTTCTTCTAATGCAATACATAATAAATCTTTAGGGGAAAAAATCCACTAATTTTCTTCCTTTGAAATATCTGTGTATTTCTGGAATTTACAGGGCGGTTTGTAGTCATATATCAGCACAAAAATTCCTGGCTATTCCTATTTTATTAACTGTAAAAACATCATATACCATAATTGCCGTTAAAAATTATAAAATTTTACTCTTTAAAACCAAGTCAGGTTTTGAAAAATTCTGACAAAATAAATGACAAAAAAATCTACTCTCTCAGTTCTCCTACAACTTAACTAATTCGATTAGGATATCTTGAAACCATGAAGTAGAAAGTATACGAAAAACTTGCTGTAGAAGTCATTGTTTTCGCATTGTTTTATGTATAGATTTCCATTTCTATATCCAATCCTCTGGAAATTGTATGTTTATTCATAGTTATTTTAGGAAAATTGCTAGATAGCTTTTATATGTCATATTTTGTTATCTAAATGACGTTATTGGACAAATTATTGATTTTAGAAGTATAAAATTGTTCTTAAATATAATGATTGAGAAAAACTCTATTTCTTGTTTATAAGCAAAACTAAGCAGCACTTCAAATTTAGTCTGCAAAAATATTCTTTCTTTCTTTTTATCATACGCAGATATTTTTACAACAAAAATGTCCTAGACAGAAAAAAAATAGTTATTACATTTTAACTATCTCTTACAGCAGTTCTAAAAACCTTATGACTAATAAAGTAATTATTTTCACTAAAGATATTTAAAAAATTGCCTATTTTTCTTCCTATCTTAATAAAAATCTGAGAAAGATTAATCATTCGTAGAGTGAAAACGATTTTTCTGATCCAATTAGTTGTCTTAGACGGCAAATTAAGCTCAACCACGTTGGTAAGGAATCATTAAATTCAATCTATTTCTTTTCTTTTTAAACGCCTGGCTAATTTCATTTCTGTATGCATAAATTATGTCTTAACAATACCATAAAATTTCCTGGACTCCATTCTTTTGAACTTAATTAATTTTCCTTCTAAAAAATGTGATTATACTTCCTTATCTAATAAGATTTAGATGAAAATAAGAAAAAGAAAATCGTCTGGATATTTGTAAGAATCTCTTTGGGAAACTTAACAGCAAAAAATTGCTTTTTTTTGAGAATTTAGTCTTAATATAATATTTTTAATCTTTCAGTGTTAACTATCATGAATTAATTTATCTAAAGTAAGCAGTAGTTGAAATCGGGAAAATAGCATTACATCGTATACTGGCATTTACATAGTTAAAGGTGACTCAATGATGTCACTGGTTTCTTAGATAAAAAAAATAATTTAATTTATTGACAATTTTTACTGGAAATGTCGCAAATTAAGTTGTGTAAGTTCGTATACTCATATAATTCAAAACTTAAATCGCAAAAGATTAGAAACTATGGAATAAAAAAATTGCAGATATCGCAAAACTTTACCACACTTAATACCATGACCAAATTTAAAACTAAATTTCAGAGCAATTGTTTGACAAGCCGAGGTATCGAACTTTCAAGAAATCTCGAGAACCAAGTTTAGCCAATTCTGGAGACTTATCATTTTTCAAACAAGTATTTGTTGCCAAATCCAACCGCCAAGTCTCCAAAATCAATTCAACGATAAAAATTGATAGGTAATTCACTAATATAATCAATTCATCTCACTTCAGATTTCAGCTGTATTAATTTTGGAAACTACTAATTGCGTTTGTAAGAGTAAAACATCGGGAAAAATCTTCTCGAATGTGTGTGTACATATAGATAAGCTCGTAAAAAATATAACTGATCAGCAATGATCTTTTATGGTCAAAATATTTCCGCCTTAGTAAAAAACTATGTTTCCCACTCTTTCTGATGTTGTTTTATACTTATTAAGATTCCCTATTTGATTGTATTTCTTATCTATTTTAGAGTTGAAAACACTCCATTTCTTACTTAAAGATTATTTCTTTTTGTGTGTGTGTCTGCTAAAAATAATTATCATTTTATTCAGTGTTACAACCGTGCCTGCAACGCAATTTATAAGCCCCCCCCCCAAAAAAAAATTATAGCTACATTTGCAAATTACGATAATAAATTTGCAGTTTGCCTGAAAAAACCAATTAATCTGTTTACCATTATTGCAGTTACTAATTGAGAACAGTTATTGGGTAAATTAATTACGTTTTTTCTATTCTGTTTATAATCATTAAATTTATGATAGAGAGAAGAAGGTTTGGTACTTACTCCCTAATTTATTTGTCGCTTCCATTTAATATGAGATGCTAAGATTATGTACACAAAAATGATTGATTGCATTATGGTTTCATTTTTCTGTGATTTATCTAGATCGACTTCATTTGGCAATATTTTTTTTTCTATTTATCGCGAGGTTCGTAAGTACCAACAAGTAACAAGGGTTTTAAATAACAGAACAAATTTAACCAAATATAGAGAATAAAAAAGTTTAATTTTTAATGGGGTTTTTATGCCTTCTGTATATTTTTTTAATTAATTTTTACTGAATTTCGATTATTCAAAATATTAACATAAACAATTTAAGTTCAAAAGCGTCAACTATTTTTATCAAATAAAGTTTACGATGTCATGCCAACTAGTGGGTGTAAAAGTTGAAGACACCAAAACATTGATGAATATGAAACTCATGAAAGAGATTATATATCATGTGTTGTTGTTTTACTTAAAAACTTTCTGAAAGATGTGCGCTTCAGCGACGAATTTCTCATTGTGATCAGATTTGCAGCTAAAATATTGTCTGCTGGATTATGTAAATATAGTCGAATTCCAATTTAAATTTTTCCGGAAAAACTATCTATCTCCATACACAAGGTCTTTATTGTTGAATTTACACTTCTTCCATCACGCCATTAGAGAAAATCTATTGGGCAAAATATTATCAAATCTAGTAATAGTTTACAAAAAAATATGGGATTTCATTTTCTGCAAAAAAAAAAAAAGGAAGAAAAATTTCCCAGAACGAAAAGAAAAAAAATTCGACACGTTACCAGTAGCAGTTAATGCTACTGTTTGCAATATTATTTTCAAATATTGGCCAAGGTACATCTTGTGAACGGAAGAATCTTATTTTTACCTAATAGGGAATGTCAACAATCATAACTTACAGATGGGGATTAAAAAAAATCACCAATTGTTGTCTGGCATTCATTGTTCTAATTGTACAATTTTATGTTGAAGCGAATCGAAGGCTAAGCCCTTGATTAACATTCATACTGCTGCTTACTTAAAGTCGATATTAAGGTGTTTAATGATACCTGAATTTCTACAACTTGGCATTTTAGCTACCACAAATTTTATGCAGGACGAGCTTTCCCTTCATATAGATGCCTGTATCAAATAGTTACATTATATCAGATTAAAAGCCGTTATTTCCCCATTCTTTGGCTTATTCAATCACCAGGCCTGATATATTCCACTAATTATGTGATTATCTCAAGCT
This sequence comes from Argiope aurantia, assembly GCA_026543865.1. Lineage (NCBI taxonomy): Eukaryota > Metazoa > Arthropoda > Arachnida > Araneae > Araneidae > Argiope > Argiope aurantia. The sequence continues at coordinate 300,750 of JAPMOR010113295.1, read as the reverse complement.
ATTATTTATGGTGATTACATACACAATTTGCTGGAATTAAAATATGTACCAACAATATAATTGAAAAATATATCTATATATCTTAACATTCTTCTTAACATGCAAAGAGATACTATTCAAAATGCAGAAAATAAAACCCCATGACTTTTTGCAAATTCTTACCGACTGATAAACTTTTTCGTGAAGTTTTTTGTATTAACTCTGTTACAAAATGGAACCTTAATTATTAAGACTCTGTATTATTAAAGTGGAGTTCATTTTTACTAAGATGTCTAATTTCGCTTTGATCAACAACTGCTTTATCAACTCACGAATTATTAAACTAGGCATTTGCAATCAAATGAGGTTAGAACCGTTAAAAATATTCATAACAGCGTGGCACAGTCAGTCAGTTTAATTTTGAAATTCATAGTACATAGCTGGAGGATAAAGGATGAAACATTAGTACATTACAGAGTAACACAACATACAAGATGATGATGACATGCACATTAAACTTTTTCATACGAGTGATAACGCATAAGTTAAAACTCAGACTTATAAAATAAATTTCTGAAAAAATATTTTACTTACCTTATGATGTTTATCCCGTTACTGATTTAAATATTATATTCAAAAGATATGAATGCGAAATAGATGTGAATTATTTGCCGTCAAAATCGGAGCTGACAATTTAGCGTAATTATTATCTGAATAATTTTCAATTTTATTATGTGTGTATTTTTCCCAATATTAATTTGTTTACATTCTGGCATCTTCTAGGTACATCACCATCGGATGCATGGCTCTGAAGTTAATCATGAAAAACTTCTCTCAAGTGATAAAAATTAACATTTCAGCTCCCAAAGGAATAGGAATCGACATCTCGAGAGAAGAAAGGTAACTTTCACCTTCAAATTTTATGCACTGGCAGCATTTGTTACCTTTTTTTAATTTTTTTATTTATTTACATGTACTGGTGTATATTTTCCTACAATTATGACCCAGTTTATTCCGATTATTGAACGAGTTGCGAAACAATTATCATCATTGAAAAGCAGAAGTTTCGATATATTTTGTTAGGTCCCCAGCTATATTGAAATCCAAGGCAATGCATTTACACAGTGCTCCGAAGTCAAGTCTTTGCTTTTCGAACTTCCTTTTGTGATGTTTCAGGATATATCAAACGATATTTCAACGCAAAATGGAAAGAGCTCTGGAACATCCAAATTGATAATAAACTGCATTGTATTGCGTCATTTGTAAATATATGGCCAATTTTATCCAGCTATATGATATAGATTAATCGGTTGGCAGACACAGGTGGAGAACGATAATAGCAAATTGTTTGAAGAAAGAGCTCCCAATCAATTACTAATTTTTTTGTCTAAATTCTTTCCCCAATATCCTAATTTAATCTTTGAATATGTGATACATTTTCATTTATCTGTTTTAGATCGACACGATTTAGTGGATGAAAATCCTCAATCCAAACTTTTGGGCTTTTTAAAAATCATTGGCTGTTTTTTTTTTTTTTTTTTTTTTTGACATCTGAAAATTTAACTTATTTTTATCTCAAATCGCACTAATACATCCATCTTTCACTTTTTTACAATTGTGATATGCATTTCTGATTTATTTGAACTGTTTTTATTTTCTGAAACTTTCTAAATAACAATAAAAAAAAACTGTGATTAGCACAGTTTGTCTTAAATTTGACGATATTCCAAACTCCAGGACATGGTGTTCTTTTTTTCTTTTCGGTTTTTTTTATGCCTTCTAATATAAATCATCAGCACATAATAAATCGTTATCTTTTTATATTCCAATTGTTGAACGGAAAATTTAAATATACTCTTCAAACGTTGGATAAATAACATATTTAATCTTCCTTAAATATGGGTACATTCCATATTATATAGAAATCATATTAAACTAAGCTAATGCTCTCAGTCTAAAAATTTTATTACTTACTTCTATTGCCAGAATATTAAGCAAGTTTGTTTTTTTAAGTCGTGTTATGTGAAAACCTAAAACCTTGCTGTGAGAAATGAACAGCAATCTCACTTGTTACTTCCCTTTTTACAGAGTCATTTTTTTCAGAATACTGGGTTTTCTTTGTTACGACCATGACTGAATAAAAATTGACTGCGCAATGTAAACATTTTCTTTACAGTTACATGGTGATGTAATGCATGTTTGTTATTTATTATTTTTTCGTAGATACAAGAAATGCCGAGTATGCTTCAGCCACCTGATAGCACTACGATCTGTCGTACTACAAAGACAGTCAGCTGAAGGACAGCTTGGGAAATTGTTCGGCGAACTCTATCAGATGTTGCAAACACTCGACCAATGAGTGAGGTTGCCATTCCATCCGTCTAATAGTTTTTGTTTACGACAAAAACGTTGTAATTTTCTATACCTGGATGTATAATCCACAAATAAAACTGGTTTTTATAATAAAATGTATGAAACTCGTTTAGGTTTCTTTAACACTAAACCTACCGGCATTTCACCGATACATTGGAATTGCCATTGGAAGCGGGTCAAATGACCCGCTCGTGGTAGCTTTAGTGTTAATGAAATATGTTTCTAATTTGGTCAGGAATTGTGATGTGATTTAGTTTTGTTTCAAATTTATTGCTAAACTACCTTAGTTTAAATGTTGTTTTTTTTTAAAAAGAATGTGTCTAAAGGTTTCAAAAACAAGGGTTTATATTAACAGAACCATTCATAATAAGTTCAATATCGTACCATCTATTAGTCACCATGTTTGAACAAAAAAAAGTCATCAATTTATATTGATTTGAATCGTACATTTCTTTATATATCTTAATATTATAAATGCTTCTAAATAAATCCTTTTCAGTTTGGATAATAGTAGAGTCACTAATAAAGTTCATACTGAATTTTATTTACCACATATGCTGGAAAAGAATTCACAGATGTGTCCGCCAAAATAGTCCACTATAACTCGTAACGAGGCCATACAAAGGATCGATATTTTATAAAAAAAGATTTATATCTTTTATGTGAATTAAATTTTCCCTATGACTGTTGTCCTGTAAATTTTACTCCGACAAACAATCTCAATCGTCTGCTCGCGAGCATCATTTTTACTTTTGTGGAAATTGCCTGCTGATGTGAACAACTGTCGTTGGCAATTCTGTGACAAAAGTATTTTGACGTAAGTGACACGTGTTTCCAGCGCAAGTGGTTAGCCTGCAAAAAGATTTCAAGAACTGTCCTGATTCATGAAAATGATTTTCATGATTAATCCTTGGTAATTTTCACAATACATGTCAAAACTTTTGGATATTTTTAGCTCAAAGACTATATATAAATACTAAGAACTTTCAAGGTAATTTTTGATTTATCAGACGTAATATTTCTACCTTATCAACACGAACCTGCTTTAACCGAGATATCAATGTTTATTGAAAGGGGCTAGACATTACCCCAAGCTTTGTTGCCTAAAGGTATTTGAAGACGAAGCCAGACATTTTCCAGGTAAGTAAAGTATGTTAGTTTTCACATCTTACAGAGAAATTGAAATTACGAATAAACTGAAATAAGATGGAAAATTTTTTCATCTCTAGGTTTGTCGCTTTTTGAATTTTAACTAATTGTTTATTACACTAAAAAACGAAATACAGATGGTAGATTTTTCAAGTTTTCTCTGCATTCCTCTCACGCTATAGCATACAAATGATGGTTAACTCCTTTGCTTACAATGACGTGTTAGATATGCGCATCGAATTACTGAATTTTTAGTTTTAAGTCCACAATTAAGCGATAGAATTGAGTATTTAAATGTGCAAAAATTACGTAGGAACGCTTTAATATATTAAATGTTTCTTATATTATTATAATAATCAAAATAACAATACATGTTCAAAATAGGATGTGTGATCTAATTACAGTCTGTGTATTTTCTGTAGGTGGTTCAAGGTCACATTTTCTACCTCGTTATTGGTTGTCTGGTACCAGTAACGCGGTAGAAAACGTGACCTTGAACCGCCTACAGAAAATACACAGACTATAGGAAGTTAAATAAATTAGTATCTCAAGGAGTTAACTTATTAATATAATTTTTAGCAAAAATTTGTAAAATTTATATGTAAATGGTATTTTTATAATAAAAATTTTCCATATTAAATTTTTGAGTTCATAAAATAAGAACGGACGTTCCTTAGGGCATACATCAGGTTAGCACCATGTTTTCATTGATAAATCGCAAAAGCAATGTTTCTACTCCGGTTAAAGTAAACAAATTTAAAGGATATTCGAACCTCTAGTCCGAAGCATCGTAGAGTTTCAGGATTTATTTGATTTTTCATGTTTTATTTTTAAAATTTGTTCTTCGTTATATAGCAACGATAACATATACACACAAAAATAAATTAAATTTCATCTCAGCGAGTACAAGCATAAATTCGGTAATTAAGAAAATGATAAATTTTGTTCTAGGATATACTAAAAACTACTTTTAAAATTTATTAAAATTATAGAAAAAAATTTGCATAGAATTAAAACTGATATCACTAAAAAAATGTAATTTTTGTATTTAAAAAAATGAAAACAATAAAAATTCCTAAATTAAAGAAGAAAAATATTAAAATTCTGATTAAATTTTTTAATCTAATTGAAATTTTAAAACCACCTTACCATTTACTATCGTAGCATATACTAACCATTTAACCGTAGCATTTACTATCCAAGAAGTAAATATGTGCCAAATTTGGTAGCTTTAAACCTAATTATTTGTTATCTTTAAATAATTGTAAATCACTTTCATTGATTTTTTCTTTTTCATATATATTGCAATTTACAGACAGTTTGATTGTATTTGAGAACAAAACTCTGCCTGTCATATTAGGATGCATTAGAAATAATAAAACAAAACAAGCAAATTTTTACTTAATCTGCACATGAAAAACATCGATGAATTGGAAATTGATCAGCAATTTTATTTCCCAATCCAAAACTACTGCCAAATAAAAAAAAATTAAAAATTATGTGATGAAAGCTTATAAGCCAGTTAACAGCTACGCTACACGAATAATTGTTTTTGTATCGTGGCCATGTTACTCGGCTGTGAACCATAAGGTCCCAGGTTCTATCCTCGCTCTTCACAATTCGCTACAATTATAAAAAAAATAAGTGGTAACTCATTTTAATAGCAGAATTCCATGTAATGTTGCTTCAGTGATAAAAAAGAGAAAAATGAAATTAGACAACTTATTTCAAATGTAGGATTTTATTCCAGTAGTCACAATTATTGTTATTTAAAGTTAATTTCTTATCTGTATCAATTGCTTTTATATACATTAAGACTCTATTTTGGCCTATTTAAATTAACATAGTCAGAAACTCAAATTATCCAAAATTTTAATGCTTATTTGCTGGAATGAAACTTTTTATTTTCACTTTAACACATCTACTTTAATGGTAGTTTCATTGAAATTTAAGGGAAAATATTTATACATTTAAAAATAAATATTAAGAAACTCAAAGAACCCTACAACCTCAATATCTTCTCGTCCAATTTCGAAAATTTTTATTTCATATGAAAACCGGTGACAAATGGATACATTATCAATGATCACTTTTCATCCGTGATTCTCCATGTTTCAGAAAAAACTCAAAAACACTATTTCATCTTACATTCTCTATGAAAAAACAACTAAGACAGAATTCACCAACCCTAACCGCAGTACCGATTTCTAAACTTTCTATATCACACGAAAATTTGTGACCTCCAAATACATAATCAATAAAAATCGGCATTTTGCAAGTTTCCATTTTCTAGAGTTACTGCAAAACATAGCCCCCAATCTCAACAACTTAATCGATTTCGCTATTTTGTTTGCATGGCTAACCAGTCAGAATGCTCTATGTTCATTCTACAAGCATGGTTTAAAATAGCATTTTCATTTTTTTTCTAATAAAATGTTTTTTATCAAAGTTGATTGACATTACTAAATTAATGAATACTATTAATATTTGAACGAACAACTGATCGCTGAAGGCGGATAGTATATTGTGAAAATAATTTCCAATAATTGTAAAAAGGATAATAAAATTTCTGATAATAATAATTCTGTTAAAAGGATAATAAATCAAGATTACCAGTAGATCATAATATTGTTACAAAATTTTCCTTTTGGGTGTATTTGGAGGCAATCCAATAAGCAGGATCTTACAAAAATAAAGCTCTTTATTTTAACGAAGTCTACCAGGAAAACTCTAAAGTAGCTCATAGCAACAGCACTTGCATCAGTCATCAAGAAATATCGCCAATCAGTCGCAATAACACAGCGCACTCAATCACTAGCTCTGCAGCTTGTTTCCTGTCCAATACTCCACTCTCCTTGGTCTTGAGTGCTTACTTTTATCTAGTCTCTCCACAGGAAGTGATGTAATCTTTGGAAAGTTCCAGAACTTTCTCCAAGCTTCAGGGAAAAACTGGTCTCGGTTGATACAATGTTCCGACCATCTGGATTCTTCTAGAAGATTTCTTTTGTCGCCAAAGTCATTAACTTTTGTCGCCAAATTGGCATATCAGGGATTCGTTTTACCACTTTGTAATATCTGTAATATCTCTGATATGTAAATAATATGTCTGATATGTCATTGCAGCTTTTATTCCTTAACATATTTTCTGGAAATTCAACAGTTTCGGGCATTTTTTTTCGGACATGTTCTTAATTTGCTTCTTTCGAGGGTTTTTTTCCGTCTGGAATAAGACTACCTGATGAGAAATTCAACACATCTCTAGAATTTACCGTGCGAATGCAATTTCTTAGAACTACCATGTAGACAGGAACTATTTATTTCAGAAGCCATTTACATTTATATACCTACTAAAGCAGGGATTCCAGTGTCGTCAAATCACTTGAAGATAGAATCGGCCAAATATAATTATCATCTCACGTATTTATTTAATAAATTTCATGTTAAACTCTTGCAGGAAAAGTAAATTATTTTAAGTAAACTGGAAATCGGTGCAAACTTCCGAGAATCAAATAATCCAGCACTGGATGAAATTTTAGCATTATTAGAGCTTATAGATGGTCATTATATGCATATTTACTCATTAAATATTTAGAGAATGCTTTCAAGTTTCCTTAAATTAAAATATTCCGCTCAATTTTTTCCCCCCTTATATGAATAAAAGGAATATTTGTGCTATATGAAATTATTTATATAGAGAAAATTGAAATTTAAGCCTTCAAAATTGGTTTCAAAAAGAAGTTTTGTTTATAATTTCATTGATGTATCGATTTAATCTCTTTGCTAAATTTAAATTCAAGAGACTTGAATATGGGATCGCAATATATCATATTTGTTAAAGAATAATACTTTTTGCAATACGTCGATTTCCGAAAAAAGAAAAATGAAAGTCTAACTTATATTACGGTAATCCAATTATATAATCAAACTTAAATATTTTTGTAACAAATTAAGGATAAATGAATGCATATGAGACATATATATTTATGCATATTGTGTATACATATATTACAGTCTGAAATTACGTTGGACGACGTTATATAATAATTGAAATGCATAACATTATAATTTCGATATTACTTGATGCAATAAATCATATTACGTCAATACATAAATCATAACAATATTGTTTAACAAATTAAAAATTAAATTTTGACATGGAAAATAATTTAAGGGAATTTTTTATAACAACATTCATAAAAAATTTTCAAAAACGTTTTTAATTCTTCCCAATCTTTTATTATATCAAACCCAACTGGGCATGAGTAAAGTTCCCTAACACTTCCAACGTGTATTTCTCCTAGCTATTCCAACAACGGCTGGCGCCTATTCTATGTCTAGGCCTGAGTGATCATTTTATATCCAGTTCAATCTTAATAATCGTCCGATTCAATCGTGATGATTGTGTAGAAATAAATACAGGAACCCATCATATTCTAGATTATTATATTATTTACAATAATGGATTAAAATATAAAACATAAAAATGAATCAAGTCTCATTCGTTCATGGCGAACCACACCACCTTCGCTCGTCGTCCCTCGTCCTTAACCTTATCTGTCTGATCCACTTCCGTCTCTCTCCTGCTTTCACCCCCTCGGATATCACGTGACCTTTCCCCTCTTGACTGGTTTGCAACCTTCGTCGTTGAGAGCGGGTCTTACAGCATGGTTGTTGACTTTGGTTCAAATTTGAACTATCGCAAGTTAAAACAACTTATCAGCGTATAATAATTATAGTGAGATCTAGTTAATTTTGCGCTTATTTTTTTATGCATATATACATGAGCTTTGCTTCAGAGCGGAATTGCCATACTGTTGAATGTATTGTTGGTCATAGTAAAGAAGATTAGATCATTTTTCCCTTCAAAATATATTAGAAATTTGAAGATGCTGACACGAAAAATTGTAGATCTCTCAGATAGCCGCAGGAATTAAGTGCGAATTGAATGTCGAATTGAGATAAAATCGATTTGAAATTCATTCAAGTCATAAACGTCGATCCCCTCCCCCCTTTGTATCTGTAACAATATGTAATTGAGACGCCCTATTTGTTTACTGAAATCAAGTAGTTCATTGTTGCATATTTGTTACAATGAAGATAATATTATACATTAATTATCAATTCAAAATTTCTATGGATTTTAATATATAATTAATTATAAAGATAATGCTATTCAGTTCCAATAGTTACACCATTGAAAAAAAGGGACGTCCCGTTTCAATGATTTTTAAGATATCAAATATGGATCCTTAATTAAATATGTGGATTAACGCTGATCATTTCTGGTTGTTATTTCATTGAAAAAAAAGGATATTTTTCGGTGACTTTTTGTAATTATTAAAGAATGTTATTATGTGAAAGATCATCAAAAGTGTATGATCATAGTTATAGGTAACCACTTTGATTTAATATTCCATAAGATAATCATATAGTTTTGTAAGGTAACCAATATAGTCCTTTTAAGTCTATGAAATTCAAAACAGTGCCTCGTATACGTAAAGAAGTAACAAGGGCCAATATTGAAGTGATTATTCTAAATGCGTCCCTAGAGACCAAATCAAGAAGTCGCAAAAATTAACTCAAAAAAAAATAGAGGAGATTTGCCAAAAAGTCCAGTTATGAAAATATACGCTGTACTATAATAAAAACACTTGAAAAAGTTATCGATAAAATTGGTGAAGATATTTAGGATTAAGATTATGAACTTCCGTGACATGAAAAAGGCTTCTCCAAAATTTAAAACTGTCTTTTCTGGTATTATCATACAGATTTTAATAGTTAAACAAAGGTGAAGTGAAATTTGAACAATAAAAAGAGTAAGCAAAGATAATAAATAAAATCTGAACGCTTTCGGGGTGGGGGGAGGAATACCAGAGAATATAATATATTCTGCGATTTTAAGACGAACCCTTTTGATGGTCTTAAAACGTATTTCTTAATATATTTTCATACTCCTTTTTTGTCCTTTCTCTTTCCATGGGGCCGCGGTGACCTGGTGGTAAGGTCTCAGCTCGTGAGCCGTAGGGTTTCAGACCCGATTCCACCGAAGAACCGTCGTGTAAGGGGGTATGTTGCACTTAAATCCGTCAGGTGTTACTCCCCATGGTGTGGTGTGGAGAGGGGAGTATCAGCTCAGGTGTTGTCCTCGTCATCTGACCGCGGTTCAAAATTACGAGGTTCATTCCAAAATAGCTCTAATGTTGCTTTAAAATGGGACGTTAATATAACTAAACTAAACTTTCTTTTTCCATGCACACAAGCACAAATCACTGAATTAAATGAAGAGTAAATATTTTCTACAAAAGATAATTATACTCAAATTACAAACCTTTAAAAACAATCCCGATTTAAGATTAGATTTAATTAGATATTCCCAAAAAGAATGCATTTTTAACAGCAAATGAACTATAAAGACACGTTTATATAAAACTTGAAAAGCTTTCTTTTGAAAACATTTGACTCTACATCTGCTACGACTATTAGAGAGAATACAATATTTTTAGTTCTGTGATAGTTTAGTTTAGTTAGTTTAAAAATGGCATTCGTTTCTCAACGAAATCTGATTGATTCCCTTCGTGTTTTGTAGATAATTTAAGAAGCGTTATTTTTAAAGATATTTCACTATCAATCAACCTTTGCGGAATTTTGCGTAGTCATTTACATTAAATTAGCGAGGATGATTAATAATGATTCTTCAGATTTGAATTCTGCTGCTGTATTAATATTTCGTAATAAAAATGTGAATATTTAACATCCAAGTTTCTGTGAAGTGCACTCTGAATTATATTCATAATTAAATATTAGAACCATCAATTGTTTTAGATAAAAATAAATTTGAAACGCTTAGATAAAAAATAAATTTGAACCACATTAATTATATATGCATGTAAACTAATTTGTCATTAGGTATCAAATATCATCATTAATTCAACTGTTCTGGAATGTTTAATGAGTTTAAAAATCTAGAAAAAGAGAAGAAAATATTATAATTATCGGAAAATTCCAACTGAGTTTTTGATGAACCTCTACATTTAGTAGCTCCTTGAGTCCAAGAAAACCATTTTTGGATTTGTGTGTATGTGTTTGGAGGGGTGGAATAGCGTATGTTTACGTGAGTGGTTGGGTGGGTGGTGATATTTGTGAGAAAGAGAAGAGAGTGTGAGGTATAAATATTCGAACCATTGAGAATTGAACTGGACCTAGAGTTAAAGTATCCTTCCCCTCACATACACACACAACATCCCCTTTAAGTCCTTAGTTCAGGTTGTGTCCAGGTGGATATCCAATATCCCGTCTAAGTCTGTATACCAGATA
>JAPMOR010113295.1:157585-289925 GCA_026543865.1 Argiope aurantia | reverse complement strand
TGTCCAGGTGGATATCCAATATCCCGTCTAAGTCTGTATACCAGATAGCTGTCCAATATCCTCTCTAAGTCCTTGCCCCAAGTGGGTGTTTAATACCCTTTTCAAGTCCTTATCCTAAGTTAGTATCCAGATAGGTGTGTAGTTGTGTGGCTAGGTGGCCATATGTGAGTGAGGGGGAGCATTAGAACAAACGAGAGTCGAGCTGGATCTCGAGATGAAGTATTCACTCCCTACATACATACTATGCTTCCCCAATTTCACTTCTCTATGAAAATCATCACCAAGGATGCCGAGATAAGAGGTATTATGGGTAGAGTATCATGGTGCCGCTACATACCTAGCAAATTTCCACTATCACCTGCTAGCGGGATTCTACCCAGCCTTAGAGATTTTGCTCTCATCCTATTACCGTAGGACTTGGTGAGAATAATAATTTAAAATATACATTAGCAATTAGGATGAAATTTGGATGATAGTTTTAATATCAGAATTATAGATACGTATCAAATTTCGGACTAATCTATACAACAGGAGGGTTTATATTCCCAAAATGCATACTTCCGCTTCTTTTGTATAGTTGACCACCCAGCCACCAATGAAAGTAGCAGTAACAAGCTTTGTTGTGACCGAGTGCTATCTTTAGGATAGTTCCTCAAAATGCATGCTTGATTTCTTTTCATTGTACTATAATTCTTAACAAAAAAAAAAGGTTATGAGTTGCAAAGGTGAAAATAATCCTTTTAAAATAAAAAAAAGGAACACAGAACAAGCTAGCATCATCAACAAATATCTTTTTAAAGTTTTAAAGAGAAAAAAAAAACAGTTTTAGAACAGGAAAGTTTTAAAATGGTCTAAAAATGATTTTTCAAGTGATAAATATTAGAATAATAATTTTTCGATTTTTTCTAAATTTTCTTTAGAAATCATAAAAATTATGGAATCAAAAATCAGTACTGTTAAACTATCAACTAAAAAAGTGATTTTGAATCCATTTAGACGATTTTTTTTTTATTCCAATCTGTAATATTAGTTCACTGTTTTTCACTACGCTTTTTAAGTGACAGTCTGATATGAAAGTTATTGAGAAAGGCACAAAGTTTTTTTTTCCGATTCTCAGCAAAAAAAAGTCCAATTTTTTTTTCTCCGATGAATGATATAGCAACATTCTCAAAAAAGAGCGTGCGTTTTATTTAACACTTCCTAAGAAAAAAGTACGTACAAAAGAATCTTTCATCAATTTCTTCGGCAGTTCTGAACTTCACAAGATTCTCAACTTAACATTCATCCAGATATCCGATACGACATTTTTCAGTAGACTATATATCGATATATCTTTTATTTTATCTAGTCATTTATCCGTCACAAGATCTGCTGAGATGAATTTTTGATTAAAAAGAAGGTTGTCTGAAAGGTATTTTATTACGGTAGTGATTGCATGGGAAGAAAAAAAAATCCCCTGAAGTCGTACAGCTGGAGAAGACATTTCCTTGTAAGATCAATAGGACATAAGGTTTTATTTTTATTTTACTTTTTTGCCTCCAGATATTTAAAAGAAATTTTTCCATCTCAATCGAGATTTTTCAAATAAAGCACAGTCTTTATCTTGCGTCTGACGTAAACCCTGAGAAAAAAAAATCGACTTTTCCTCTTTCCTTTTTGATATAAATTCTTCAAATAACTATTGCAAATATTTAATTGCGTATCTTATGGGTTTCAAGTGTTAATTATTTATCTTATTTCCTCATTAATGTTATACTTTGGATACTTAAAAGCATATTGTAGTCAAAGTTGTGAAATGTATGAAGTTTTTTACGATACTGTCAAAATAACAATATATTCATTCAATTTGTATAATTAGCTGAATATTTCAAAAACATTTAATTAACAAAAAAATTTCAGAAAATTCATTTGAATTTAAGTATTCTTTGGGCTGAATTAACTTTTACAATTGCAAAGGATTTAAACATGATAAGTAAATAATACAATAAGCAAACTTTATGTTTCAAATTACTTCTAATATCATATTTATTTTTTATATAAGAATAATTCGTATCCTTTATATCAACACAGTAAAAATATATTATTAAAAACAATTTTCGATAAATGTGAAGTGTGTTAGAAAATTAAGTATGTATTGATTTGAATTAGTTGTTATAATCGCAGCCAACATTACAAAAAAAATGTATTTGATAAAAATAAAATAATTCAGAAAACATTTAAATTATTATAATTGAAATATATCGATTTTTATTTCTCTTATCGGCACTTCACCTATTAATAAAAGTTCAGCCTAATATCTTAAAAAATAGTAAGTCATTCTATGATTATTAAAAAGTTGATTCTATGATGATAAAAATAAATAGACCTTAAAAACTGAAAAGGAAATTAATGAGGAGGTTCGTTCACTAATTTTACCTACAAATTTGTTATTTGTTACCAATTTTTAAATTTAAAAATTCACTTTCCTTAAATTTCAACCAGATTAACAATTGTCATTAATGAAAATTTTCGCTGCGCATATAAAAAAGCATCTGGCAATCATATTTCCTCCGATGGATAAGAAAAGGGGCATAATCTTTCTTTTAATCTGGAATAGAGTTGTCTGTATTGGTTGAATTGCAGATTTTGTTTGAAATCTGAATATATATAAATCACCGCTACCAGCGATTGACATACAAAAGCAAAATTGATTTTTAAAAAATTGATTTGAGTGTTAAAGACAAAATTGAAATTCTTAATAGGTATATGGTTTACATAAAATGAGGCAACAGAACGCTGCGGTATAGCTGAAAATCTCACTATCTCTTCTTTATAAGATTTTGATAAATCTTTAGCTTTTTTGTGAGTAAGACCAAATAATAAATATTGTTGATTTTGAAGTGGTCAAATGTACTAAAGAAAACCTTTCAGCGAACAAAGAAATGTGTCAAACTCTTATTCTGACGACATGCAACTTCCTTCAATACAAGTATGAATTATACATATAAATGTACTGCTAAGGAATAATTGACGATAAGAAACGCTTAAAGATTTTTAATCGTCATTTTAATTAAATTATAAATATTAATAAAAATACAAGTTGATTTTAGCAATTCGATTAGTTTTATCAATTGATTAATGTTATCAAAATTCTTAAATCCCAAAATGGTCACAATAAGAGGCAGTTATTGCATTGCTTACTTCATATACGATAAATTAAAGCATTCATTCAATCCCTCTAAAAATTATTAGAATTGATTTTAATTTTAGTAGTTAGAAACTATACATGAAACCAAACAACTCTTTGTTTGAACAAATAAAATATTATATAAATTATGGTAATACAACTAACCTTTTTGAAACACGCAATCGAATAACATAAAGCATAACTTCATTACCTTTTACAACCCGCTATGAACTCCATTAGTATATGTCCCTCATGTATTCAACCATATGATCTTACACTAAAATCCAGCCTCTGCAGTTTGAGTAGTAAGTTATTTAGTTTTGTAATTTCTGGTGTTGAAATTTCGAAATGTATCACGTTTCTCAAATCCCTCTGGGGCTTCACATTTCGATTCTCTCGCCTCCACCATATTATTTGCTTCGCTTTTAAGGGCCTTCGAAATGTTAGTTCTACAAACAGTACTTCTTAAATTCGTCCTAAGACATTTTCTAAAATTCAGAATAAATCTTTCGAACAATTTAAAGTTAACTAATGAGAACGATCCTGATTTACTGCAAAGTGCTTTTGGCGATTCAACACCTTTCTGTTCTCAGATTCAAATAAAATCTTTGAATTTATGATTTATGTTTACTTCGTGATCTTTCTAAAAGTAGCTTTTATTTCAAGGAAATACAAATTAGATATACAGATATTTGTGTTTAATTCCAGATATATGAAAATGAATGAAGATGAAAAGCTTTAGTCCAATTATAATTCATATTTCATAAACCTAATTCATTGAATCAAATGTGCAGCATTGTGTACGATAAATTTTAATAATATAATTTTAAAAAATTATAGGAAAGTAAACAATTGCCGAATTTTATGATTAAAAACATCAAAATTGTCTTGTGTTAATTGCCTGAGAAAAAACAGATTTTATAATTAACTGACTAAATGGCTATTTAACCTTTCTATCCTTTCTTAAACGAATGTAACATAAAATAGAGCAGATATATTATTATATTAAAATCAAATATCCTGCCTGTTTTGCTAGCTAGAAATCAATGATTAGTAGAACGTTGTACAATATTTTTCCCAAAGTTAACAATATTTAGTGCTATTTGGATACTGGCAACTTTATTTTACCAGACAATTTTCATGATTTATTGTGCACAAATTAGATAACCAAGTTCTGGACGCTATTAGGCTTGAAAGGTTTGATCCCACAGTCATTTTTGAAGATTGAAGAGATTGTTATTTCGGTAATTGTATCACAGATAATCATAAAATTTAATAATCTACCTGCAGAATACGTATCGTCTTTTTGAAAGGAAGCATCTAAATAGAAATCATTATTACAACTACAGAAGTACATTTCTAGAATTTCTTACTCTTCCGACAAAATTAATACATTGATAAAAATAAATGCATTCACACGACCAATGACAGCATGTGCATGCGATAGTATTTCAGCCCATTCCGAGTTGTTAAAAATTATATGCGCTGTACCTCTATCATGATTTAGAATAAGTTTCAGAGCCTCATGATATCTAGAGAAATTAAAATATAATCAAGAAAATTAGATATATATACATTATATCACTAAAAATAATATTGTTTTATAATATTGGAAGAACATAAATATAACATTTTTGTTATATTAGCCAGTATTGGATTCCACTATTGTATATTTCTCTGTATTTTACAAGGGTTTTCCTGCATTCAGAATTAGTTTGTAATATTCTATATACTAGCCGCCTTTCGCGACCAACCGGTTCGCCAATCTTAATGCTAGTTAAAATTTTAATAATAAATATTTTATGTAATTCCTACTTTAATAGCTTCTTCATTAAAGTATTTTAAAACTTCAAATTTTAATTCACTCATAATATTATAAAGGCCTTCAGTCATAACGTAATCTGTATCTCTCTAATTTTCTGTTAGCACCTGTAGAATTTATGCTCTAAATTAAAGTGAAAATGATAATATAATAATATTTTTTACTGAAACAAAGCATTTTTTTTGTAATATGATTACTGAAAACAGAGTCACTGAGTATTTAAACCTTATGGGCACTAAAGAATATCTTTCTTAATTTATGTAATATCTCAAGAACTTGTCAACAAAATTTTTTTCAGATTCATCATGAGCAGGTCTATTAATTAACAATGTTTAATTTTAAATGCATCAAACATTAAGAAAATAAACAGAATCGTTTAAAATAATCGATCGAAAATAGGCAAAAAATAATTACTTAAAAAGCGATGAACTTAAACTAACATAAACTAACATAAATAATTTAATTACAAAAGCATACAACTAACCTAAAAATTATTTAAATCAAGACCACTTCCGTTGAAAATAGATGTAAACAATCAGAACATAATGCGCATGCGTGAATTTTCAACGCCAGTTACGGTAACGCAAATGCATGAATTTTTCTACGCCAGTTGGGGTAACGCTATGCAGATTAGAAATTTTTAATTTCCTTTATTCTGTTTTATTTTAATTCAAAAGTACTTCAGAATGAATCTGAAGGATCGATTAATTAACAATGTTTAATTTTAAATGCATAAAATATTAAGAAAATAAACAGAATCGTTTGAAATAATCGGACAAAAAATGTTAAGCCTAAGCCTCATTAGCGTGAGAAAAAAAATGCTGAAGCCTTACTCATTTGACGGTGGGAAAATAATTTTTTTTTGGCGAGAAAGTTAGTTTTTAATTAATAATTAAAATTCTAATTAAAATTTCAAAAAAAGGGATCCCAGGTGCACATTCCCGACATCCAAGGTATACACGTACCAAATTTGGTAACTGTACGTCAAATGGTCTTTT
The DNA here is from genome assembly GCA_026543865.1 of Argiope aurantia. Classification (NCBI taxonomy): domain Eukaryota; kingdom Metazoa; phylum Arthropoda; class Arachnida; order Araneae; family Araneidae; genus Argiope; species Argiope aurantia. Next base: position 283,939 of record JAPMOR010113295.1, on the reverse strand, counting down.
CTGTAAAGCGCCAACACACACACACACATTGAGCTTTATATAAGTATAGATAGATTACCATAATAAACTCTAATTAGCCATTAAAATTTTTAATTGTTAGCTAATTTGTAATTGTAATCTAAAATTTGTTATATCTCTGGTTTCACTTACTCCGAGATTTGAACCAAATAGCTTTTCCAGGAATGGGACAGTGAAAAAAAAATCGAAACTATTTAGCTTTTTGTTCTGGTTTTAATTCAATTTATGAAAATTAAAATTTCAACATCGAACAACAGTGAATGAAATTTCAAAATAATAAAAGATGGTTCATCAAAGCTCTTGATAGTTGGCTTAAGCATAATAATTTTTAATACTATATTTATAATAAAAGTGGAATAAAAATTTTCAAAGTCAAAAATTTTAAATTTTTTTATTTATTAAAAATTTGCGTTTATTTACCATTTTTTCCTTTTCTAACATTAATTTATTTTTCTTAAATAGACAAAAGGCCTGTTAGAACTTTTTATTAAAATTTGGTTATTTTTTTTAAATTAAATTCAAGATGTCCAGCAGATATTTCTTAATTGTTTGATCAAATTTGGCACAATACATGAAAATGAATTTAAAAAAAACTTTCATGCCCGTTAAATACGTAATTTACTGGAATATGATTTCACTACTGATCCACATTGTTAAATAAAGAATTTACAATATCATTTTCTAAATATTATTCAACGTCTCTTTATGTAAAATTTTCGGTATTGGTTTCACAAAACTCTACAATATTATTATGTTATGTTTTTGGAATAAAATGTCAAATTGAATTAATTATTAACTAATAAGTTGACATCAGAATTTTTATGTATTAATGCTTTAAAAAGTTCAGTACCTTTTGAGCATTATTTTATATTATTAAATGTTGTTGGTACAGTATTAGGTATTCCTCGGTAATCGCAATATTGTTCAATATCGGTGTGGTGTTGGGAATAGAAAAAAGGTTTGATATCCAAAAATACAAATTCAGTTGCATTAATGTCATTAAAACCTACTAAACCTTATGAAGTGGTTTATCTCAACTTGTTGCAATGTGTATTTTGTAATACTATATTTATTACAATTTAAAAGTCATATTTTTTTTGTCATGGGAAATGTGACAATAATATCTGGGAATGGACAAAAATTTTCTCAATGCATTTGGAAATATTTAAATGAATTTTTTTTCACACAAATTGAAATATTCAAATATCTATAATATCCTTGCAGGTAAAATATTTGTAATGATAACGCAAAGTCAAAATTTTTCTTAAACGTTGTTACGGTATACAAATAACCCATGTTATCGTAACTGTATCTTTAAAAAAATGTGATTTGACCTTCAGATTTTATCTCAGTAGCACACTTATATTGTACAATATTTTACGATATTAAACAATACTCGAAATATTGTATAATATTGTTGAATATTTAAAAATATATAATTTATCACCGTGCAAAATTGTACAATATTGCGTAACGTTCTTTGCTACTTGGGTATTTATACTGCCGCATTGAATAAAGACAGTCGAATCTCCATGGCCGAATGGTCATGGCACTGGTCTCATGATCGAGAGATCTGGGTTCGAATCCCGCTAGGGACAATGCGATTAATAGTATATGTAAATTCTTGATTTTATGTTTTCCTTTATTTCATGTTCCAGAAGATGCTGAACATTTCTTTAATTTACCAGACAAGTGTTCTGGACTTTTCTTACTGTCTCCAGAAGAGTATTCTGGAACTTTCTCTGCTTGTGTAAAAGCAGATTGTCATTTACTGTATTTCTCAGTTCAGAGTTCAGTTAATAAATTGATTTAGCTCTACTTATTGTGTGTGTCATTAAGTTCTATACTAAAGTATCTACGTGACAATATATTTTGTTGTAGCCTGAATTAATTTTAAAATAGCTGCAATTCGGGAAAAAAATTACATGATTTGAGATTAACTTTTCAGTGATAAGTGCAATTATATCTTTTGAAATGTGTGTACAAACAGAATAATAAATTAGAGGGAAAGAAATATCTCTATAGAGTTTGTTAATATTTTTAAATCCTTTCAATCAATAATCTATTCAATTAGAAGGCAAATAAAAATCGGGCAAAACTTTAAAAGTACATAATTACACTCCTTTCCAAGTACAGAAGGTTGTGTCCCTGCATCCTGCAGATCTCCCTCTTCCCAACATGCAGACCTTATTTTCCCATCGAACAGACCACTCCAACAGCGTTATAACATAACTCAGTGTATGATAAATATTGAACAATATTGTGAATATCGAGGAATACTGTCTAAACAAAATTATACAATACGTAACAAATGTCAAAAAGCAACAAAGTTTTTAAAAGCCTTAATAATAAAAAAATCTGGCAAAAAATACTTAGCTATATCTTTTTTTTTCCTATATTAATTGGAATATTTTTTTCATTAAAATCATAATATTACACAATTTGTACAATATTGTGAAAATACTGGGAATTCTACACCAAATAACTTTCAACAGTGTTGAGAAACTTATACTGAAAATTCTATATTGCACAACGTTAAATAATTTTGTGAAAATCATTTATAAATTTTACAATTTTCAGCACTGATCAATGTTGTGATGACACTACTGTAAACTACGTAATAACAAATTAGGAGCTTCTATGAATCTTTCTTTAAGTGATTTGTCAAACCGGATGTATTTTTTGATATCTTGATTTTGATTCATAGTCCTGATTTAAAAATATTTGACTTCTTAAAATTAAATATTCTAGATCATTGTTTTTTGTTAAAACAGCAATAAATTAATATTAGAAAATAAAAAAAATGAATAAAGAAAATTAAAAGAATAAAAATAAAAATTATTGATTAATTATAAATAAAAAATATTGCTTTTGAAAAATTCTTCATACAACTTTTGATGTAAATAGAATATGTCAAAATTATTATTTTAAAAATAACTGTCCACTTAGTGAGCAGTCTTTGTTATACAAAGAACTTTATTTTACTTTTTAAAATTTAATTTTTATAAACTAAAAAACTGCAAATAGCTTAAAAAAGATTAATTTTTAATGTCCGATATATTAAACCTCGAAGGGTTTCACACGTATTTTAACGTAATGTCAAGAAGTCATCAAAAATGGGTTACATGCATTTTGACTTAGGATGAATGAAAAAACAAGTTCTGTTTGCACGGCTTATTACATAGAAGCCTATATTGCTTGTTAAATGCTTGATTTCTATTTTAACATATTTCCTTCCCCCTACATGGTTTGACAACCTGATGTATGGGAAGGTAATCAACACATTTAATTCCGACAAGGCAATTTTACGGTCATTTAAGGATGTCCAAAATCGCGCGGGTGCCTTTTAAGGATAGGTCATTGTGATGGTATTCACATTGAAAGATCGCTTTGGGAAAAGGCAAAGTAAAATTTTTTCCTATCTTATGTTGCCATAATGACTCGAAGTCAATTTAGATTGAAACAGTATTTTACTTCAAGTAGTATTTCTTTAATATACCTTGTAGTGGAATGAAGATCAATATAATTCGTACAGAGGAAGCAAGAGGCCGTATGTTTTGGGGGAATATTTCTTTAATGATCATATTTCACATAAAACAAACACAAACAGGAAAAACAAGACAAGACATTAAAGCGCTCGCCTTATCAGAACATCATCTTATCTTCTTATTAATAAGAATCGCAGAGCACTATGGGAGGAGTACTTAAGTAGGTATCGCCATCTATTATCCAAAAGAGAAGATAGAGTAATACTACTGCTACAACCTTATTTTATAAAATGTTGTTTTTAAGTTCCGTTGAGTTTTTATTCAAAATAGATTTTTACGCTTATTTCTGATTAACCCGTAACTGGGGAGGTAAAATTTTAGGATTTAACTGGGGAGGTGCGGTCTACGAGACCGCATTTCATTTACACTCAAATTAAAATTTCTAATGAATGCATTAGTATGAAAAACTGCCAATATATTTTGCAGATGTTTTTCTTGATATATAGATATGTTTTAGAAATTTTCTAAAATATACTATCATTGAAAAAGTAAATGCGTTGGAACACACATTTTCTTCTCAAATTACATGTTACAATAAATAATATTCTTGAAAAAGCATATTACTTTTTACTTTTTAAATCATATTTATTTTTACAGTATATGAAGGTATATAGAAGACAATATAATGTAGAATTCAACAATTATATGAAAAATTTAAAAAATGACAATGGGTAAAATTGGCCCTTTTTTTTTATCAGCTTGTGTGACTTTCATAGCACGGTTTTTCTAGGGCATTTTAAATATACAGGTTAAGAACTAGTATAAAAATCAACCTATAAATTCTGTATATATATTTCTTGGTATATTATTATATATTTTATGAATTTTTCAAAATACATTATCACTAGAAAAATTAATTATGTTTGAACATACATATCAAAATCAGTTGAATGTGAACTTTCATCGAAAAACTCTTCTGTACAATTATCCTTATCACTAAAATCCCTTTATTCTTCATTTAAGAATGTCTGGAGCACTGCTTCATAATAGGATCAGTAAACAGGATGACATTTAGGGGGCCAAGTTTTAGCGCCATCTGCTAAGCCTTGTTTATCACTGGGACACTAACAAGGAGATGCGGTCTTAAAGACCGTGCTGGAAGAAATAACTGAATTATTTTAAAAAACATCTGCTAAAATCGGTTGAAAAAGTGCACGTGTATTCAAGGTCATAAAACAGGAAGCTACAGAGTAAATCCATTCAATTGAGCTAAAAATAGAATAGGGGTGACAGAAAATCCATCGCTAGCGGTCTCACAGACCGCACGTCCTCAGTTAAGGGTTAAACGTCGCATTAAAGCATTAGAAACTAGCTAGGGATGTAGGTGAAAAACTGCTATTAATACATAGTTAAATATATTTCTTTATATTCGACGTTTTGTATCTGTTTAAGTTCAAATATTTTTATAATACTAACCGCTATTTTTTACATTAATCACTACTTACAATTCTTTTTTCTTAATACAATATGAACAGATGCAATTGAGTTTTGCGTGTTAAAATAGTCTAAATTTCAAGGGGTATTCTATATTGTTATATTACTTCTCTATTCAGATTTAAATTCACATTTTTAATTTATAATAATTATTTCGTTTATTATTGCATCCATAAAAAAATCACGATTCTTAGCCACACATAGGCGTATATTTTTAACTTTCCTAATAAACTGAATGAAATAATTTCTTTTAAATTTATTTTCTTTCATTCTCATTCTCTTTTTAATAATTTCTTTCCTCTATCATTGTAATTTTTAAAATTACAATGAGAAGATTTATTTTTAAAATTATTCTTATTCGGAATATTATTTATATTTATTCTCAACTTATTTCAATGTAGATGAAAACAAAGAATAAATTAGATTGAATTAAAATTGTTAGGAATGTTAAGGAATTTTGTTAGGAATGTTAAGGAATTTTGTTAGGAATGTTAAGAAGGTGTTAACATCTGTAACATAACTATTTTAAGCTATTTCTTTGATAATTTATTAAAAAATGTAATAAAATATTTCTTGGATAAAAATATAGAACTTTAAAACAAATGATAATTATACTTGAGAGGTAATCGCTGGTTAATGGATAAGACACCGCTGGCAGGCCTAAAGATTCTGGTTTGAAAGAAAGATAAGCAAAATACAGAAATAAACCAAATTTAGTCTAAAGAAATAATCAAGAATCTAATTAGAAATTATAATAGTTTCGTAGGGTTAGTAATTTTGAGAATATTAATCATATTGGGAGTTAATTAGGTGAATATTGGGAAATCTATATATTCAACTTTAGAACCGAATACTGAAAAACATAACAATAGTTTTATATTTTATCCTGATTCTTAATTCCTAAACAGTACTGTACGATATCGAATTCCAAAAATTTCGGTACAATACAATATTGTGTTCCTCTGGAGCATGCTCCCAAGTCGGACGGACTCTGATAATCTTGATTTTATCTCTGAAAGTTCATGCAATTAAAACACATAAGAGAGGAAACACAATTTTAAAATAAACAATAGCATAAGCATTTGAATAATTTTAGCCTGATTTCAAAAGAAATATTTTAATTTTGTTTATTTGATTTTTGGAAAACGAATTCTTTTTCTGCAGGAGAATAAAGCGATATTGTGATTTTCAACACAATATGTTATTATAAAGCTCAATAATGTTTGACATAAATATTTAATGAAGTACTACTCTTTAATAATATATAAATTCACCGATTTTCAGAAAAGGCCTGAAATCGCATAAAGTTCCTACAAAAGCCAAATCATATATATACATTTAGTATTATATTAATTGTTTTATTAAATAAAAACCAATATCATAATTTCGCTGCCTTCATTCTGATTTCAAATTGAAATTCGTATTTTTTATAAGTTTTTTTTAAGCAATTCATTTTATTCTAACTGCCTCTTTTAAGCATAATACTCATTTTAAAATTGCATGATAATTGCACCTGTTCACAGCTCACATGCTGACTTAGTCGATTTTATAGATACTTTTTTTTTCCCTCACTGACTACTAATCCCAGTAATTTAGTAATTTTTTTCTAAAAACCACCATTTTAATCATTACCATTCTATTATTTAACCATTTGTTTTGTCATAATCAATACTGAAGCAGCAAATGTCAAAGCGGTTATCGATTCTTCCTGAATTTTAGTTTTTATTGAATTTTATTATTTTTTCTCCATTTGAACGTGTTGGTATTTAATTTGATATTTTATCGACTTTAATTAAAATTATACAAGAACAAAACACCAATAACCTTGCTATATCCTCTATTTGAATATGTCAATCCTCAATTTTGTCAAAGTCATAATTATATCCTCAATTTAGATCCAGCAAATGTATCACAGATCACATGTTAATTATAAGAACTGTTTCATATTGTTTGGCAACATCTGCTTGACAGTGCTGAAATTCATTTCGTAAACACAACATAATACGAAATGAACCGAATTTTTTGAAACAAAGTTATTTTATAAGTTAATGAACAAACATGATTAAATTACTAAAAATTGACTTAATTTTAAATTTGTTAATTTTATTCAGTATATGTCATTGTCAACGATTTGGACATCCCGCTACTGCATTATTTAGAGCTTCTAATCCTAATAATGAATTGCGTACACATACATTTCACCGATATGCAGACTTACCTGGAGAAGTTCCATTTGAATATCGTGTTAAACGAGATGTACTTTCTAATTCTGCGAACTTGAATACCAATTTTTCATCTGTTGTAAGTATTTTTGAATTTTTTTGCATCAAAAATACTTGATTATTGAAGTTATTTTTGCACCAAGTTAGAATTTTAGGTTAGTTTTATTTGTAAGAAATACTGTTTTTACCTTGCCAATAAATTATGAAATAATAGACTGCACTTTAAAGCAGCGCTTTTTATATGAAATATGTTGAAACTAAGAATATTCTGTAATATTTAATGATAATTTTTACTAAAATTCAATTCTGAAATTGAAACGAATTTTGATAATATATTTCTCATTTGTGGAAATATATGTATAAAAGAACCTTTTAATTGTTTGCTCTTAAAAGTTTGAAACATTTTTTTTCCTTTTTTAAAAATTTATTTAAGTTTAATTACATGATTTGAAAAGAAATTTTTTTTTTCAAAAAGGTAACTCAATAATTTGTTACAGGAATTGTTGAATTTGCTATAATTTAAATATTCATTATATTTTAAAATTCAAGTGTATATATATATTATATATATAATTTGTAAATTTATATTTGTATTTCATTGAAATATTTGGGGGAAAATATATGCTGATATTCAACATTTGACTAATAAATAGGCTAGAGTTTTAATAAGTAACTTGTTATAGAAATAAAAGTGCAGTTAGATGTCACAAAGGAAAAAGATTAAAATCTTATATGTAAAGATGAATTAAGATTATCATAGTACACATTTTAAAATAAAGGAAATAATTTGAAAATATAGAAGGTTTTTAAGGAGGAATAATCTAGTTTTTAACAAAAATAATATTTGTAGTTTTTTTTTAGAATTAAATTTTGTTTAATACTTTTATTATTTTATTTTTATGAAGAGTTTTAAAGCATATTTTTTAAATAACCCTTGAAATTTTTTTCTGCATCAGCAAAGTAAAATGTCTTTATTACTCTTCACTAAATAAAAACTGTTTAAATATGAGGTTGTTATGCTAATTCAGAAACTTTCATAATTTCCTTAATGCATTTGAAGTGTAAAAATAATTCATCATTTCCTCTCTTGTGTAATTTCCTCTGTGATATTACATTATCATTCTTTTAAAACTTCTACATGAGAGACAATAGGAAAAAATTTGATTCACCAACAGAAATTTGTTTTTTATAATTTGATTTTCTGTTTGCTCTAATAAATGTTATGTTAAATAATATGAGGAATAATAATAATAATAATAATAATAATAAACTGTTGTTTTAAATTAGATTTTCAAAATAATTATTTAAATTGAGGATCATTTATAGGTATTAATTCTTTCAGTATAGAGGGAAAAAAATGCTTATGAAGTCCATTTTAAAGAAGAAAAAAATGCAATTTAAATTAAAAGTTGTTCATTATCTCCTGTTTTGAGTGTATTTCTGAGATGGAGATGGTGAAAATTCACATAAAATGTAACCTAAATCAAACAGTTTATACTTCATCAAATGATAATTGCTTTTCTAGGTATTGTTATAAATCCTTTTTATAAATGGTGAATTATTTTTCAAGTGATTGTGCTATTTGTAGTATCTTTTGATCTTCATATTTTCTGTTAATAACATTTATATTGCATTATTGCCAATCGAAAGCTTCTTTAATCACTTAAACAATTCTTTATCTTTTATTAATATCTATATTGCATATTACAAATGAATTAGAAGAAATTTCTTATGATCAAATATTGATAGTGTGGTAAAAACAAAACTGCATTCTCTCTTTCAGTGTGATATATATATGTGTGTGTGTGTGTATGTATAATTTGATTAAGGCAGTGTTTATTGGAGATGAATGACTTCTAGGTAAAATTAAATGATTCAACACTATTGCAGAAAATCAAAAAATTGTCTGTATTTTAGGATATTTTTTAAAGTTTTAAAAAGTGATTATAGAGATTGCAAGACATTTTTTTTTCCCTAGTTGCTTGCCTGAAGAATATTTACTAGTTTCCAAATGGTTGTAATTTTAATAAAAAAAATCAGGTTTATTTGAAAAGTTACTTTGGATTTCTTAGTATAATAAATTGAAATTTCCTTCATTTTCTAAAAATAATACATGTATTAATTCAATCATTTTTTTTTCAGTTTCGACTAAATGATAGTCATGAAAGATTATCAGTCCATTGGGCAGGCAAAGGAAGTGATGTTCTCATCTGTTTGGCTCGGGATCGCTTACAGAATGCTGCCTCAACATCTAGTGTCTTCATTTCGTATGATTATGGAAAAACATTTGTGGAAAAACAGGCTGAAAACATGAAAATATCCGATTCTCAACCATCAATCATATCAATGTTCTATATAAGTCCTGTTATGAACAATCATGTAAGCAAGCATTCCCATATTCTTTTTTTCTTTTTTTTTTACAGATGAAATTTTATGAATCTGTTTCTCTAGTTGTGTGTTGTTAATGAGTATAAAATAGGCAGTTTAATAAGTTTTTGAACAGTTTTTAGAAAATTGCTGCTTATTTCTGGAATATTTACTGTTTTAAAAATCTAGAAGAATCACTGTAGTTGATTTTTACTTGGCAAATCATTATAGTTCATCACTTTTTGTAATATTTGTATTTGTTTGGTATAATAATAATTTTTCTTATGTTATGATTTATACTGTCAATTAACTTTCATAGTAATTACTAATGCTGACTTTTTTTATTATGAAAAATAATAATACAGGATTGCATATTCTTATAATGTCTTAGTGGAAAGTTGAAATAATATCAGTCTTCTCTTAAACAAATAAAAGCTTTTATTTAAGAAAACAGATGTGATTATTATACTCATTTAGATGAATAAAATGCACATTATTACAATTAAAAAAAATTTGTTAAAAATGCATTTATCTTTAGTTGATTTGTTCATAATTTTGTGTTTTTTATTTGATTGAACATTAAATGTGTAGTGCTGAAAGCAATGCAACTTGTTTGTGAAAAAACTAGGGAAAAAGGGGGGGGGGGCTTTTTTTCCTGAAAAGTATCTTTTTTTTTTTGTATTAAAAGTTAAATGAGTTTTTCAGAGACTGGAGTTATATAATTTAAACATTTTGCTTAAATAAAAATAAATATTGCAGTCCTCAGAATTTTATTTAAATTGACAGTGATGAAATAATAAGTAATTATATATATATGCATGTTTTTCTGCCTTCTTTTCCAGTATATCTTTACTGATGTTATTCATAACTACATATTTACCACAAGAGACTTTGGAATGTCGTTTGAAAAGCATTCAGTGCCCTTTGCTCCTGATATTATTGCTATGCATCCAACTAATTGGCAGATAATTTTAGGAATGGACAAAAATGATCCTTTAAAAAAGGTAAATACAAATAATTATTCAAAACTAAATTTATAAATTGAGTTAAATGTTCAATATATATTGTATACTTTCTTATTATACATATGTGTGTGTGATGATATTTCTTAATCTGTTTTAAATCATAGTTAATTTCTTATTTATTATCTATATATTTTATTACTTATATTACTTTATTCCAAAATTTTCCCTTATTTTGTGATCCAAACTCCATTTTTTAAAGTAATTATTTCCAACACACGCTCTCAAAAATGGATGTCTAAGACAAATATTCAAGTGCTAGGCTAGGAATCTCTAACATAACAGATTTTGTCCAAAAATACCTTTCCTGAATCTATGTGTGTCAAAGAAATCCCTATAAGAATCTCTTAATAAAAGCACTAAAGTAAAACCTTCACACTTTTTCTCTTATGCTCTATTGTGTGTTCTATCTTTATTTTCATGTAGAAATCATATCCTCCCATGAGAAAAATGAATTCAAGTTAGTTAAAAATGCATCATCTTTCTATCAGCGTGATTGCTCTCCAAATGAGTTACACACATACACACACTATAAATAGTTTTTAAGAGGCTTTAAAATTAACTTTTTATGAAAAATATAATCTTTTCTGGTACTTGTGTATTAACTTTAGCTATTAATGCTAGATATTAATTGCAAAAGGTGCAATGTTTATTTCAACCAGCAATTTTTCACCTCCAAAAAATGTTAATTAATCTAACAGTATTTGCCAATGACATACAATTAATATATAAGTACTTTTTAATTGTTTCATTTTTAACCTTTTCACTTTCTAATCTTTTTCTTAATTATCTCTACTATGAAGTAAAGAAAAAGTACTGTTCGTTTCAATATTCTGAGATGACCGTTTTTTGGCGGTTCTGTAAGAGGTGACACACGGAAGGATATGCACCATTTCTGAAATTTTCTTTATTGTTAAATGTAAACATCTCCTTTCCTTTCACCCCTATTTTTCCGAATTAAACCCATCCTAATGCATATGCAAAAGCCCTGGAGTGTTTTAGAATCCGTTGGCAAACAATACTATAATTGTCAAAAAGTTAGAGATTCTGATGAATCTACGTGTTTTAGACCTTTTTTATTTCGAAAAGATCATTTTTGGTATTATGTCTATCTGTAACGAAGATAATTCATAAAACTGTTTGAGCTAGAACGATGAAATTTGGTACAATGTCTTTACACCAAATTTGTTGATGTCTTTTAAATTTTGAGCAAAATCTATGAAAAAAGTACGTCTGTTCATCTATCCAAAGATAAGTTAACACAATAATTATGAAATGAAGAGAGTCAGATGAATATAATTAGGTGCAATATTTAGCACCTAAAGTTTAGGTATCTATCTAATTTGAAATCAAATCCTTCAACATACTGACTTTTTGCTGTTCTGTATTTTCACAACTATATGAGTATGTTAACTCAAAAACGTAATGTTTTAAATGTAACAAATTTAGTTCTGTGTCAATTTTTAGTTTCAGTGGGTTGTAAAGAATATATCTAAAACATAACTTTGATTTTTGGTTACTATTAAATCCATGACAAGGATTAATTATGAAGGATTATATGATAGATTAAGTAAAAATGTTAAATTTGTTCCAAATATCAATATTTTGAAACAGTTGCTTGCCAGTGCCTTGCAAGGCATTCATGCCTTACCCACGATCCAAAATTTTATATGGAATGAACAGGATAACTTCTTTATAAGAGGACATGCTGGAAAATTTGGGGGATGCTGCTCCCACTGCTTTATATTTGAATTCCTTTATATGTAAATTTTAAGTGTTTTTAATTTTATTATTATTATACAACTTTGTATTTTTTTTTGTTCAATTTCATTAATGAAGAATTATTTTTAATCAACCAGACTTGAATTTGCAATTTTTTAAAAATTGAAGTTTAAACTTTTTTTTAGATTATTGCTGATTAAGTACTCATTTATTTTATTACTATGCATTATTTTAATAAAATACATAATAGAATTGTAATAAATATTCTTTCATGAACCTATTAAAAAGCTGCTGTCAAACTTTAATAAAAACTCTTTTCTCTTATAAAATGATAAAAATTTTAATTAGAGCTCTGTAAAGCTGTATTAAAAACTCTTACACCTTTGTAGCACATAGTAACATTTTAACATTATGTAAAGAGAATATATGATTGTATCATTATTACATTAGTTACATTTTGAATTTTTTTTTTAATATTGTAAAGAATAGTTTTGTAATATATATATATATATCATATTAATTCATTCTGTTGTCAGTAATGTTAACTTGATATTTTGTTACAAATCGTCTCTTTTGTATAAAAGAAGTCCTTTTTAATAATATTTTTTCTGTTAGTTTAGCTAATTGCTGCACAAATATATAATATATACTTTAAGCATCTTCTTGCCTTTTCAAATAATATTAATATAGCTTTGATTTGTTAGTGCCAAAGAATTGATTATATATATATATATATATATATATATATATATATATATATTCTTACCTTCTGTGCTTATACTTTAATTGAATAACACTATTGTATTTCTTTTATCACTTTAATTGCAATAGTTGTGGTTTTCTGATGATTTTGGTGTTTCCTGGAAAGAAATTCAACTGCAAGTAAAAGCGTTTTATTGGTAAGACATCAAATATTATTTTTCTTAATGTGGATTAGGTCATTATATTCTCTTCTTTAATTGATTCTTCAGATAGAACATTGTCTGGATCTGTTAGATCTATTTTTATTTAACAAACTGAAATCTATGAGAAGTTATATAATTCAGAATCTGAACTTATTTAAGAAATTATTATTCATTAGAGAAGACATTATTTGTCTTATAACTTCATTTTTTATATATAGAAGTGTTGATAAGAGCAAATCATGTCGATAACTTTACTTTTTTAATTTCTTTTAATGAACTGCACATATGAGTTTTAAAAGATGCTTTTTTATATATTAAAATTACATTTGTACAAACAATTTTGAAATGTTGCTATGGTTTATTATTACATTAAAGGGATTAGTAATAATTGGCCTCGATTGGGGGAAAAAGAAACACATACATATCTATAATTGCTTTTTTGTTTATACATAACCTTTAAGGAATTCTTATGTTATCCAAATTATATATGTAAGGACAAATTTAAATACATATACTGATGCAACTTTTTGTGAGATTTTATGAATATGAGCATTATTGGAATTTGAAAATTTTATTCCATTCTTTATTTGGTTGCATTTTAAACAATTCATAATATCACTGCTAAGTTAATTTTTTTTAAATTCATTTAATTATTGTTAATGAGTTCCATCTACAGTTATTTTTAAAGATAATTTATTTCAGTAAGGCAGTGTTCTCAGAAGGACTTTCAGTTTTCAAAAAAATTATAAAAACAAGCCTATGAAATCAGTAATATAAGTTTGAATGAAATGAATATATAATGTATATGTTTGCTCTTATTCTGCACATTTTGTAAATTTTTAACTATTGATTTACAGATTTATCTTTTAAAAATTGCTTAGTATCATAAATGTAGATTTAGTTTTAAATTATGTTTGCGATGACTAATAAAAAGTGAATAATACATGGCCATACTATCTAGTTCTAAAGACAACGACAGAGAAAGGTTTTGTGTGTAATGCAAGCAGTTGAAAAAAAAATAATAATAAATCACCTGAAAGCTTCTAATTTATTTATGTTTATGCATATAATTGACATAGACTCCAAAGGATAAACCCTAAACAGGGTTACATATCAAAATAGTTTCAATTAAAGAAATGGTTTATGTTTAATCAAATTCCAGAATTTGACTAAGCATAATATGAATTAAAAAATTTATTTGTGATTTATTACCCTATTTTAAACTATTATGTACTTTGAGAATGATAATATTTAGTAACTAAGATGTAATTTAAATATACCTTTTCACCAAAATGTAGTAAAAGAATGAAAGAAATATTAAATGCTTAAAGAATATTAAAAGTAAAAATTCAAGAGATTTCTTTATTACCCTGAAATTCAAATTGTTTTCATTATTTCATCAAGTATTTTGTGTGTTTTCTTCTGTTGATGAATTTTGTTTAATATCTGTGAGTTCACATTAAAAAAGTAAACTGATGATGTTGCAGAACTTGGAAGATAGATATGTTGTGTAATGTTTACATTTTTAATAGTGCTATAATATTATGGGACTGCCCCCCATTACAAAGATTCATGTAAACAATAAATAGAATTTAAGTAAGACAATTAAAACAGTATCGGACAATTTGGGGGGTTGTGAATATGAAGGTGTATCTGAAGTAAATGAAATGAAATATGGCCAGTATTCCTGGCAAACCAACTGCTTGCCTGATATGACTACTGATGAATAAAAATCTTAATAGATTTGGTTTTCAATTTAAAATGTGCATTGAAGTATTTTTCCTGTTAAAATCTTTGTAATATATTAGCATTTTTTAAAAATATTTTATTTTTTGAGCTTTAATTTCCAAAAACTCAGTAAGTTTATCTTTTTAAAGTTTTTCATTATCTAAAGAATATTAAATCCCCCCCCCCCCCATTATGTGAATTTTGTCTTAGCCTGAAAAATTAAAATTTTAATTTCATATTTTTCTATTGTGACAATTATAGTGAAGAATTTTTACCATGATTTTATATTCTTTAAGTGGCAAATTTGTTATTTTTACTGTAAATACTTAAATGATGAAAATCATCAATTTATTTGCTTGGTGCAAATTGAACTTTCTTATAATTTTAATAATTATTGTGAGTTTCTGTAGCATAGAAGAAGAAATATTATAATTAAATATATTTTATTTGATCACAACTTTTGAATGTCTAATGCCTTTTCTTCAAAATTTCAGAATGTACAAAATTTGGTAATATGTAATTTTGTTTGTTATGTATTTCATAGGAATTATAAATTTCTATAATAAAAATATAACAATATTTAAAACCTAGGGGAGTAGCAGGCATTGATCCGGAAAATACAGTCTTTGTTGAAAGAATTGAACCAGGAAATGATACAACTTTATTGTCATCACCTGACTTTTTCCAAACCAGATCTAACATCAAAGAGTTGATCACGCATATTGAAGATTTTGAAGTATGGGAAAAATATCTCTTTGTTGCCAGGAAACAGGTAAATATAAATTCCTAGAACTTACTTTATGAACTAAAATTGAAAGATTGTAATTCATCAATTATTTTTTTAAAGCATTTAATTGGTTCAAAGCACCATGATGGCGTTCTTCAGTTATGGGTTTCTGTTGACCGAGGCTCTTTTAAAATGGCTGAATTTCCTACTCATCTTGAAAGGAAGGTATGTGCAGCTTTATATATATATATATAATACATATATTTGTTTTGGTAAAAACTTCATAGTATTTAGAGAGCACAAATGCAGCTACTTCTAAAACACAGATGAACTGATACAAAAGTATAAAAATCAAGTTAATAGGAAGAACAAATAAAAAAATATTAAAAAGAATCCGGCCTGAAGACTTTTTCAAGGGTCACCCTCAGGCAGGGATTCAAAAAAAGGGATTTTTTCTGTAAAGGAAATTCAGACAATTAAGTCTAATAATGATTCCTTCGTGACCCGAAAATCCCCTGAAATTAGGCCCAAGAGATATACCATTTTAACAGAAAGGAAAACATAAAATGACAAATTAGAAGAAAAACCACTAATAAGTAAAAATACAATAACGAAAAAACAATAAAAACCAAAATACCATAAAATAATACTAAAGAAAAAAAAACACTAAAGAAAAAACGAAAAGGCAAGAACATACCATCAACAGTCAATGAAATTTTAAGCTATCGATTGTGATTCCCGCTTATTAAAAACACAAAGCTAACGGTAATTTAGGTAAAAATTGTAAGCTCCCAGCGCCACCTATTGAGTGATATAATATGCAAGGACTATTTTTTATTTAAGCCAAAGAATTAATTCCAAACCATACCTTGTTTAATTAAAAAAATTGACATTACAGTCATTTTTAGGAAATTCATTTTTAATTAAATTATTAATGAGGTTGTTTGATGCTACAATATAGGAATTTTTATTATTGCAAACCCTTTTGATCCTGTTAATTTGTGAGAAAATTAGATTTTTGAAAATTTTAGAGTTTAGATTGGAATGGTAGTTACAAAATTTTGTTATTTTGAAGTTGAATTGATACCCTTTTATCGTATATACCAACTATTGTTTTATCATTATCAATTTCGATTTTTAAATCCAGAAAGGTAGCCTCAGGTTGATTTTTATTCGTTTCTGTTAGAATTAAATCTTTTGGATAGCAATTAGTTACAATATTAGTATTGTCGAAGTTAATCAAAAGTAGGTCATCAATATATTACCACCCGTTTATTAGATTATATTTAATTACTTTTTTCTCATAGTAATGTAGAAAATTATTAGCCAAAGCACTTGAGAAAGCTGTTCCCATTGGAATGCCCTTAATTTGTTGATAAAAATTAATACTATTACAAACGTAATTTTCAGTAATATTAAAATTACATAACTCAAGCCAGTTATTTTTAGGAATGATATTTTCATTTAAATATTTGTCATAGATAAAAGTGCAGACTTTTATTAATTTTTCATGAGGTAGATTAGTGTATAAATTTTCGAAATCAAAAGTATTAAGTTTATTAATGTTGTTATCTTTAAGAAAATCCAGAATATCTTTGTTACTAGAAATAATAAAATGGTCTTCATCTTTTATTTTGTCCAGGATAATTTTTAAGTATTTAAAGAAATGTTTACTCATATAGTAATTATAACTGCCAGTGCTACAGGTCACGAATCTGAATTTTAATGGATTTTTATGAAATTTAACTGTTGGGAATAAATAAGGATAGTTAAGAGAGCAAGTCTTAGTTTTGGTTTTTTTTGTGAAAGCTAGCATTCTTTTATCTAATTCCTTTTTCCCGGTGTTCTTTAACATATAAGTTGCGTTAGAGTTGTATTCATTAATTAAAAGTTCTTTATAATAATATTTACAAATTAAACAGAAATTATTTGCTGATTTATCTATTACGGTAATAACAAATTTTTCTTTTAAATTTTTTATTTCGTTTTTCGATGTTTTACTAAAATAAATCCCACGTTCTTTAGATCTGTCAAAATCAATATTCATTTTTATTTTTATTTCCTTTAAAATTCTCACTTTCCATTCTCTGAAACCTTCCACAGGCCAATGGTATTTTCTAGATAATTTGGCAATAAAAACATCCAAATCATTACCAATAGAAATCAAGATTTTGTCATGGTTAATTTTTTCTCTTAACCTAAATTTTATTCCTCTTCCCATTAAATTTCTTAAAGAGTGGGATTCAATAATTTTTAAATTACCTGTAATAATATGACCGTTATCAACATCTATAAAATCTTTATAGTTTTCTTTGTTACAGTAACAATCTGTAATATTTATTTTATCTAAATTTTTGCCATAGTAATTATAATTACAAATTTTTTTCTTTAAAGTTGAAGTGTAACTAAACGCTATTGAAACAGTTGTTTTATCTGATAGAGGAAAAAATATATTATTATTATGTATAATTTTGGACAATTTTAGATATTCGAAGTAAATATCCAAGAATTTAATCACACAGAATTCTTTGTAAACATTATTTTTATTATTAAAAAATAAATCGTTTTTTCCAATGTTAAGCTTACATTTAATTAGATCTAGAACAATACATTTTGTGTACGAATTTTTAAACTCTAATTCCCCGAATTTATTATTCAATAACCATTTAATTTTATTATTTCTAAGACCAAAAATGTATTTCCTAATTTTGTGAATGTTTTCACTATTGTGTTCCAGATAACAGTAATTTTGAAATTCCTCGAATATAATTTGAAAATTGCCCCCTTTTCCTTTACCTCTTTTAAATCTTTCAGAATAGTTATCTTTATTTAGAAAATTTTTAAATATGTTAAATTTGTTATAAATGCAATTATTGTTTAAATCTGCATAGCCTTCCCCATTTAATTCACTATTGAGACCATAGGGAAATAAAGTTTTCAGGTTGCAAATATAAATGTTTTCCAGATCCAATCTTTTTCTTAATTCGTTAACATTGTCTTCTAGAATGTAGATATTAAAATTGTTAAAGTTATGGTTTTGAAAATGCTCCAGTTCGAAGTCCTTAGTCCTATTTTTTATGAAGTTTTTAATATCGGATCTGTGATTGTTAATTCTTAAATTAAGATCGGTGCTAGTTTGGCCAATATATTTTAAATTACATTCTGAGCAATTAAAAAGATAAATCAAGTTTTTGTTTTTACAGTATATATGTAATTTTGAGTTTTTATTATTGATCTGTCCCTTATCTGCTAATGGACATGTCTTACACTTCCCGTTTCCACAAATTTTATTTTTTTTTGTATTTTTAAGATTTTTTAAACAAAACGATTGTGTCAGTAATTTTTTCTCCGTGAATGCTCCTGATGCAAAGCTATGCACATTGCCCCTTGGTAGAGCGCGTGACGGGCCATGCGCTATGACAAATTCGTTATTAACTTCTTTCATAGTTTTATTTATTTATTAAAATGAAAATATATCTCCTAAATGCCAAAAATTTCTTTCCGGATTCTTTTTTATATTTTTTTTATTTGTTTTTCTTATTAACTTGATTTCTATACTTTTGTATACACACACACACATATATATATATATATACACACACATATTTTTTATTGAAGTTTTACAAGTTTATGCCCATTCTAAATGTTTAATGAAATGTAAAATTAAATTAGATAATTTTATTATTTAGGAAATATTTGTGTATGAGGCTTCTGATGAGCAGGTGTTTGTTTGTGTCATGCATGATGAATTAACTACCAATTTATATATATCTGATGTTCAAAGGATGAAATTTTCTCTTTCCTTGGAAAATATTTTGTATATAACATACCCAAGTACTGAAGGCAGCTTTACTAGGTAAGTTTTATTTATATTGATCATATCAGGGTTATTTTTTGTATAATATTTATTTATAGAGGGTCAAATATATTTTAATAGCATTTGATTTTTTATACATGTAGTATTTATTTATGTAACGGCATATTTATTTTAGAAATTTTTAAATTTATAATTTATTTTGATAATATACCACATTTGAGATAAAATTCTTTAATAATAAGAATAAAGCATAACTATATTTTACAGAAAACACCAATTTAAATCAGCAGCAGTCTAACAGTCTTTTTATCCTGTTATTTTTTTACTTTTTTTTTCAATATTGCAAATAAATTTCTTTTAATTTTCAAAAATATTTATTATGTCATATTTGATAATTGATCTTGAATGAATCAAAAGCCCTTTGTAATTGGAACTAACAAAATACACATTTACTGAACATGTACTTTAGTTGTCATAATGGCTGATATTATTGTCAGACGATTAAAAAAGATTGTGGCAATAAATCATTTGAATATCAAATACAAAACATTATTGCTCTTTGCTGTAATTTTGCAGTTAAAATTTTTTTTTTATTGACATCTCTTTTGTAATACATGCAAATATATTGCTTTATTGTTATAACCTTTTGAAATGGTATATCCTGATGCAAGTAAGGAGTATTGTCAGTTGTTAACAAGTTTTGTAATTCCATTTTCATAAATGCAAGTACTTGCAAACATCTGAAACTACTTTTTCGGTAACTTTTGAGGTTTAAGAAAAATGTACATATGTTGAATTAATCACTTGAAATCTGTTTTGAGATATATATTTTCCGAAGGAATAATTTTTTAACTTTAAAATTTATTAATGGTTATTTATTTTACTAACTTTTAATACCTCAGCGGACAGTGAATTTTATTTTGATAGTAAATAACGATGATGGAAGTACATGCATGCATATATACATTGAAACAAATGTCTGAAAGTAATTTTTTAGGCGAAAAAATTTGGTATACCTCAAATTATATTTTGATTGTATTTACTTTTTTAATACATTTCTTTACTTTGAATTTTTTTAAATCTGCTGTTTTCCAATTTTTGAAATCTTTTTCCTGGAAGGCATTTATTCACATCTTATTTCAGTGAGGAGCGTATTGCTGATATTCACAAGGTGCAAGGTTTGCGTGGAGTTTATATTGCAACTCAGTTAAAGCAAGGGAATGCTACAAATTCTACATCTGATAATTTAATGACAGTTATCACTTTTGATAAAGGTGGAGAATGGAGTCTACTGAAACCTCCTGTTTCTGATAAAAATGGATCTCCTTTAAAATGCAATATAGTTAGTATCTGTTACCTTTTTGCGAATTTATAAAGAATAATGATTAGTTTGTAGTTAACGTAGGAGCAATGTTATGATTTGATTAATATAAATATATTATTTTTTCTTATAGAATGATGGTTGTTCTTTGCATTTAACACTTAAATTTAGCCAATTATACCAGAGGTTCCGTACTTATCCAGTCCCTATTTTGAGCAAGGAATCAGCAGTAGGCTTGATAGTAGCATCAGGTATGTTACTAATATTTTAATTATATTTACACCAAATTAATTCCTTCCAGTGATATTATGGAGCATAGTTTCAAAAAAATTATTATTAAAGAGCAATGTATTAATGAGTATAACTATTGCAAAACTGTTGATTTAAATGCAGTATTTCTATCGATTTTTAATTCTTTAGTATTTTAAAAATTTAACAGTTAAAATATGTGAACATCTGAAAATTATTTTAGTGCTGAGTAGTTAGAGCAATCTTTCTTAATGAATTAATTTGAAGCTATATTTCATTTGAATGGAAGGGAAAAATTATTTGTTCATATTGTAAACTTAGTTGTTTTAATAAGATTTTTTTTTGAAAAATTAAATTTTATATGTAAACGAGTTATGATTTCTATTATTTCATCCAGTTTCAATTAATATTTTGAGAAAACCATTTATGTTTCAACAAAAATTACTTTAAATTATTCATTGTTTTTGTCAAAAATTATCAAAATCATTCATTGCTTTTGTCTTAATATTGCCATTTTGCCGATTGCAATTTTTTTAGACTAAGATGTCCAGATTGTTAGAAAAGGATGTTGTAGTTGAAAATATTTCAAATATTGAATGTTAAATTGAAGAAAAAAAAATTACCACTGTCGGCTCTTAGTAAATAGGGGTGTGGGGGTAAAGCTAATTAATGGAGATAATAAATTTTGAAGCATTTGAAAGGACAAATATTAGCAAAAGATTTATATTGAGCAGTCAATGAATGGTATTTTCTGAGAACTTAATTTGCCTATAGTTATAAAAAATATTTTTAAAATTATGAGTCTCTAATTTAGAGTTGAAATGTTTTTGCATTAAAAAAAGAAAAAAAAAAAAATCAAATATTCTTCATTGCATAGTTTGCATTTAACATACATTTACAAACTGTGTTGCAGGATCAATATATATATATATATATATATATATATATATATATATATATATATATAATATGAATCAACAACTAAATGTATAGAAATACTACATTTTAATGTATTGAATGTAGTTAATGTATTGAAATTCATTAAAATGTATATTTTAATGAATTTTGCTCCAATATATATATATATATATATAATATTTGTATTTAATATAGAAAAATATGCAGATATTTTTAAAGATATTATTTTTATATTTGCTTGTTAATTTTATTTGATTTTAAGTAAATAAAATGTTTTTATAATATTCTGAATAACAGGAGTTGTGGGGAAATCCATGAAAGGTCATCCAAGTGTATTTGTGTCCTCAGATGCTGGAGTTACTTGGCGTGAAGTATGCATTATTTTTTATTAATACCATAGTGTTAAAAAATTTTTTTAATATAAAAATACAAAGGGATCTTAAAATGCTCTTCCCAGTTTCGATGGACTTATAGCCAAAACTAATGCACAGAATGAGACCAAATTGACTCTGGAAAATATTGTGAAATGAATTCCTTCCAATATAGTATAAGCAATGTTTGGTACAAGTTTTTTTTTTCTTATTTTAAATTCTCATGCTTTCTATTTCTTTATAACCGTCATGCTTTTCTTTCTATATTATTCTCATGCTTTCCATAGTATGCATTTGAAATTTGGTTCTATTCTATTCTATTATTGAATTTTAGCTGTAGTTGCTTTCATTTGGGTAACCTATTTTATGGCCACCTTGTATATTAAAAGTTTTAAGTATACATGATTGAATTTCATTTGTGAAACTGTGAGAAATTTAATTATAATTTACAAAGTTTATTAATTTATCATTATATTTATTTATTACAGATATTAAAATTTATCTTCCTATTTTTGTAATCCGTAATAATTTAGACTACAAGCAATTTTATTTCCATTTCTTTTATATTATACCCTTTATTGTGCACCCTTTATTGTGTGGGGGATTTGGTACAGGGCAGTTTTCTGAAAACATTTTTTATTCTCCATTTCTTTTTTTTGTATTTTAGTATGAGATGCATTTTAAAGAAATATTTTCATCCTTGCAGATGTCACTGATATTTTTAGACAGAAATTTATTAATTAAAAACTTATTTGGATTGTCTGAAAAACATGTTGAAAACTAAAATACTTAAGTTTTTTTTTTTTTTTACTTCATAAAATTGGAATTTTAGGAGTGATAAATTACTAGTTCTTGAAATTAATTATGGAAACTAAGTTGAATTGTATTAGTTGAACAACTTTTACTTAGTGTTGTATGTATGGTAATTCAAAGGATATTAGTTGGAGTATGTCAATTTAAAATTAAAATATTAAAAAACATTTTCTCTTGAAAGTTTTATATAAAGTAAAGATTGAATAGAGGGAGAAGCAGATAAATGTAATATATTTGAAAGTTTTTATGCAGTTTTTGATTATTTGCATATAGTTTAATGCATATAATTTGATTATAAACATATAATAATCTTCATTCAAATAACTGAATTAAGGAGCTTTTTTTGTTCCTTTCAAGAACTCAAATCTGAATATGTTTTGTCTAACAAATTTTTCCTTGTGAAAAGTAAATTCTGGAGTCATTGTTTGATTCTAATTAATTAAATCAAATTTATTTTAATTATAATGTAATATAATATATTTAATTGCAATTTAAACAATTGTTAATAATTAAACAAATTTAACTAAGAAAAGCTGTTGGGAGAATTTTTCAAATTACTGTGAGCTTTTATTTGAAAGAGTTGCAGCATTTTTTTGTAACTGAATTTTGCTACATTAAATTTAAATGGAATTTTTTATGATTTTAACTTGTATTTTTATCAGGACAGTGTCTGATATGGATATTTTTATTTGTTATCATCTTCTCAGAAATTAGAATTAGTTGTCTGATTAAAAATTTTTTTTATTCACGTTGACTATTTAATTTTGGTGAGATGAAGTAATTTTTAATTCTTGATTCAGCTTACAGTCTGTACTCAGTTTATTATAAGCAGTGTTGTTAATCCTTCTTAAAGGTTGATAACAGTTTTTTGTATGCAATTCATATAAAAGGTGTTAAGAATGTTTTGCAATACTGCTTTATGTATTTAATTTTTCAAAATAATTCCTGACACATTCAGTATACCTCACCATGTTCCAAAACCACTTATACAAGCTTTGTCAGGGTGAGGGGGCACTAGGGAATATTGCAAGGAAGTCTCAAGTTCTCAGAAGGCTCTTATCACTGGAAGACAGCACCATATTAAACTATGCAGCAGCAGTGCTGAATTGCAAGAACCAAAGTTTCAACTTTAAGGAGGGTGCTCAAATATTGTAGTGATCTAATATTTAGTACAAGCTTTGGCATGGTGAGCTGAAGCATTATCATGATGGAGGAATCAAATGCCCATTCATAACTTCTGCTTCATAGATTTTTTTTAATTTTTATTTTTTTATTTTAGGTAGGCAGTATTCAGTGATTGTCCTTTGTGTCTAAAATGAGAAGCTTCGCAATTCCTCACGATTTGAAATATTCAGCTATCATTTTCTTTTATGCATATTAGGATTTTCAGGGCATAACAGGTGCATCCTCTTCATCAATGATCCAATCTTTGTTTTAAGCTTTGCTTGGTATATCATAATAACACTGCTTTGTCACATGTTGTATAGTCCACATTTCACTCGGTCTATACTGCAGCCAAAGGCAACAAATTTTCTTCATGTGTAATTTATTATACAGAATTGAATTTATTGATTCTGCATTTCAGCCTAATTATCTGATGATAGGCCATTCACCTGTCTTTATCAACCATTTTCCTCTCAGCAGTAATGTTTCTGCCTGTAATTGACATTTGTGAGTTTCTCACCCTTTCAGTGTCTTGTAAAGTTAAATTTCTCTTTTGGAAATCTCTGTGTCATCGGAATATAATCATACAAAGTGGACAAATGTTACCTAATTGAAGAATAATTTTTTCAAAGGACTGGCCTTCATTTAAACTGTATGAAATAATGCCACAAAACTGTCTGTATCTCACTTCGTGACCACATTGCCATAGCAAGTATTTCAAATAATCTCTGCTATTGATTTACTGAACCCACAAATTTAACACATTGCTATTGTATAAATCTGAATGTATCTTGGCACACATCAACAAACAGCCTCATGGAATTCATTGTTGTGTCATATTGCAAAGCGTTCCTTGTACCCTTTGTACTAAATTTTGAAAATAATAATCATGAAGCATGTAGTTTATAATGTTTTTTTATAAACTTTATTTTTACTTAGGTTCTTTATGGAAGCTATATTTATATGATTGGTGATTTTGGAGGCATTATTGTTGCAGTAAAATCCTTCAGCCATCAAGAGACTGATGAAGTGATGTATGTTATGAATGTTATTGTTTCTAAATTCAAATATTGTCATTTATAAAATCAGTTTTATTAATAAATAGAAGCATTAACAAAAACTTTAAGCAACAAAAATGTTCCCAATCGAGCTTGAAATAAAAATTAATTAAACGAAACTAATGCACTTGTTCATTTATAAATGCCATTAAATTTTCTGTAAATTTTAAATGTATAAATTTTGAACTCTGTTGATGAAATTTGCTTCTTTTTATTGCTTAAAATAATTCTTTTAAGCAATAAAAGAATTAATTGCAGCCCTTTTAGTCATAAGTTAAAATGGATATTTTTCTTTAGCATTTTAAATGTTTAAATATTTAATTTTGAAGAAATGTTTCTGACACATAGCATTAAAACTCTCATTCATGATATTTAAATTTCTAGTTAGATAAATATGTGGATTCTGTGGTGCTATGAGAATAATAATTTTTTTTCTCTCATTTTGCTCTATATATAGTTCTTAACAGACTCATAAACTTAATGTTTTATTATGTTAAGAAACAAAATTTTTATTGATGTGTATTTAAACCTGTAATTTCAGTAATAATAAATGGAAGTTATTCCTTAACTGTATTTTCCTGTAGCATGTAAATTAATTCTTTATTTTTATTAATTCTTTATTTATTACTTAATTCTTTATTTTTCCTACAGTTATTCAACAGATGACGGTGAAACTTGGGAGACTATTAAATTTTTGCCTGAAGGTGGCAAACCATTTAGAGTGTATGGACTAATGACTGAACCTGGAGAGAAAACAACCACATTTACTTTGTTTGGTTCAAATAAAGATCATCATGAATGGCTGCTTGTTAAATTGGATCTTCGTCATGTTTTCAGTGAGTATGATTGCATTGTTAGTTAAAGTGAACAAAAAAAGTTCAGTTAAATTGAACAAAAAGTTTAAAGTATTCATTTAGTTTTATGGCAAATTAATAAAACTTGTTACAAAAATCATAGTAGATAAGGGATATGAATTTAGAGTTTCTGAAATTTTTTGAGGTATTATTGTCGTTTACTAAAAGTTTAATGATAATTTCATTTTGAGTGATATTTTTTAAATTCATTCTTGATCATATATATATATTTATATTTCTCTCTTTATATGTGTATGTATTATGGATTCATTAAGAAGAGAAAGGGGGGATGTTTAATAAAACTGATTTCAACTATATTTGGTCTTCAAATATGAAGTTATTCTTTATCAGCTCCACTTTTTTGATGTTATTACTTTGTATTTTATTTTTTTAAATTTGTTTTATTATGATGGGATTTCTTATAGCAATTTGGAATTATATTGGATTAATTTTGAATAAAAAATTTTACTATTTTTAATAGCATTTTTAAAGCATTATATGGATAATGTATTAAACAATTGATTAATTCTTTTTTATATGCATTGAAAAGATAGTAAATTTTATTGTTTTTTGTAGAACATGATTGCAAAGCTGAAGATTACAAGATGTGGAGTCCACATGCACCAAATCGCTCTTGCTTATTGGGCCGAGAAGAAATATACGAACGAAGAATTTCTCATACATCTTGTTACAATGGCCAGAATTATAAACGTCTTATAAAAATAGAAAACTGTCCTTGTGACAGAGAAGATTATGAATGGTAAATCATTTTAAAATAAATTATGATTATTCTGCATTTGACTTCCAGAGTTTGAAAATATTGTTTCATTTATACTTTTGTTCATTCTTTTAACTGTGTCAGTAAGATTTTTTTCTTGTTATGCAAGTAAACAGATTTCATAAATATATGATATCCAATAAACAACTTCTTAAAAAAGTTTTTTAAGCAGAATTTATCTTGGCTTTTCTCTTTCTAATCAACATGTTAAAAATACATCATGACTTAATATTATTGTGATTAAATTTATATGGTAAAGGTTTAACCATATGCAATTTTTTGAAATTTTGGTGCATTATTCTTGATTTTTCATAACATACAACACCGTTTTCACTTTTATGTTGGGTTATTCTTTCCTGTTTGCTCTGTGTGAGTATATGTGTGTGTATTTTACTACAATGCGAGTTCACACATACACATTTAATAAAACAATCTGTACAGTAAATTTTATATGTAGAAGCCATTGTATGGTTATTAGCAGGGCACCATTATAGTTTTCATGAAACTAATAAAAAAGTATTTATAAACTGATAATTGTAAGAAAAAAAAATGCTTAGAATTTTTTGAGGGTGTAAAATCTCTGAACTCATTGAAACTTTCTTTTCACCTTTTTAGTGACTTTGGTTTTAAAGAAGATCCATCCACAAATAAATGTATTCAAGATGATGAAAGTGAAGGAGATCCAAATAAAATATTAACAACATGTGTTTCTGGAGGTTATTATAATCGGACAAAAGGGTATAGTAGTTTATATAATCATTTATTGAACACAAATAAATTATTGTTTTATCAATTAAAAATTTATTGTGGAAAATTTGTAGGATAGTTTATTGTTAATAATTATCCATACAATTTGTATGAATGCAATTCAATTTTTTTAGTTATCGTAAAGTACCAGGGGATACTTGCACTGATGGTAATGATTTCCTGTATGAACCTGAACGAAAATTGTGTCCAGTAGAAGGTAAGTTTTATGTTCTTATAATTGTGAGTATGAAATTGAACAGAAACAAAATAAAAAACAATGTTTTAACTTGCTGTATGCATTTAAGTCTCTGTTCTGCAAATGATAATTGCATTTGTAGTTACTTATTTTATTTGTTTTTAGTATCATTTCAATATTCAATTAATTTTGAAACTGCAAAATTTATTCATTTTCCTTACTTTTAATTTAAAAATTGTTTATTACATTTATTCATTTTGAATTAATTGTAAATTACTTAAACTGTAATTTTAATTATTTGAAATTTGTTTTCAAGGTTTTGAAAAATAGTTAATTATATGATTTATTTTTAGTATCTAAACTATTCATTTTAATATAATTTTGAATGAATACTTTTATTACTTATGGATGTGAGGGATTTTTGCTATGATATGATTTTATGTTAAAGTATTGAGTTTTTGTTGATGCTGTTTTATCTACTATGAAAATATTTGTTTTTGAATAATTTGAAAAAACAACATTGTTAACCAATGCTATATGTGAAATATTAATTAAAGCATTGTGAATATACTGAATATGTTCAGAATTTTTATGTCTATTTGGTTGAATGTTACTCCATCATTAATTACACTTGGAATTCGATATTGGAACAAAGCATATTGAGTTTAAGATATAATTATTTAAATATCTTGAAATGTTTAGAATGAATTGATATTTTTATGATAGTTATATATATATATATATTTTCAGATGGTGCTGAGTTTATTCTTGTGGCTGAACTTCACCGTATAAGCAGATTGGATTTGAATTCTGAAACTCCAGAATTGATGGAAATTCCATTGTTGAATGTTCACAATGTGGTTGCACTGGATTATAATTATGCAAACCATTGTTTATATTGGCAAGATACCAATGAAGAAAAAATTTTTGTACGCATTTTCTTTTACCAAACTTTTTGTTTGTATGTTTGTTTAGAAACATTTAAACACAGTAAATAATTTTCCAAAAATGATTTTACCTGTTTTAATATGTGAACTTGAAATCTTCTGAAATTCATCTATAAATTATTTTTAGTGAAATTTTAGCATATAACTTAATAATGTTTCTCCAAATGAAAGAAATATTTTTGTGAATGTTTCTCTAAATGAAAGAATGAATTTATGAATTTTGTGAATGTTTCTCTATTGTATATCAGATATTACATGGCTCAATCAGCTGTTAAAAAGAGAGATTATTCGTTTTATATATACATTAAACTTCTTAAGGAAAAAGGTTTCATAAATAAAAGCATAGTCAATTTTTTAAAATTTATATCTTCAAGTATTAAAATTAATTTTTTATATATTTTTTAAAAAAAATATTGCACTTAACGTCTTAATTATAACTACTTAAGTCATTTTTATCATTTCAATAGGTTTAAAATTCTTCAATTTCAGTGTTACATCAGCCGAAGTATGTGGATAAAAAATTAATTATTAGAAATTTGTTAGTTATAATTTTATGGCAAAATTTTTAAATACGATTTATAAGCATGGTACAATCAAAGAATTTTGATCATTTTTATAATATGCATCAATTTTTTTCTTCTTCGTTTTACAGAGACATTGTACTCATCCTGATAAATCCAATGAAGTTATTGCAGAATCCAATATGAAATCTGTTGAAGGTCTTGTTTTAGATTGGGTTAGCAACAATATATACTTTTCAGACAGAGAAAGATCAGTTATTGAAATGCTAAAAACTGATTCCACAGTAGGGCAGTTAAGACGAACAATTCTGAACAGCACTTATATTGAAAAGCCTCGAGGAATTGCTCTTCATCCTTTAAAAGGGTAACTTACTTATTTATATATTATGTAATTGTGGAGATCAAGGTAATTGATGAATATTAATATTTTAGCATATTTTTAATGGTATAAGATTCGATGCACAGAATTGTGTAGTATTTTTTACAACAAAGTTTCACAGTTTTGAGTTAAGTTTCTTTTGTTGAAATATTTTTCTTGGAGACAAATAATCCATTTCAGAGGAAACTGCTACAGTTTATGTTAACATAGCAAAATAAATTAGTTATTTTAATTTTCATTCACATTCTTCAATCATTATAGCTACGATCTTTATTTGCTTCAGGTTTTTTTTTTTTTTATGCTTTCTATTTTTTAATAAATCTATTTTAGGGTCTTTTAGCTCTTTTGTTAGCATTTGTCAATATCTGCCATCATCAGCTGCCATATTATTAAAACAAATTTATAGTAAATCACGATTTATATGTTTTTCATTTCTGCTTCATTTCTTGTGATTCATTCATAATTTTTGTTATTATAAAGTTATTTATTTTTATGATGCACAGTTTTAGTTATTCATTGGTTTTCTCATTACTAAAATTTACAAATCTTTCTGACTAAGTAATTATTTATCTGCCCTTTTAAGTCAGGAAATCTTTTCCCGGGAAGCTGTGAGCATATCATGCATTTCCAGTTTTCTATTTTAAATAAAAGATGCAGAAAAAATAGAACATTAAATTTTGGAATATATTTGTCAAAACATTCATTGAAAAAAAGTATGAAATGAGTTTAGTTCAATTTGAAATGCTATATTCTATCTTCACAGACAATCAGTAAGTAGTGCAATGATTAACATTTTCTTTTTAATTGAATATCTATCGTCATATACATAAACCATATAAATTGAGAAATACATAATCATATTCAAGATATTCAATAAAAGTGATTTTTTTTCTTCTAAATAACTATTTAATTTAAAAATTTTATTTCTGTTTTGAATACTTTATTAAAAGATTTTATAATATCTTAATAACTTTAAAATTATTACCTTTAAATAAATTTACATTAGTAAAATTAAATTTGTAATAATTATTATTGCTTTTTATATTTTTGATTATGCTTTTTTTCCCATTTATATGTCATTTTATCACAAAAATGTATTAAGGATGATTTTCTGCTATTCTTTTTTTAAATATATCTTTTATAATATGGAATGGAATAAGTCGGGTGGTTCGAAACTTTATACAAGTAACTATATGTAACTTTCTACGAGTCAGTCAGTTGTATGATTTTAATTTAATGGTATGAAGAAAATGTAAATGAAAGAAATAAACCAAAAAAGGCTAATTGATAGGATATCTTATTTTTATTAAATGTATTGTGCTTTATGCTTTTGTTGAACAAAACTAAAATAAAAATAAGTATGACAAAAAAGTTGAGTGACATTATTTTTCATTTTAATAAAGAATGTTATATACAATAAAAGCATAGTCTGTAAAAATTACTTTGCATACAGAGCAAATAGTATGCAAAATAATATTTGTTTGCACAAAAAATAAATTTAGCAATGAAAATCTGATCTGCTATTTCTTCATGTATCATAAAGTATGGTTTCTTTTATTGTCATGGTGAAATTTTTAATATTCATTTGTAGTAAATTCATTAATACTAAAAATTTGATATAAAAATTATGTCCAGTATATTACTATTGGTAATGAATTTATAAATTTCTGAAACTATTTGTTTCTGAGCAACAAGCAAGAACTTTTCGTAATTGCCAAATAAGTACTTTTTTTTTTATTGCAAGCAAATTTGTGTGATCCCAAAAAGAATCTCCTGTTTCCCTTTTGATTTTCAAGAAGTTGTTTGAATAAAGATTCTTTAATTACTTCAAAACTTTGTGGAGAACAGAATTTTTTTTTTTTTTTTTTTTCAAATTAGTTGGTTGAAGAGTTTTTTTCTGTTTTTTAGAAGTTGTATCCAGGCTATATTTATTTTTTAACAGTAACTGTTTACACCAGCTTAAATGATTAAACTTAAATGCTTTTTTAAGGTACCTCTTTGTTGCTGATTGGAGCCAAACAAAGCCATCTGTCTCCAGATCATACTTGGATGGTTCTCATTTTGAAGTTTTATTCGATTCTTCATATGTTACATGGCCTAATGGTGTGACAGTGGATCTTTCAACTGATAAAATTTATTGGACTGATGCTAAGAAGGATTATATTGCATCAGCTGATATAGATGGGAAGAATATCAAATACATTATAAGTGATACAAAGCTTGTTCCTCATCCATTTGCTGTAGTTGTATACAAAGTAAGAGGGAATTTCAATTCTTTCACTTCTAGTCTTCAATAGAATAGAAAATGACATAGCTTTTTTCACTTAGATTTTTTTTAAATTTTAAATTTAGTTAAGAAAGTATATAATTATAATTAAATATTTAAATATATAGAGAAAATTCATATATTTGCAGTGTGATTAGTGAATAAATATGAAATGTATGATATTCATCATACTTGGTACTAAACAAATATGATCAAACTGTCACACATAAAAGATACAATTATATTCTGATATAAATCTTCATATAATGTGATTTTGGATTTTTGTATATGATTTGATATTTGATAGCTGTAAAGTCTATTATTTTATAACTTTGTGCTCTAGGACTAAAATATATGGCAGATTTTAAAGAAGGTTGACTATTTATAAATTTAAAAAAAAAATATTTTCACCCTGAACAATGTTGAATATATCAGTTTATTTAAAGATTAATCAACATTTAATCCTGAAAGTTTTTAAAGTTTTAATTTTTGCTTTTATAGTGTGTATTTTTAAAAAAAATAATTTATTGCAAATTAAAATTGTTATATTAGGATTGGATCTACTATGATGATTGGAATAAGGAAGCGATTGTTATGGCTAACAAGCATGATGGATCTGGCATGAATACTTTAGTTTCTACTTCAGGAAGAGCCATGGACATGAAAGTTTTTGCTCCTGGACTTCAAAAAGGTAATTATTTGTATTTCTTAATAGCGACCTTTAGACACCAAGTGATTTTGAAACTTTTTTATTAAATCTTTTATGCGTTTCTTAGTTTATTTTAAACTTATTTTGAGGAATATGCATTTCATATTATTTTAGAACCTTTACAGAATTTTGTTCATTGCGCTCTGCACTTTCTAATTTCTTATTTTCACTTAAAATATTTTAAACTAAGTTATAAAATTTCAGCTAATCCAATTAAATACTTGAATCAAAGAATATTCATAAAAAATATGGTACAGAGAAAAATAATTTAGCTCTAGAATGCATTACAGAATATATTACATGATTTATGCAATATTTAAGGATTATCCAATAAAAAATTCTATGTACTATAAAACAAAAAAAGTTCCAGCTTAAAGACCTGTCATATCTCTTAATCCTTCTGGTTACATTACAGAAGTAACCAACAGAGTTTTGGACAAACTTTAAACAATTTTCTTCTTAAATTATTCTTAAATTATCTTCTAATTATAATTATCATAAATTGCTTTATTTAAAGTATGTATCAAGTAGAAGTTTATTAAACATGGAAAAATAACCCAATGCCTCCAATCTTGATCATTACTAATGGGGAAACAAAATTCAGGTTGAAATGTGTGCAACAACAGCAAAAATAATTTGAGATTCATTATAACAATCAAAATATTGTTGTATAAATGTATGAATTAG
Organism: Argiope aurantia; assembly: GCA_026543865.1. NCBI lineage: Eukaryota > Metazoa > Arthropoda > Arachnida > Araneae > Araneidae > Argiope > Argiope aurantia. The sequence goes on along the minus strand of JAPMOR010113295.1, from coordinate 250,451 downwards.
TATTATTAAAAAGATAAAAATAATTTTTTGAAGTTAAAAGAATGACATTTTTATTAATTTTTATTAAATATTCTTATCAAAATATCAAAAATCAACCCCTTTCTTTCTAGATATGCATTTTAACATCCGAAAGATATCTGTGTCAAATTTCATACTTCTGGATCTAATAAACTGTTTTGTAGATTTATGTGCATGCTCATATACACACAGATATTAAAATTATATATTGTTGGGAGATATAATATGCATATTTTAGTTAAGTCATATTTATTATAATAATGTAATAAATTATTTCTTTATTATGGTGTTATGTTTATTCAAAATTAAAATTATCAGTTTTGATTCTTTCATCTTAAAATTTTGAATATTAATCTAATTATTAAGAAATGAATTATGGAAAGAGTTTAAATTATTTTTACAAGAATCAAGCATACATTTTAATGTTAATATTTATATTTTAAAAATTTATGTATTTATAATTTACAGTTCACACATTTTTTATCTTCCCTGCATTAAAATTAGATGCTATAAAATTTGTTTTGAAGTGTTTTTATATATATATTTTTAATTTCCTTTACTTTAGTAAATTTTAAATTATTCAGTACAGCATAAAGCCAACATATATAAAATAGTAGCCTATTTTATGAAGTTTGAAGTAAAAGGAAAATCTGAATGAGAATGAATTTTTTTCTTAATAGTATGAATTGGAAATGAGTATTTATAAAACTTCAGCTCAAAACTAGTTGAAAGTCTGCTCATTTTTTATAACACTGCAATTAAATGGATGTATTACATTTATGTTTATTTATATTTAGGTACTGGACCTTGCAGTGGTCCTTTAAATGGAAACTGTACACATTTTTGTGTGCCATATCCTGATGGATCTCATGTATGCCTGTGTCCTGATTGGTCAATAAAAAATAAACTCAACAATGGCTCTGAAATCTGTTCTTGTCCTGATGGAAATTTTATGCTGCCTAATGGAACTTGTATCGATAATGGAAGTAAGCTGTATTCTTTTATAATGGTATATTGTCCTGGAAATTTTTCAAAAACCTAAATTTTGTTTTCATCTCGGGATGCATCTAATATTTCATAATTTTTTGCATTTTAATTGCTTTGAAAGTTTACAAATTTTCTTTATTAATATTGGTTGTTAATATAGTAATTTTAATGTTTTCATTATTAAATTAATTTTATAATTTAAATTTATTTTTTCTTCATTTTCTTTCTTTTTTTGTTAATTTAATTATTTTAAGTAATACCATTCTGTTTGTCTTTCTTCCTAGCTTCAGTTGCTTGTAAAAATGATGAATTTAAGTGTACTAACCACAAGTGCATTCCAAAGACTAAGATGTGTGATGGCTCTAATGATTGTGGTGATTATAGTGATGAAGGAAAGCAGTGTGGTAAGTTTAAATTTATACATGGACATTTGTTTTATAATCTATTTTATAATGTTAGTGACAGAATAAAGCATAATGTTTTATAATTTTTTAAAAGTTATCTTTAAAAATTTGATGAAATTTGATTTTAAAATCCTCTTTCTTTCTCTATTATCATTTATAGACTCCACATGTGATAGTGGAAAATTCCAATGTAAAAATGGACATTGTATTCATTCAACATTTGTTTGTGATTTTGATGATGATTGTGGGGACATGTCAGATGAGCAAAACTGCAGTAAGTAAAACTGTTATGTAAAATTATTAATTAATTTTTTTGACTATACAATTTATTATCTGACGTTATTATGTAGTCTATTATTCTAATTTCATTAAATTTTTGTTAATATTGAAGTGAAAATAAAAGCGAATATCAATCTTCGTTAAGATGTAAATCTTTTAAAATGAAAATTCAACTGAAATTATCTTAAAATTTTCCAGTCTGAAGGTTTAATTGAATTTCATTTAATAGTCAGTCATAAATTATTTTTCATCCAGAGAAATCCCATAATTATGAAAGTTAATTATTTTTTTAAAAAATTTAATGCTTTTTTCTGTTATATAATTTATAAAAGAAATTATAGAAATAACTTAAACATTTTAGGTAAATGAAAATGTGAAACCTTTTTACATAGTATTTACCATTCCAAGATTTCTAAGAGCTATTATTATTTCTTTTATTTTAGATTATCCTAACTGCTCTGCTAATCAGTTTAAATGTCGTGATGGGCGTTGTATTAGAGCTGAATATGTTTGTGATTTTGATGATGATTGTCATGATGGTTCTGATGAAGCTAACTGCACAAGTAAGTGATTTACTTAGAAATATAATAATACGGTGTGTTAAAAAAATTCTTTGTGATAAATAAATTAACTACCAATCAACAGTAACTCTCCATTAAACTTTTTATTAGTTAAACTTGTGTTTTGGATTTTTAAAGCAAAAACATAAAAATATTTAATCTTGGTAAGCAGATAAAATATATTTAAAATTGTAATTCAATTTTCATTATCGAAATGTACATTTTTTTTAAAAATAAATTGAGGTTTTTTATTAATGCATAAGATATGATAGTCAAAAGAGTGTAAGAGATTATAGTCAAAAAATGTTGAACAATTTTATCATATTTTCTTAATTTGTTGAAATTTACTTTTTTTAATACTATCCCTGGTTAAAACCATTAATTTTATACAAACTTCAAAAGTAAATCTGGAGCTTAAAATAATTCTGGTGCAATTTTTTTCCCTCTTTATAATGAAGATTAGTATTTAGAAGGAAATTTCATTTCATAATAGAAATGACTCCCTTGTAATGTGAGTTAAATTTCCTAACCACTTCAGTCCTGAATTTTTAAAAACTAATTTAAATTTTTGATTTCTAGATCTTTCACCTTTGTTACATTTCAATAGTTTGTGGAAAAAAATATTTGCCGATCAAACAATTTAAAGTCCTATAATTTTAAGGTACACATATGTGTACCTCAGGTCTTAAGCAAGTTAAAGCATCCTCGACAAAAAAATAAAAATATTTAATTTTCCTGGTTATTTAATAGCTGTACTTTTCCTATTCTAAGGCCTTATAAATGAAAAAATACAAAATTTATTATATTAATAATCTATTAAACCTTATTTTGAATGAAACATAATTTTTTTTTTAAATATTACATAAGTAGATACTGCATTTTGAACACTTGACTGTTCTAGATTTACATCCTAGATACCTGCATTTTGATTCATACTCATCATCCATGTAATGATGTAGATGGCTTGACATATCTAGTCTCATTTCTATTTAATTGAGAAGGGACAATTTTTCTTGCTCTTTTAGAGGTATTTTCACCAAATGGTGGTAATGAAATCTCCAATAGTCTTTTAGTTGCAGTATCATCATTTGATGACCCTTCTTCTATTAATTTGTTTTCATTCAAAAATGATTTTTTACTTGTTCTTGATTTCTTTTCTTGCTAATCACGAGAATTCCCTCATATTTCAACAGGGACCGAATTATATGCATTCAAAATTGCATTAAGTTCATAACATTTTCGGCTTCATTCCTAATAGCTCTGCTTATCACTTTGCCGCCATTTTATAGTATATCAAACAGTTGACAATTACTATATCTACAAAATGCGTGAATGCTCGCATCAGTCATTTTTTGTAATTACTGCATACCGGTAATATGCAAAATAATGATCAATGCCTCCCATATTATATGCTTTTACAATAGTAGATTATTTTATATCAGCTTTTTGTTTCCATTATTTTGACTGTGTTCTGCTTATTCCAATTGGTTTATTACCTATACATGTGGATAGAGTCATGGATTTATTATCTTTCTACTTGACAAGGCACATTTGACTATCATTTGTGACCCATTCATTCCATTTGCCAGGTTTCATAATTTTCGATACATGAGAAATTCTATGGATTCCCTTAAAATCACTTTTTTCTAAAAGTTCAATAACCTCCTTTTGAGTTAAAGCCACTTGACGTGAAAAAAATTATTATTACCTTATAAAATTCCGTATATTCTATGCATAATACCGGATTGAAATATCAATTACTGACTACAAGACAGCTATATCTTATTACATTACAGAACATAAGAATTATTTATTATAAAAAAATATACAATATATTCAAAGGCAAGAAATGAAAACTTGAAAACAAATCCTCAAAAGATAAACAGCACAATGGAGCACAAGCAGTCAATAAATGGGAACGAAAACGCCCAAGGTGCACATTTATGTACCTTTGTAAAATTTGTATCTTCACCAATTCTATTATAGATAACAAGATATAATTTGGTAATGTTTTTAACCAGACACCTAGTATTTTATAATAATATATACAAGCATTTATTTTAATAATAAATATTAAAAAATGTACTTATATTTGCTCAATGCCATTTTTGTTATGTCTCTAATTAATAGCAATGAATATGAAAAAATAATCGAAGCTATGTTTGTAAATATGGAAATGCATGCATTATTTTGACAAAATTTTACTTTACCGGATAAGAAAAATGAAAAAAATTGCAGGTACACATATGTGTACCTCAGGACTGAAGAGGTTAATACTTTTAACTAAATTTTAAATGAACTCTTTTTCAGATCACACCCTTCTCCCATTATTTATCTATATCTATCTATATATATTTGCTGTTAATTGTAACAAATTGTATTATTATTTCTTTTTTTATTAATTATTGTTTCTTTAATTTTTAAATATTCTAGGCCCTGAAAAGAATTGTCGACATAATGAATTTTTGTGTAAAAATAGCAAGCAATGTTTGCCAATGTCTTGGAGATGTGATGGTGATTCTGATTGTCGTGATGGCAGTGACGAAGTAGATTGTGAAAGTGTATCTTGTGAATCTTGGCAATTTAAATGTGGCAATGGGCGATGTATTTTTATCTCCTGGAAATGTGACACTCAAGATGACTGTGGTGATGGAACTGATGAAGTGAACTGCAGTAAGTTTTTAATTTAAATCTTTCATTCTGTGTATGTTCATTTACAAAAAAGTATTTGTGCAGTATAGATATGAATTTTTTTTAAAAATTAACAGTATATATTCACATAGGATTAAATTATAAAGGAATTACTTATTTCATATAAATATAATTTTGAAAAATTAATTTATGAAAATTATTTAAATTTTAGAAAAAAATCTTTAATACATTTGTTTGGTTTTCTTATATATTCTGTGTTATAATTTCTTGAGTATCAAGCAATATAATTCATGCTATTAAAAATGTGGAATTAAGAATGCTTATCTTATACAGATCATCTATACTTGCAGAAAAATTACCTTATATAACTTACTTAATTATATTATTTCTGTTAATTATTGATTGATTCTAGTTGAAAAATGAAAATTTTTTTAGCATCATCTACTACAAGTTCTACAACAAGTACTACACCCATTCCTACTACTGCACCTGAGCATTGTTCTAATTGGATGTTTAAATGTAAGAGTGGATCATGTGTTCCATTCTGGTGGAGATGTGATGGTGTCAATGATTGTGGTGATATGTCAGATGAAGATATGTGTGGTAAGCAGTATTCGTTGACAGAGGCAGATGTTTTATGTTAAATATTGATATGAGGATTTTTTGTTTAAAAATTTTTTTTGACCTTACTATAACACATTTGTAGGAGATGAAAAAGACAAATCTTCAACTACAACTCCAAAAGCTCCAGTATCTACAGAAAACCCTGAGAGTTGTGGTGAAAATCGTTTCAGATGTAAATCAGGTAACAAAAATTTTAAAACAATTTCTGTATAAATGATTCTAATAATATTTTAAGTAATTAATTAAAGAATCAAATATTAGAATTATGATGTTTGTGCATGCTTAATATTTAATTTCATAGTATGTTACCGAGAAACATAACCTTCCATTAAAAACTTAGATGTTATAAATTAGTTGTTATTTATGTCTTATTGTTTTAATTTCTACAAAGTAAAATGTGAATCACCAAATCATTGTAATGAAAAATTCATTTTAAATTGCACTTTTAAAGTGCTTTTTCTTTAAGATATAATTAATCTGTGCATGCTCTTTTTTGCTATGTACACAGTATCCATTAAATTAATTCCAATATACAATAGCTGAATTGTATTTCACATATTTCATCGATTGGAGTATACATAGCATTGAAGTTCAAATGTTCTGCTGTAGCATTTGAAGATTTTAGCAATCATCTGGTCCTTTTATTGATGGACTAGAGTCACATTGGAAAGCAAAAAAATTATATAATTTTTTCATTTTTTTTTATCAGTGTATTAGTTGAGGAATACCTTGGTACATTATTTATCAACAGCAAAATTTTTCTTGAATTTTTGGACATAATTTATTGTTTTTGACTTCAGAAATTAATATAATGTCATACCATTCTGTAAAAATGTTTGTGTGCATCAATGAATTCTTTTGGTTCTTGTTGTTGCCTGGCAATTTCTTTATTATCTCAAAGTATTGCAAATTTTTAGATTTTCTATGTTTTGTCATTGATAGCTTTGGGGTTCAAAAGCTTTTCTGTATGTTATAGAAATTATATGTGGTTTATTTGCTTTAAAATCAAATGCTGGCATAGACATTAATTCAGCTTCTTCGTTCATAAAAATTTCATTCCAGTGCAAACCAGCCTTGTTTGCATTGTAGATTTTTTTTTTCTTTTTCTTTATCCATCTTCCTTATCAAATCTTTTTTTTAACTTCCAAATGTTTAATTGTTTCAGTATTAGTTGGCAGTTTTTCACTCTGGATATCCAGTTTCTTGATTCTATATCTAGATTTGAAACACAGCCATGTCCCTTTGTTTCTTGTTCATTTCAAGAGCTTTTTCACAAATCAAAGAGCCACTTAGTTGTCCTTGGTGATGAATTGTATGGATTGTACATGAATTTCTTAGCATGGTTTCTTAGCATTTTCATAATTTTTCTGTGTAAACTTCCATCTTCACTTCAAGTGTACTTGTAATTTTATAATTGCATCGTCATTTCTTTTTAATATTGTTGCATATGCTATTACATATTCCCAGACTAAAATTGATCCATACTTATTCACCATTGTGTACAGTACAACAATTTAACTTGATATACTAAAAATGAAAACTAATACATTACTAATAATGAGTTTTATCATACAATCCCATTGGTTGGGAAAGGGGAGGGGCACTACAATTTCAGGGATTGTTAGTGTTGGACATGGCATGCAGACTTAGATTTGCCAACTGAAATGATTTGATTTATTAATATTTCAATTCATCAGTTTTCAGATACTCATTCAAAACACTACTGTACTGTATCTGTAAGTTTATAACAATCTTCTTAAGATTAACTTAAGAAGTTCTAACAGAAAGAATACAGAATTTTGCTTACAGTAATAGTTTACTATAGTCTTATTAAGGCAATATGCCGATATGCATTGAAAATTATTGCTTTTTTGATTCACAATAATTATTTATTGTGAAGATGATGCCAGGTTTTTAAATAACTTGTAAACACATGTTTATCTTTTTGTCGTTTATTGGTAACAGAAACATAACATCAACAAATCGTGACTGAAAATTTCTTGATAAACAAAAGGTCATTATGCGTTCACACATTAATGCGTAAATCATATCCAGGAAAATATTACAACGTGTAGCAGGCCTAGGGAGCTACACATGGAAGTATAACTATTTATTCTTTTTAACAATACACATAATATTCGGCAGAAAGCCGAGATCACAGCCAACATAGTTCATGCTATTCAAGTTTGCTTCTGATATAAAAAGAAAATATTCTAATAATAATCCTGAAACCATGTGGTATTTACATCATTGACATCTAGCTCCTCCCAAGAAGACCACATGGTTAACTGAATACTTAACATACATCACTATGCTAACATCCAGATTTTTGTAACAATATTTTATGATAGATTTATGTGTGTTAATCTGCTTGCAAATAGTTGTATCAAAACTTTGAGATTTCTGCAGTGGAGTGCCAATAAATGCAAGCTCTGAATTGTGCTTGGCACACTACATTATAAGATTACTGTAGGTATGAACTTCAATGACATTCAGTAGAGTTAATATTAAATTGAAGTAGAGACAAGATTTTCATATTTATGTATGCTTCCTTCATACATGTGTGTGTATTTATTATATTATACAGAATATGGTCATTGAAGAATTAAAAAAAAAAGAATACGATATTCTTTTCTAATATTAGTGCTCAAATCCATATTATTTTCCTTTTAATTTAGTGCATTATGGCTGTAACAAAGATGAGCCTGGCTTATTTTTTTATACCTTAGGCAGTTTTGATGATTAATTACTAAGTTAGGGAAAGTATTGTCTACAGAAAATTTTAATTTTATTGTGAATTCTCAATCATATTATTAACAATAAATGTTGGATCAATAGTTTTGTTATATAGTAAGTGAAATGAATAATATTTTACAGTATGCTATTATTGTATTGATATTTTGTCTGTACATTATTGAATCTTCAATGCTTTTTGTTTAATTTAGGAACTTGCATCTGGAGCTCTTGGTTATGTGATCATCAGATTGATTGTCCCGGCGGAGAAGATGAAGAAAATTGCAACCGTAATTATTTTTTTTAAGAGATTATTTTACTTTTTAATCCTATTTTAACTATTGACAACTTTGTGTTGATAAGATAATATCCTATATTTTTTTTGCCAAATTATTTTTAGCAAGTTTATATTTTATTTTTTCTTTTATTTATAAGTTCACTCTAGAAAAATTACCTCTTAAATCTCAAGTTAATTTGTATTCCATTTAAATTTAGTTTTACTTTTTACATTGTATTTTGAGATCATTTACCCGAAAAAAATAATTTTGCTGTTTGTGAAATTTTATAACTAATTTATTTATATATTTGTCATTTTCTAGCTGAAGTAACATGTGACGCAGATTCTTTTCGTTGTGTACACAGCTCTGGCTGTATCTCTAACAAACTAATCTGTAATGGAAAAGATGATTGTGGTGATGGTAGCGATGAATGGGGTTGTAAGCCTGCAAATAGTAAGAATTTATTTATAAATATTATTATATATAGGAAGATAAAAACATAAAATTTTTTTGCAGATATTTTTTGAATGAAATATTCCAAGATTCGATGTTTTTATTTAACGCAAGAAAATATTTTACTTGCATTTAATAGTATATAATCCTCCTTTAATAATCAGTTTATCTATTTAAATAAGTATTCAGCTGAATAATTTTTAACTTGAGAAAGTGCAAAGCAGTAATTTTTTTCTCTTTAATACAAAATATAGTCTCAAAATAACAAAATTTAATGTAATATTTTTTATCTCTCAGTTACTTTAAGTAATTTGAAAATTAATGAACATTTAATAAATAGTAAAAAAAATAAATTAATAAAAAAAAATTGCCGTAAAAGCAATAAATCATAAATTTTCTGCATGTGCATTTTGAGGCTAAAAACATCCCAAATCAAAACAACATCATGGTCCCACATGATTTAAAAAAAACAACAGATGTAATTAATGAAATAAAAGTAAAATAAGAAAATGAAATATTCACAATTTTCTTTTGGTGAATATACGTTTATTTCTAGTTGTTTTGTTAATTTTGTATTGTTTCTCACTAATGTGTTTTGTTTTGAGTTGTTTAAATTTTTTGTTATTCAATTTGTATTAAAGTTTCACTTTTTTAAAATTTGTTTGTTGTTGTTATGGAAATACTGAAGAATTTTATTTTTTGTTAAGAAAGAGTTTCATTGTTTGAAGCACTTTCATAACTTGCAAAATGATATTTAATCCTTTTTTTTAAAGTAGAAATAGCTGTTTTTTATAATCTAATTATGTAGATAATTATTTATTGAATGGAACAAGGGATTTGGAAACAATTATATGTAATATTTTGTGCATTTAATTTTTGATGTTGATGTTTACCACGTTTTATATTTAATTTTGTATATTTATTTCTCTTTTTGCATTTTTATATCTAACTTTTTTTTTTCATTCTTTCTTTTTTAGCCTCAGTAATTCCTTTAACTTGCACTTCTTTGCAATTTATGTGTGGCACAGGTGAATGTATTAGTATTGACAAACTGTGTGATAAAAAAGACAATTGTCCATTAGGAGATGATGAGAAGAAATGCAATGACACTGGTATATTAATAACATTTATCAAATAGAATATTTTAAAAATCCTAATTAAAGTCATAATTTAAAAACTAGCTTAGCAATCTTTACTTAATTTGTAAATTTTGTATTATTTAGAGAGCTGTCATTAATTTAGTCTAAGATTTCAATTGAAATGATTTTTTTTTATTTATTTAAGATGAATTTTAAAGCTATATTATGTAATGTAAAGAGGACAGAATATTTTAGAATTAAATTCCCCTTCCTTAAAAAAAGTTTTTGTTTGTATAATTTACTTTGAAAATCAATAAGGACTCAAAATATAAATGTAATTGAAGAAATTCATTAATATTAATATAGTAATTGAAACTGGAATTGCACCTCTTAACACTATATTTTACTATAAAGGCAGCTTTTTGCTTTAAGCAAAACATTTGCAATAGCTATCAAATATATTTTTTTAAGAAAATTCAGAAAAGAAAAATTAATTATATTTGTAAAATATAAAGCAAATAAGTTAGTGCAAGAAGTGTAGAAAGTTCAATCCATAATATGCTTTATTAACATTTCACGGATGTATTTCCTTCATACATTTTAGTTAAATTGTTTTAACTTTGAAATTTTTAAAAATAGATGAAATTATTTATTGTGAAGTAGTTTTTTTATTGTAAAATTCTTATGATCAAATAAAAAATAAAATTTCTTTCTTGTAATATATAAATGTGTCAATTATTAGAAAAATGATTGAGTTATTAGAATTGTATGTCAATTATGACATTAGAAGTTGTTATGTTCTGATTAAAAAAAATATTTTTTGATAATGTCATGTATTTTTTTTTTTTTTTTTTTTTAGCTTATGCTTTCAAGGCCCATAATCTCCTTGTTTCAAGAGATTCCATTAATTTGCACGGATTTAAAGTTCAATGGGAGCCTCCAGCTGGACAATCTCATCTAGATTTTCAGTATTTACCCTCATATCGGTATGACCATTTATGCTTATGAATTTATTATTTATAAATAATTTTATAATGTTTGTGTACTTAATATCATCATCTGTTAAAAAAAAAAGTAGAAAAAAATGTTTTTTTCTTTATTGATACATTTTATTGTAATAAATAATGAACAATTTACTGTAGCATTATTAACAATGGACAATGTGATTTGGGCATCATTTAAAAGAATGATCAAAAAGTTTGTAGCTCTGTTATCAATATATAAATTAAAATTATCAAAATGATAAATATTTATTTAGTTGATGAAAGGGTAGCTTTTTATTTAATATGCACTTATATTTGAGTTAGAAATATTGGATGTTTTTTCCCGTATTCTTATGCTTATGGTTTGATGGATAAGAATGAATTTAAATTTGATTTTTGTTTTTCATTCTTAAAAACAATTTTTTGTACTATTAATAAAATTGTTTTTAAGAATGAAAAACAATTTTTATGTTATGGATACGTTATTTAATCTATGAAAATTTACTATTTTTATTTAAGAATCTGAGCAAATTGGGAAACTGTTGAAATGCTGTTTATTGTACCATTTAAAATTTTCAAAGTATTCCATGTATATTTGTTATAATCATTCTTTTCCTTATTACCGTTCATCATTAAGTAATTCTTTTTTTAGTAAGTTTCATGTCGTAAATCTTATTCAGTAATAATGCATATGTTAGTAGCATTAAATTAACAACAAAAAAAATGTTATCATATCTCCTACCTAAAGTAGTTTTGATTTCAATGATAATTTCTGTTAGTTCATTTGAAAAAAAAAAAAAAATGTAAATTTGCAGATATAATTCATAATTTACAGAAAATAAATTGCAAAATACTATTATATTTATTATTCTTTTACAGTGAAGCTACATCATCGGATTGGAAAAATATGACATGGATAAAATCTACATTTTTTGTCTTCAACAATTTGACATCTGGTACAGATTATGTTGTTACTGTTTATACAAGATTAACAAATCATTCTGAAGTTGCATCGCCTACTGAATTTCTCACTATCACTACTGAATGGGAAGGTGAGTAACTTATTTCTATAATATAAATTTTAAAATGTTTTATGCTATATGTCAATATAATGGATAATTAACTGTGTGTGAGAATTACATGTCTTTATTAGATATTTTTTTTTCTGATTTGCTGTTAAATTTTTTCCTTAAATTTATTTCTACAAAATGAAGGGGTTTTTTTGGGAGGGGGGGTATGAGATTTTATTACTATAAAGGAATATTGCAGTATATTTTATTTTTCTTATTAATGCAGGAATTATTTTATTTCCATTTTGGTGACATGAGGAATATCTTTTTTTCACAAAGTTATAAGGAAGTTAAAACAGTATTGATTAAATATTTCTATTCTCAGTTTTTGAAGATTAACAAGAATTAGATTGCATGGAAACAAAAAGTGCAAACTTTGGTGTCATAAAATCATTATAAAACATTTATTGACTAAAAGTTAGCTGTATCCCCCCTCTTTTCTATTAGTTCTGTGATGATTTTAAATTATATATATATTTTCAGTATAATAAATGTCTTCTCCCTTTTTTCTTTCAATGAAATATCTTTTTTTCCAAATAGAATTTGATATATTTTTTTTGAAATATGATTTTATTGTTTTGGTATATTTCTTAGTGAAACAATGATAAAATAAATTTTTTGATTCTGATTTTTGCTTAAAGCATGTGAGATTAAATCCCTTCTAAATTTGCTGTTGTTTACATAATTTTTATCACAATTACCTACCTATATGCACTTATAGAATTATAATATGGTTGTAAATGGGAGAGAATAAATTTCACCAAACCAATAGTGGGTGTTTCATATTCTTATCTATATGGATATAATAAGAAATTATCTAATATGCTTAAAATATCAAAACAGCATGCTAAAATGCAAAATATTATATGAATTAAAATTTAAAAAATAGTAATTGTATATATATATTTTATAATCTGAAACTTTTAGAAATTTGTTTTATGCTTGTATTTCAACATTATGCTAATAAAACAAATAATTTTTGAGAATTAATGTTGGAATATTTAATCAGTTTCAATTGATTTATACTTATATTTTCAGCTCCTGATCCACCAACAAATGTTTCGGTAAGCATATACCATGCTAAGCATGTTCTGGTAAAATGGACTCCTCCAACAAAACTCAATGGCATCAATTCTTATAAAGTAAGTATATTTTAACATCACATTTTTCGAAATTAAAATGACTTGTGTTAAAGTAAGTATATTTTAACATCACATTTTTCGAAATTAAAATGACTTGTGTTTTATGTAAGAAAAAAAAAAGTTTCTGACTTGCTTTATTAAATGATTTTTTTTTCTTTATTTATTAGATTTATTTTTCACCACCAAATCCTCCCCATTATGAAACTGTAAAGGAAATAAAAACTTCTCATCCTATCAATTTTGACTTCTTGCCAGGTGTTAATTATACTTTCTGGGTAAGTATATTCATTTTTTTTTTGTAAATGTACTTTTTAGTAAATTATAAATAATTTTCCTATGCATTAATTCATATTTTAATTCTAAGAATTTTTGGCTTTGAAGGTATTTATTTCAAGCAGAAAAAAATATTTTAAATATATTTGTCATTGATTTTTTAAAAATCCTTTTTTTAGATGACTTCTTTGAATAGGAATCTGGAAAGTAAAAAATCGGAGCCATTTATAATCGATTTTGCAAAGGATTCAGTTTTGAGTCCAGTTACCAATCTTAGTATCATGTCTGCTACAGATAGCCAAGTGACAATTGTTTGGAATCATTCTGTTCACCGAGGCAGTGGATATAGTGTTATTTATAGGCCAAGTTATATCACCGAAACTTTTGCAGAAACTCAGAATACTACTGAAAACAAAATAACTGGTAAATATTATATTTTTATACATTATCATGTAATTTTGTAGAATACTAAACATTTTTACATTCTTAAAATGAAAGGTAATTGCTATTATTAAAAGTTTTCCTTAAAAATTTGAAAATATATTACTTTCTTGATGAAATATTCTTAATATATGATTAATATTTTATACATATGTTACTATTTTATTGTAATTAGAAGTCAAGAAGCAAATTTTTCTTGGAAATTAATCTTTTGTTTTTAATGCAATTACAGATAATAATACAACTGCTCATAAAATGTAAAACTGCAGTGAATACTTAGAATTTACTACCAATACTTTTGAAATTACTTTTTCTATCTGCTCTTATTACTAAGAGATGAACACTTTGATAGTTAATTATAAAAATGAAGGATAGGAATTTCAATACCAGTTAAGAGAAACCTCAGACTGTATATTTAATCACTTGAAAATAAACAGCAGCATTTCATGTTCCTTCACTAGCTGATAATTTGATGGCTATATTAACACATTAATTGCCAACTTATTTGAAGATATTTAATAACTATGAATTATCTTGTATCACTAAGAAGACACCATTAAGATGTCAGAAAATTTGATAAGGCTGCCAGCATTTTCATAAAGCCATTGATGAGGCAACTGACAACAAAGAATGCAACTTTAAAGCATGCATTTATTTTTTTTAAATTATTTAATTTGTTGATTTTTGCACTAATTAGAATTATTCTAAAGTTATTTTTTTTAACCTCTGATTCAATATTTTATCTATGTTTTCATTATGTTTCTCTTATATTCAGGTATTTTTTTTCTAAAATTATTTTTTTGGCAAGTATTTTATTTATTTATTATTTTTACAATGATAAATAAATAAAATTTTCAAATGTGTAATCAGGCTATGTATCTATATATTTATATAAGTAATTATATATATAATATAGATATATGGCTTATTTTAAATCAGTGCTTGTAATTGCAGCTGTCAATAATTATATAATATCTTCTATTCACATAGATTTATTTTTATTGTAATAATATTAACATGAAATTTATTTTGCTCTTAAAAGTTTATTAATCATATTTACTTAAATAGATGACAAATTGTTGATGTGATAGCCATAAACTTTTCTATAATTTCAATTATTAACTATTTAGTCAAAGGCCTTGCACCTGGAGCCAAATACATATTTAGAATTTTGCCATTCAATGGACAGTTTAAAGGACCAGATGAAAAGATTGAAGTCAGCACAACTGGTGAGTTTAAAATTCATAGCTTTTAATAGTATATAATGGAATCATTCTAATGCCTTCTGAAAAATATAATTATATACTCCTCTTGAATTTCAAACAAAGAACACTTATAATTTCCAGAGAGGCAACTGCTTGCTGCTAAGGAAATATGTGTGTATCTTTTATAGAATGAAATTGCCCTTTCTGAAATGTTGACTTAGTTATCCTTGTATAGTAGATATATGTTACCTAATTTAAATTTTAAATAATTAAGTGGATACTTTTTAAATTCTGTCCTCTTATTAAAATTATTATTCTTTCTTTAGTCCAGTTATTACAAAGTAATAATAATAAACTAAATTATTGCATTAATAGAAGCCTGTAATAAAATTTTCACCCTTGGTCTATTACTAGATGTCATGCGTATTAAATTCAATCAATTAATTGATTGTTAAGTTTTTGCTTTTTTCATCAAGTGAGTTATTATAAATATATTGTTTTAGGCACCCCATTACCAGCTGTTTCAGTTTTGGATAAGAGGGAAAGTGATGTGAATTCTATCACATTATTTTGGGATGCATCAAAATATACAAGACCTGTTCAATGGACATATGGTGTCTACATGTTTGCTCCAACCAGTAATGATTATGGTAAAAGTTTTACATATATGCTTTAAATATTAATTTCTTTTCTAATTTATATGCATTTTCTGAGTAAATTCTTACTTATTTTTAAAAAAAACTATAAATGAAATAAATTCAGAATTTTAGCTTCATGTGTAAAACATTTAAATCATTGCTCCATGATTTTGTTTGGATATTAAGAACATTTTTGCAATTACTATTATATTATGCTAAAATGAAATCTTTCATCTACATCTTTTGTAAATCAAAATTTCATTGTTGATGTAATAAGAACAAAACAATTCATGTAATTTAAAAGAACTATATTTTTCAGAGAGGAAAGGTATCACTACAGATACTAATTTTACCTTGACTGGTTTAACACCCTGCACTATATATGTTTTCCAAATTCGAGTTATTAAACCCTTGGGAATTGGACCTGCTGGCAGTGGCTATGCTGAAACAAAGTTTGACAGAAGAGCTGCTCCTAAGTATTTGAGTCTGACCTTCGATTCTCCTAATCAAATGGTGATAAGTTTTGTAGCTTCCTGTCTTCAAGTAGCTTCTGATATTGGTTACAGAGTGAGTGGTTTTTTTTCCTCTATACAAAAAAAGAAATGAAAGAGTTTATTGATCATTATTATATCGCAGATTGATTATCAAAAAATATAGATGTCATTATCAAAAAAAAAGTTTTTTTTCTTTAATTTATGAATGATTATTATTTATAATGTGTAAACAGTGCAATGAAATGCTTTCATTCTCCTTGTTATTGTATTCCAACATTATTTCCATTTATTTGATATATAGAGAAAGTGTGAGAGAGAAGATTATTTTTTGGAAAAAGAAAATTCAGTTTATTAACTCATAAATGTTTATGATTTGTGATACTTTTTGCAGCATCTAGACTTACAAAGCAATCTGTATAAAATTCTAGCAAATGCTTTGTAGAAAATAATAATATATGTGTGGGTAAAAGTAGATAAAACATCTAAGTCATCACCTAATTTTTTAAAAATATAATAATCAGTGGTATGAATGAGCTTGTTTGAGCATTAGGTATATCTCCGAATTATGGGATGAAACTAGATATGGTTACTCACATATCCTTTTTGCATTGATTTTCTCACAATACTTTGATTTCATGATAATAATTGTTTTAAACTTGGCTCTGTATTAATAAGCACAAATTGAATTAAAATGCTCTCAAATCAACACGTAGGATTTGATTTTTATCTTTTACAGATTAAATTTTATTTTTTATTAATTATAAAGACAAAATGTGTTCTTTCTTCTATAGTTGCAAATCCAGATGGATCAGTGGTATTAAATGGAACTTGAACCCAATGCAAATTTATAACTATTATCTCTGAAAATATTTTGTAGTCACATACTTAGTCTGCATCAACTTGACTTGTTGCCATGACCTATGAAATTGAATTAAAAATGTGTATAAAATTATGTAATGTATTGATCTTGTGAGGAAGTTACAACTCTCCAAGATGCTGTATTTGATGCTATTGGAACCACTGGTGTATACAGATAGCATCATTATAATTGTGAAATTTAGAAAATGCATTAAATAGTAATAACAATAAAATTTCATGTAAAATTGTAATGTGAAATAGTTTTGGTTCCAAAAAAAAATTATTTTCATAATTTTAAAAGAAGTAAAACTTATTTAAGTTCAGTGTTGATTGATTATGTAATTAGTGTTATTATATATGCAATAGAACTTTTTTAATTAAAAAGTACTAAAATTAAATTTATTTTATGTTATAAACTTTTTGAAATATATTTCTGTCCTAAACTCATTTAACTTATAATGTATACCTGCTTTAAGTGACCTGTTTATCCATTTAGAGGATTAAGTTTAAAATTTGTTTTCATACTGGTAAAAACAAATTTTGGAAACCACATTTTAATGTAATGTGAGGCTGTGGAGTGTTTAAACATTAAGATATTGTAGTGATTATAGTCAATAAAAGCTTTTCATTGTTCAAACTGCACATTTTATGCTATTATAGCTGTTTGACATCAACAACTGGCATTCTAATCATAATATTTTCATAATATCTTGATATTTTATTCAATTCTGTTTCTAAAGTTCACCATGAATGGCTGTCTGTAAATGATAATTAATTAATTGTAAAATTAATTTTATGTATCTACATTTTAATTCTAAATATTTATTTGCTATTTTGTAAATTTGAATGTTATGCTGTGTTTCCTTTATCTGACTAAAAAATACTTTTGCAAATTGAGAAAAAAAAGAAAAAAAATTACAAAGTATTTTGCAAAATATTTTCAGGTTCGTATCAGAGACATGGTTACACAGAGAATTGACTATGTAGGCTTAGCTCCGAGGACAGATAGCAAAATATCTTTCAGTCGTGACATTCACTATGGTGGTAAATATGCTGTGCAGGTTCAAACTGATGCTGATCATTCTGAAATGTCTGAAGAAGTTGTATTCCTTGCTCCTTCTTTACCAGTCGTTCCTCAAGTCAAAGCTACAAGGGAGAAGAATGGCTCTATTTATGTAACATGGGATGAAGTGAAGTGGCCAGAAGAACTAAAAAATGATAAGTAAGTTTGCCTTAAAGCATTTATTTTAGAGTGTAGCAGAGAAACAGGAGAAATTAAAAGTCTTTCAGAAATAATAAATTTATTTGGAGCCAATTGAGAAAAAATATGAAAAGAATATGCAATATTTGTAATTTGTAACAATTGCATAGAAATCAATGCACTTATTTGCTTATTATTTTAATGGCATAGAATAGCCATTGATTTAAAAATGCAATTTGTAACAAATGCTTATTATTATTAATTTTTTCGGCTACATATACTTGACTTTTTTACCTCAATTGAACATTCTAATTATAGTATTTGAGATTAAAATGCACCAAGCTCATTAATGTTCAATTTTATCTGAAGCATACATTACGATAAATTGTATTTAAATTAAGTTGAAACCACCAAAGCAGTAAAATTTTATAGAAAGAAATATTTTTAAAATGTTAATTAAATTGATTTATTAGTAAATCAGTAAAAAATCATAAAAAATTCTTTAAATTAATATGAAAATATAATGTATAATATAACAAAAATTAAGCCTTATTTTAATTATAAATTTAAGAAAAAAATAATAAATTTGAAAATGACAACACTTTGATTACCGAATTTGACTAAAAAGCAATATGTCATTTTGGAATTGTTGAGTAGTTTTGGGAAAGCATATCGATTTCTTAGACACTACAGAAAAATGAATATGTATGACAGAAGATGGAATGTGTCATTTAATGGATTAAAATGCATGGATAGTAACCATTAACTACTATTAGTATTGTAAAAAAAGATTCAATGCATTTACCTTGTTCATCTATCTTCTATCTGTACTTATGGTGACAAATATCAATTACTAATAGTATTTATCTTCCATTTTGCCATTCATCCCTTTTTCCCCTAATTTAATTTGTTATGCCTTTCATATCTTAACTACAAGTGCCTTTTTTTGACATATGATTATTATTACTTGCAATATTCTTTTAATATTTTAATATTTATTGAAAGATATTTCTTTTTTTTTCTTTTTACTTAAACAATTCTTTTTAAAGCTTAATAAAACAAAAAAAGTTCATAATTAAATCCATTACCTTACTGCAACATGCCTATATTTTATTATATGAAAATCAAATCTAGTATGTCTCATTCTAATCAGTAATTCTACCATAATTGACTATTACTCTGATGTTGTTTGTACAATTTTTAGTTTTTGTAAATACTGTATTTTTATTCTTAGATTTCTTTACACTGTATTGCTGAGTGATGAGGAAGATATGTCATCTGCTACTGCTTATAATACATCAAAGCCACCATTTTCCTTGCACACTGCTCCATCAACTTGGAGTAATGTGTTTGTTAGTGTAAATGTAGTTGATGAACATGGTTATTCTGGTCCATTATCTAACATTTATTCTCTTGGAAGTGATGAAAGTAAGCATTTAAATAAATATTTTTCATGGTAACTAAATAACGGTATGTTTTTGTGATTTAATTTTTACTAAGAAACAAACCAAGAAATAATATAAGATTTGATAAGATTAAATTCATAATTCTTATGTAGAAATAATATTCAGATTTATGCAAAAAATATTCTTATACTCTATGTATAAGAATAAATATTCTTGTACTCCATGTATATTGCTTTTTTTCACATGTTTTTATGAAGCACATTTATTGTCTTATACAAAATAAAATACTAATTTTTATGCCACTTAAAAGAACCTTTTCTAATTTTAAATATATGTGCATTCTCTAATAGCTTAGAAATTAATGAAAATTTCATTCACATAAAATTCACCATAAATTGTGTACATAAATTTCTATATATTTGCTTTGAAA
Source organism: Argiope aurantia (assembly GCA_026543865.1). Taxonomy (NCBI): domain Eukaryota; kingdom Metazoa; phylum Arthropoda; class Arachnida; order Araneae; family Araneidae; genus Argiope; species Argiope aurantia. Next base: position 230,243 of record JAPMOR010113295.1, on the reverse strand, counting down.
TAAATACTCAATTAGAAATTATGACAAGTTTTTTAGTATCTAAAAATCCCAAGAAAATTTATTTGTGGCATTGTGGAAAGTCTTCCTAAAGAAATAAATAGTTTGGATTATAAATTCAGCAGTTATTAATCTTCTTTTTTTTTAAAAAAAAATGTGATTTTGTTTTCTAGTAGATAAAATACTGATCTGAAGATTTTTATTGTATTGTCTTTTATTGTATTGTATTATTACATAATTTGACATTTTTCTTTGCAAATTGTATTATTTTATCTGACACTTGAATTCTTTTTTCTGGTAAAACTATTTTCATTGGCAAGGAAGGGGAAGTAGGAAAATATTTTTGTCTATTAAACTAAAATGAATACAAATTTCATTTTTAATCTATAGTTTTGCTTACATTTTTTTTTTCAGAATTTTTCCCTCTTGCAATTGGCATTAAAAATATATAAAGGTTGCAACAAATTTCCTAATTTAGCCAACTATCTACAAATTTTAGATATATGTTTTTTTCTTTTCCATTAAAGTTTTTGTGTGAAATACTTAATAAATTCAAGTCTATAGTAAAAATAAATTGAAATTGAGTATTTTATGTTTAATAATCATATCTCAATAATATTGCACTTATATGCTTTTTGCAGGTTATACATCCAAGGCAGGTTATGCATCAATTCCACAGACTAGTCTTGTAGGCATTGCTGTTGGTGTGGCTGTGATCTTCATTTTATTGATAAGCACATTAATTATATTTGTTGTACGTCACAGGCGCTTACAAAGAAGTTTCTTGTCTTTTGCTAATAGTCATTATGATACCAGATCTGGTGCTACCACTTTTAGTACTGGCGAAGAGCTAGGTATGTTTATTGAAAATTATCTTTATTATTATTTGTTTTTGTTTTTATAAATAATTATTTAAGAAAAAGATATGTTATATATAATTTTCAAAGGAATAACATGAATCTGTTTTATGACTTAAATGTGCAATAAAGCATATAGTAAATTGCTTAAAATTTTAAAAGGAAATAAGTATTTTCTTTCTTCAGATGATGACTCAATAATATATTTCATCACAACAGTTGTTGCTTTTGGAAATTTTTCAGTAATTAAGCACAATCTCTAAGAATAATAAAGCCAACAGTATAATAAAGATAATAACGGATAGGATAATAAGAGGCCAGAGCATTGTGGTCTGGAAAATGAGATGCTTAGAACAGTTTAATGAGATACATGCAAGGTTTGTTGTTTTGGATCAAAAAGTGACATAATGCAAAAAAGAAAGAATATTAGTTATATTTTCTGATCAGAAAAAATTTAATCTGGAAGGTTTTAAAATTTGGACTTTTAACTGTCATGGCTTGCACTGTGATCCTAAACTATTTTTTAAGAAGCAAAGAGGAGAAGTAACATTAGTAATTTTGATCAATTTCTCAATAATTAGCACAACATAAATCGTAAAAGCAATGTAATAACAGAAATAATAAGGAATATAAACAATGTAATAAGAGAATTCAGAAAATAATCAAAATGTGTTTATTCATCCAGTTCTTCCTTAAATATACTGGTTGATTTAATTTCATATTACAGTATGTTTTTGATTTTATCTACTTTTCAATCATTAATCTACAATTATTTATTATTTAATAATGATTAATTTTAGAATTTTTTTATAATGTATATGATTATATTGATTTATCTTGATTCATTACTTCACATTATCCCTGTTTGAACACAATATCATTTTAGCAGACATTCATTGTTTATAAATACTGTAATTAATATGTGAATATAATAAAATGCATATGAACCTCACCATTTATACTTGATAAAGTAATATAGCAATTCATAGAATAATTCATCATTTATAATTCACAGAATTTATATTTTTTTCATATTGATATACTAGATGGTTTAATAACAAAATTTTTTAATTGGTCCTCTTGCATCCCAGCGGCTTAATTATAAATCTTCCACTGCTTCCAGCCGTATAATGCATAAATCCGTACTACTCATCTTTTGATGGCTGATTTAGTCGTTAATATAGTTCTCGCATCTGTAGCAATTCTAATCTTAACCCCACCAAAAGTTTTATGAGAATGCTTTAAGACTGGGTTTCTACTTCTAAAAGACAATGGTCTAGTTTTCATGATTTAAAGAAGCCAGTCAACAAGGTTTGTTTGAAATCAATCCATGAATTTTCATATATTCCAACTGCTACAGAATTTCCATAGTTGCTTCTGGTATTAGTTGAAAACAATAGAGTTACAGATAGTGATAGTGAAAACTATGGGCAGTTATATACAGAAAACTACAAAAAAATGTTGAAAATACTCCCTTTCCCAAATCCTCGCTTAAAACAAAGCTAGTAATAAAAGAATTTCTGGCATAGTTAGAAAAAAACTAAATTGAATTTAGTTCCAGCTTGATTATAAAAATCCCGGAGTTGCTCCTCATTACAAAGATGTTATGTGTGTTTATAATGATATTAAACAGAATATTAATGACTTAAAAAAAAGGCAAAAACTCTTGCTAATTTTCAGCATTTAATGAGAACAAACTTGTAAATGTCAAACAAATAGTATTTTATTGATCAACGGAATTGTCTTGTATGATTTTTAATTAAAATTTTTTCACATATATTTAATTAGTAATAATGTTAAGTAATGTTGAATAATGCTTGAAAATATTTGTTTTAATTAATAAAAATCTTTGGTAGCATCTATTCTTCAATAATTTATTGATACTATACATAATATAGTGGTAAGAAATGTTACTGATGTCTTGGTAGCTATTATTTGAGGGAATGAATTTTACAGATATTAGTAAACATCATTCCTGATGCAATTTATACTGTGATAAAAAAATATTTGTCTTTTTATAAAATTTAAAACCAACCTTTAATTGTCTTTATATTTTTATAATATTTTTCTATATATATGTGTGTGTGTGTTACAGTGAAAACCTGAAATGAGTCAAAATGTGAATTAACTAGGGAAAACACATTTTAACTGACAGTGCTAATGAAAACTCTCATTAACTTGGGGAATTGTGTTTTAACTGACTGTGCTAGTGAAAACCCTCATTAAGTTGGGGAATCGTGTTTTAACGGACAATGCTAGTGAAAACCCGAATTAACTAGGGAAAGCACATTCTAACTGACAGTGCTAGGGAGAACTCAAATTAAATAGATAAAATGTGTTCTAACTGACAGCATTAGGGAAACATGTTTTAGTAGTGTTTTGACTAATTTGTTAGACAACATAATTAAATCCAAAATTATCATATTAAACTATACTTACAATATTAAAGGAAAGAACCCATAATTGAAGAAAAAATATGTCACTTGAATATTATTTAATACAGTACCATCATTACAAATTACTTATTTGGATATGGCAAACTGCTTTGACGCTTGCAAAGAGAACCATTTTTCATATAGAAACATCTCTTTGAAGAAAAATCTTTTTTACAAGAACAGAGGGCGAACCCTTCTTGCTGAATTCTCAGCAGAATGGCCTGATTCAGTACTTGTTCTAGAATTAAGAAATTTTGAGGCAATGCATCAAATTGAGATCTGAAAATTAGTAAATATATAAAATTTTTGTGTCAAACTTGTACCCTGATTAGTTAAATTCTACTGTATAAATACTTATCAAGTTAATATAAGTAATAATCATATATTTATTGAATAAAAACTGAAGTAATTAAGTTTAAATACAATTTATTACCTCTAATACAATTTGTTCAGAACTCCATCTTTCATTCCAATTTTGAATAGACCACCTTAATTTTTTTCAAGCACTACACTAATGAGATTTCACAAATCAACTTTTACTCTATCAACACCTGGAATGGAAATAAATGCATTACCTCCAATATCAAACTCAAACTGTGTTGTATCGGAGATCTTTTTCATTCGTTTGGCTTGCTTTATTAAATTTTCTTTGACTTCCTCTTTAATTAGAAAAATACCAATTTACCAGCTAGCATAAGCTCCCCTGATTGTGCTTATTCAGTTTCTTGCTCTTCTGCATTCATGTCCTCGAAAATTTTCTGTAGTTCATCCTTGTATTCAATACTTTTTATAATATCTGATTGCTAGATTGAGGTTGTCATTCCAGATCTTGGTTCAATCCCAAACATAGATTTGTATGGCGATTATTTAATTCTAAAATGTAAAGCTCTGTTTTTTGTGAATTGGACAAAGTGAAGACCATTAGACCACTTTGTAGTTGGATTTTCCCTCATCCAGGAAGCCAACATATTTTCTATGTCTTGGTTAGCCCCCTCAACTGAATCCTGCGACTGGATGTGCTGAGGTTTCCCATGAACAACCTTCAATTCTGGCCATTATGTACATAACTACTCTATAATGGAATTTACAAACTCTATTCCATTATCAGATTATAGTATACAAGGAGCCTCTAATATCAAAAAGATGTCAAGTATTTACAAAGCAACCTCTTCCACTCCTTTGCTCTGAAGTGATCGTAGTAACACAAATTTTGTTAAATATTTCTGGTAAAGCATAATAAACCTAAATTCATTATCTGCCTGAGATTGCATGTCAATCAAATCCACTTGGCAGCGTGTATTCATTTCTGAGTAAATAATAAGTTTAGAAACCAAACCTTTCTTTTTTTATTTTTTCTACTGATTTGTTTCATACATCAATAAAAAAAAAATTATCCTCTCAGTAGTTATGTTAGCAAATTTTCTTGGATTTTCAATTTCAAGTCTGTCTATATCCCCATGTCCTTTGGCCACATGTGCAAATTCGATAGCATCATAAATTCCTTCAACTGGTAAATAATATTTCATGAGCTCATTTGAAGAAACCAACTTTTTTATTTCACTGATTTCAAGAATGTCAAGACTTTTTAATCTGTGTTGCTGGAATTAAATCTTGCTAACGGCAGGTTTTGCCTCTTCAACCTCAGATAAGAAAGTGTTGTATTCATCATGCATAATAACTTTAAAGTTATTCTGTTTTTTGTGTTTTATTTATGTAAAAACTGTAATTGTTCAAGATATTTATTTTTCCCATTATTGGCGCATAAGGCATTAATATTTCCTTCACTCATCGTAAATAAATCAACAGCACAATCATATTCCAGTATGAATAAAACTAGACGAGAGCACTTACTTTGAAAATTTCACAAGCAAGAAATCTAGATTCATACGATTTTAACTAGACAACACCTGAAATAACTAGAGAAAAAGCGCTGTCCTTAGCGCTGTCATTTAAAACACGTTTTCCCTAGTTAATTCGGGTTTTCACTAGTGCTATCATTTAAAACGCGTTTTCCCTAGTTAATTCACATTTTGACTGATTTCGGGTTTTCACTGTAACATGTATATATATACACAGTATATATATACAATAATTTTTTATTTATAACTCTAATCATAATATTGATATTTTCTGCATTTATGTATTAAAATTTTGCTTCATTCATTTCATAATGTTGTGCAAAACTTAAGCAGTATAGTGATTTTTGAGCATACAGTTATGGAATTGTAGAAGAGTTCTGTTTGCATTTTTTACTCTGAAAAGCCAGTTCAGTACAAAGGTGATGCATATGTAAATATCTGGACCATGACTACTGATGATGCATGTGAGCGTAAAATGTGTAGAATCAGCTTGTTCAATGCAAGAAATATAAGGAGGAGGATGAAAGTTCCATTTTCAATCTTTCACTACTAGTGAAAAGTGACTTTGTATATTCTAATGATTTAAGAAATTGTCAGGATGTCATGAGTTTGAATAACCGGAAGATCATTTGAAGTATGTATTCCAAAGTGAGTGGAATTGACAAAAATGTTTTATATGCTTAGAAAATGTTCTAAAGTACAGATATAGCTGCAAGAAAAGTTGGTGGTGGATTTTCAAAGAAAACAATGGCAATAGATATCTCTATGTTGACAAAAAGAGACTGTAGAGTAGGCAAACTGGATGACAGGTGTTGTGGTTTTCTCGGGCCAGAAAATTGTATAAAAGTGTCATATTCTGTCCAAAATACTGCATTATCTAGACAAGATGCCATTGACAGAACACAATACTGTCATTTCTTCATTGGATCCACTTCCTCTTTATTTATAAGCCTTTTTTTTTAGCTCAATAATGATTTTTGATGCTAAGTTATATGGAGAGAAGTATTAGGAAAAGAGACCATTGAGATGATTATAGTGTTCTTGTATGAAGAGGTATAATGTAACTTCAAATTTTCAATGAAAGTTCAGGGGCAAGTAATCATTATTCTAATGAAATTATCCTCTCCCTTGTGAGTCTATTCCAAAGTGCAATGGGTCCAGACTTTGTGTTTATGAATGATAATGCATGACTGCAGAGGTCTCTTGCCACTCTGAAGCTTTGAGGAAGTAAAAATATTCTTAGAATAAATTGAGCATTGTTTTTCCTGATTTAAATTCCATTGAAGATATTTGGGATGCTTTGGGGAAATGTCTGACTGTATGCTTATATCCTTTGGGGATCAGTGAACACCTGACACAGATACTCATTGTAGAATTGGCATTTCTGCCTCAAAAATTGCTCATAATATGGTTTTGAATATGATCAGGTGGTACTGTTCGTTTTAGTATCCTGAAACGATCACTTTTTGTTAAGTCTAACTCATTAAGGGGTGAGATGCAGAAGAATGAGCACATTTCCAGAATTCCTCATCATTCTTTGACCTTGACTTCCGCACTATTAGATATTTTTTTTTTCATTTTTTTTCATGTGTACGCAATAATCGTGTTGTTTATGACCATATTATTTTATTTTAATTCAGTCTGCAAGTAATCTGAGCTTCCTTTATTATTAAATGTAAACATCTCCTCCTTTCATCTTTCCTCTAACCCAGGGATGGGCAAACTCCGGCCCGCGGATATAATTTTAATTTTTCCGGGCCGAGGCAAATTAAAAGAAATATATATTTATATATTATATATTGATCTCCTTTTCTACTTTGATTAAATATTAGTTTTTTTTTTATTCCTTTTTTTTTTTCAAAGGACTGAGGATTTTTTTACTTTCTCTACTTTTGTTCTACAAAACATAAATCGACGGAAATAGCAAGCACAGACATCTTTTAATCGGTAAAGCGTTAAAAGAGGAAGTTCTTTGTTATAGCTGTAGGTTGGTGCCAACAAGCATTATCTCTTTCTCGGGGAGCAGACGTATGGGAATCCAATATAGGTGAATTAGACCTCAAATATGTGCATTTTAAGCTCCAGCCAGCGGCTTTTTCTTTTGGCGCGAGTTTTAATATTGATTGCGTATGGAAAGATTGCGGACATACAGCCTCATTGTGAATAGTGGTGAAATTGTTAAAAGTATAGCGTAGCTAGTGCTTGTTTAGGTTATTCGTAAAATATTTCAATCCCAAAAGGGCTACTAAAAATCCAAAGTTGGTTCATAGTGCCGTGCTTTTAATGATGAATGGACGAAATATTTTTTACAGTTGTAAAAGATAAACCAGTGTGTCTCATCTGCATTGAAGCTGTAGCAGTCTTCAAAGAATATAACAATTTCCATCAGTTTACATCTAAGCGTAAGAATTTCAATTACGAAGCAATGTCCGAATTTGAAAGAAAACAAAATGCAGAAGGTCTTTGTAAAAAATTATCAGGCCGACACATTTTTTTCAATAAGGGAAGAAGATACCCATGCAAATTACATTGTAGCAAACAATATTGCTAAAAATAATAAAGCTCTCAGTGATGGGGAGTTTGTTAAACAATGCATGCTCTAAGTTTGTGATGTTCTATGTGCAGACAAGAAAAATAATTCTGAGACTGTAAGCTTATCTCGAAAAACGGTGACTTCTAGAATCGAAGTCATCGATAAAAATTTGACATCACAATTAGAGTCAAAGATTGGCCAGTTTAAATTTTGCTCCATAGGATGAAAGCACTGATATAAATGATACTGTTCAATTAGTATTATTTATAAGAGGTGTTGATGAGAACTTTGAAATTATCGAGGAACTGGCGTGCATGCGTTCTTAAAAGGGAACTACAAAGGGATGTCATATTTTTTGTGAATTTCAGGAAGGTCTTTTAACTTTGAAAGTGTCTATAACAAATATATGTAATATTACGACCTATGGAGTACCAAAGATGACAGGAAAAAAATCTGAATTTCTTGGACTCTTTAATCAAAACTTTCCCGGGAACAATGTTGTTTTTCTACATTGTATGATACATCAAGATTCTCTATGTAAATCTGCATTGAATATGAAACCCGTGCTTGATGCAGTCATGAAGCTTGTAGATATTATTCAATCTCGTGGTCTTACTCACAGGAAATTTCGAGATTTTCTTCAGTACGTGCAATTTTAATATTCTGATGTACTGTATTACATGAAAGTAAGATTTCATAGTGCAGGATATGTTTTGAGCGAATTTGGCAGCTGAAAGATGACATTGTGTCGTTCTTCCATGAGAAACAGTGTTCTGAGGAGTGCGAAATGTTAGAAGATACACAATGGCTTTTGGACTTTGCATTTTTCATAGATCTTCTGTGTCGTAAGGGCAACTTGAATGTCAAGATGCAAGAAAAAAAATCAATTTATCGACGATATCTGGGCCCATCTCAAAGCTTTTAAACTAAAACTTAATCTGTTTGCTGGGCAGCTAGCTAAGAACGATTTGTCTCATTTCCCGAAGTTAATTTCAATAGCCTCAGTAAATGAAGCTTATGAATTATGAAGATGGCTTGAAAAATTGCATTTTGAGTTCGAACGCAGATTTCAAGATTTCAGTGCCATTCAAACAGAATTGGATCTTTTTGCCATGCCTTTCAACGTAAATTGTGAAGAGTGAGGTCGATTTGCAGCTTGAATTAATTGAGTTGCAATCTAACAATAATTTTAAGCAGTTGTTTCTAAATATACAAAAGTTAGAATTTTGCAAATCATTATCGAAAGTAAGTTTCCCAAATTTAATATCTCAAGCTCAGAAATCAGTGCTATGTTTTCTTCATCTTATATATATGAACAAGTATTTTCAACTATGAACCTTAGAAAGAATTAATTTGGAAATAGACTGACAGATGAGCATTTGGCCTCGTTCCTTAGAATCAGCGCATCTCATTTTGAAACTCAATCTAAGTAACTTTTAAAAATGAAATCGCAATTTCATTCATTACATTAACATATATTTAAACTGTAATACTTATATATTGTTTTTAAAATTTTAGAAAAATTTATCTTGGCCCGCCAACCTTTTTCGATTTTTGGCCCGCGATCGAAAAAGTTTGCCCATCCTTGCTCTAACCCCTATTTTGATGAATTACATCCATCTTAATGCATGTGGAAAAGCGTGAAGGATTTTAGAATCGTTCACAAACGATACTATGCAACCATTGCAGTTAGGGTATATTATTTCTCTTTCTGAAAGACATCTGTTTATTGTTTTCCTTTCTCGTCCAGACACTATTTTGTGCTGTTGCTATTCTATCAATGAAGCCTTTTTTTCTGATTTATTCTGTATTGTGTTCATCCTATAATTTGTTTTTCCTTCTAAACATTTTTCATGAAGCATTACATTTTTTATTCTTGCCTTTCAATTGAGTTTTTGCAGATTAACATCAGAATCAGAAAAGTTGCTTAAATTTTGCTACCAATTGTATTCTGCTTACATGCAAATAAATGAATGCAAATGATTTTTACAAAGAAATATAATATAAATTGTGAAAATGAATAATTCCACTTTTTGTGTATTATTTTTATCTATTTTTTATGAATTTTTTGAAATATTATTAGTATAAAATGCTTAGATTTAAAATTACTAAAATAAATATGCATAATTTTTTTTTCTTTTCTGGAATAGACGAGGAAGAAGAATCTCCAATGATTCGTGGGTTTTCTGATGATGAGCCACTTGTGATTGCATAAATAGTTTAACATGATTGAACATAAGTTCATTATGATTGCTGAACATAAGTTCCAGCTTACCGTTTTTTTAAAAATTATTATTATTATTGAGAGAAAATGCTTTAATATATGCAGCGTACATGTGGTGATTTTTTTTTTGCACATCAGTAATTGTTAGCATATGTATTTTTGAAGAAAGAACTTTATAATAATTGCATATGTTTAAACTTTGAGAAAATTCCTAAAAAGTTGTGAAGAAATGATTTAAAAAAAAATATGGCATGTGTGTAAGTGTTGCGAGTACAAAATGAAATTTTTATCAATTTAAGTTGAGACAAAAACATACTAAATTTTAAAATAAAATTCAATTCTTTTGTGATAAGGATAATAGAGATTTTGATTTAATCATTTTTTTTAAAAAAAAATTATAATTATTAATTGGATTTTAACTAGTGATTCAATCTTACGATTGCTAATTAATTCAATTTGATTTTTATATTGATATTATGAGTAAGACTGAGATTTCAGACAGTGAAATTTCATATAAATGTTTTTTTCATATATTTTATACATTTAAATGACAAATTAAAAACAAATTGTTTAAAAAAGTTATTTATTTTGAACATGTATTTATTAATCTGAATTTCTGTCTTATATAAATCACTTCAACATTTGTAAATTTCTAAAATATAATCTTTGCACATAGTACAATTTTTATACCACTGATATATATAAATGAATTTTTCAAGTTGTTTATTATTTAACGAGTTTTAATTATTTTCTATTAAAAAATCTTATATACTTTATGGAAAATTGGAGAGATACTTATTTAATGAAATATGGTAATCTCACAATTTAAATATTTTAATATATATATTTTTTGTTTATTCAAGACTGGTTCTTTATGTGTTAAGTATGTTTTATATGTAATTCAAAATCAAATTTGTATTATGTGTTTTTGTTCAGTCCAAATGTTCTTTCTTTATACTTTAGATAGGGATTGCTATGTGATATCTTTCAAAGCAGTCCCCCAAAAGTTGTATTTTTTGCATTTGAGTCTCATACTTGTGTTTCCTCAGTTTCTTTCATATCTTTTTTCCCATTTTCTCATTTTTTTCTTTTTAAATTAAAATATCAATGTTAAAATATTGATTATTTCTACCATTTTGCTACAGAATTTATTTCATTATACCTTAAAAATTGGCCCTGTTAAAGATTTTCTGAGAAAAATTTGCATGTTATTTGTTAAATGAATAGTTAGTATATAATATATAAGCAAATATTAAAGCAAAATATTTCATTGTAAGCAGTTGACACTAATATATATATATATAGTTTGGCATTTATATTGTTTTATATTAAATGAAAATATATGTTCATTTTTCTTTCTAGAAAGTATTAAATTAATCTCAGAAAGTGTTCGGGATTTTTACATTTTATTTTTCACTATCCTGATTTCAAAGTAATCTTATCATTTCTTTTCTTTTCTTTTACTTTAGTTAATATTGTTTTCTCTTGTCCAAAAACAAAAAATTGTTATGGATTTTATAGCTGTTTATTGTATTTACCTTTCCTTTTTTTTTTTAAACTTTTTCAAATGTGATATGTTGATAAAATAAAAATATACAGAAAACTATGAAATGTATGTACAGATGGTATCTAATAAAGTTTATTCTATCCGTGTATTTTTTCTCTTTTATCTTATGCAATCAAACACTCATTTTCATGTCTAATCACAACAGTTTTTGATTTTTGATTTTTTTTTAATTGTTGGGTGATTAACTGCTTAGAAATGCCCTGAAAATTATTTATATACTCCAGCCGAATCTATTAATTTGTGAAGATTTGCTTATTATAAATATTAAATCACCCAATGTTTTTAATTTTAAAGTAATGTTAATTTTTAATTTTAATTAATGCATGGTGTGCAGATATTATTAATCTGCACACGATGCATCCCTTTAAGTTCATAGTTTGTAAGTTTTTTCTTTTTTAAGCTAATGGCTTTATGTTGCCTTGCATTATTTGTGGTAAGAATTATTTACTTCCTTTGCCTATCTGAGAATGGCATCAATTAACCAGTTGTGTGGGTTGCATTGTATATCATTGGTAGTTGAAAAGACCCAGTATTTCCATTGCATCTGCTGTGCTTTGTAGACTAAATTGTACCTGTTTTATTTTTGTTAGTTAATTTGTTTCTTCCTGTTTTCATCCCCCCCCCCTTTTAACAATCCTCATTTGAAATTTTGGATCATAAGTGCCTTATTGCGATTTTTTTTTCTTTCTTGTACATTCCAAAAGGATAAGTATAGTTTATTAATGTCTCATTCCTTAATCAGTTGGCTATGCACCATATATGCATAAATTTACCACATTTTTATATTTTTAAACAATAATTAAATCATTCATAAAAATTATGATTGAACACAAAGATCTCAAGTATTCTATAGAATTTCATTTGAGTCGAAAGGGTACAAAATTCCCAAATTAGGAGTCGTCTAATTAGACAAAAGAGAGAGAAAAAAAATTAGTTTAAGAATTAAAATGCAATTTAATAAAAATTATTGAAATTTTTAAATTTTTTATGTAATTTAAATACTGTTTTATAAATTTTTACAAAGTATTGTCATATCAAATTTGTTATTTGTTGATTATTCTCATAAATATTTGAATATATAGATTTCATCTGCAGTTAGACCAAGATATACCTTACCTCCAGCCTTATGAATGGTGTTTGTAATGTGAGTAATCTTTCTTTTCATCTTTTACAATTTGTTGTCTAAAAGCTGAACTTCTGGAACAGAAGGTAAAATGTTTTATTATTATTTTCTAGGGCTTTTTTATGTAGTATAATAAGTTCTAATCATTGAAAAAAAAATGGAATATGGTTGCAGAGAAATATTTCAAAAATATGATGATAGAATATATATAATAAACAGCTGAAAAAAATATTATAAAAATCAAACGATTAGCTTACATTAAGGATTCAAATACAAAATATTCAGTAAAACTTAATTATTTTGATATTTGCGCTTGTGATATTATAATGACTTACTTTTTGCAACAAGTCCATGACACTTGCTATATTTCTTGGTAGATTTTTGTCGATTATTCTACATAACACAATACACCAAATACGATTGGCAGAAGGTTCTGTTATTTTTCTATTTGTTCTGCAATTTTCAAGACTGTCCTAATGCTTTGTGCAATATACTTTGTTAATCATTTAGAGTTTGTTGTGTAGCTATTAGTAGCATATACTTAAAGCAAATGAAATATGCTTTATCAAGCAATTTGCTTCTTGGACGATGCTTATTATGTTTTCCGATTTCTTTTCCTTTGAAAATTTTCAAAACATATATAGGACAAAATGAGTTACGTGTTGAAATGTTTCTCTTAAGATTTCCAAACACGTTAAAAAGATTGATTTTCACTAAAAATGGCATTTTAAAAATTCTTTTATTGAATAGACCACTGTTTAAGCTGTCTAAAACAGATTTACTTTTGTTTTTACGTTAATTTGAAGTTAAGATTTACGTAATAATAGGTAAACCGGAAATGGATATTTAAATAACCGGAAGCACCGATTTAAAAGGCCAAAACATGTTAAAAATTTGTATAAAGACATATTTAGTTTTAAATACAGATTTTTTTTTTTTTTTTTTTTGCACAGAAAAACGCAAAACGCCAGTGAGAGTTTCAACAATGTTTTGTGGAAATTTATACCTAAAAATGTCTTTGTTGAGCCCCAAACCCTCAGATTAGAGACATTTATGTCTGTAATACATTTTAACGGAGGTTTTATAGGATTATTGAATATCCTTAAGGTTATTAGTGTATCCTAGTGAAAATGCAGTTAGAGCATTTGCTGAGCTCGACAAAGACAGAATTAATGAATTTAGGCGGCATTCACTGCCAAATGTAAAATTGCCAGAAAAAAATAAAATGATTAAAAAAGGAAAATTATTGAAAGCTGAGGAGGAAAAAGATATAACATACAAATGGAGTGAATTTTAAGTATGTACACACATAATTTATTATTAAAACTTGTTACTGTATACTTTAAATGCGTTTTTCTCAAAATTGATTTTTAGTTGTGTTTTTTTTTTCTCACTTCAAATCAAATAACTCAAAATATAATTATCATATTACTATGAAAGTTGGTGGAATGAACTAAAAGAATTTAGATCGAGTGAATATTTTTTTAATTTACAGCCTATCGTTTGAATAATAACGTCATCAATTTACTAAAAATTTCATGATAAATCTTCGACTGGTTCTAAAATTTTCATTTATTATTATAACCATACGTTTATAGTTCATTTCCTAGAGAAATCTATATAGTTTATTTTGGTATAAGTTTTTGTTCGGATGAGAGTAATAGTTTTTGGTGTAGCTAATTTCAAGTTTTTAAAGAATAATTTTATGCTATTAATTACTAGTTTTCAAAAATTACTAATGTTTATTTCAAATACTAAATTCTATTGCTAATCTTAAATAGTCTTAAACCTAGAAATGTTGTTAAAATATGCGTAAACCATGTTTTTCTAAAAAAAAAAAGTGCTCCGAACGTGTTTGGATACCCTAGTAAACCCGAGTATTTTTGAGTTTCCAGCCGATCGGGATGTCAGTTTTAAATTTATAATTATATAATATATGCTTAAATATGACATTGTTTTCTGACCAGTATGCATCCGACTATTTTAATATAAATTCCAATCAGTTCATACACATTCAGTCATTTCTTTGGATAAATTTATTGTGTAACTATTTGAAACGGATGAAGCGCATGCACATTTACATGCAAAAAAAGTTTAGACTTTGTACTTTTTCTTTAATTTATTATGTCATTTACTATCAGTATGTTGTATGTTCAAGTTGTAACTGAATTTTGCGTAAGTGGCATTGTCTTTTATTTTGATATAATAATACTAATTCTTATGCATTTTAAATCTTTTACAGATAATATTTATATATATGGTTTATCTAGTATTTTTTATATATAGTGTGCCAATGCTAAACATTTTTTAGAATGTTCTAGTTAAGAATATAATTAATTGCTGTTTATTCATGTGAATGGATTAGATGCAGTTTTTATTTCCCTCAGACATTGTCTACAATTAAATTTATAATACAGGACAATTCAAAATGAATATAGCGATTACAAACGGCTATCAACTATTTAACCCTTAATGACCTAGAGTATCAATTTTGATACCAATATTTTAAACCGAATGTTCACATTACTATTAGTTTTTTTTTATAGGTTGGCTGTACGTATTTTACTGTTGTATAATATTCTTTCCAACGAAATTTTAAAAAAAATCAAATGTCATTATTGTTTTATTTTATCTATGCAAACACAGTAATATTAAAAATAAATCACTTTCCTAAATCAGGCTACTAAGGGTTAATGAAAAAGAATTTATCGATGAGATTAACACATAATGTAGACGGAAATTCAAAATTTTGTATATATACGTCATAGATGTTAAATGTGACTTCCTTTGGTTACACAGGCACTATCTAGTCAGTAGTCTATTTCACGCCAAACATTCTGAAACAACCTACGCAAAGGCATTACAAATGCGTGCTTAGCTTCCCATGGGAGCACATACATGTGCTCCACAAATGCTTCCCATGCCCCAAACAATCGAAGAATACTAAGTACGCATTTGTAATGCGCTTGCGTCGGTGACTGCAGACATGCTTTAGAATGTATGGTGCGAAATGGACTACTGCCCAGATATTGCCCGTTTGACCAAAGGAAGTCACACAGAACATCTATGACGTATGTATACAAAATTTTGAAGTTCCGTCTACATTATGTGTTAAACTTATCGATGAATTCTTTTTCGTTAAGTAGTTATAGGCGTTTGTAATTATTTTGAATTACCCTGTATAGTGTAGCAGGTGATTTCTAAATTTGGATGGAAATACTGTTATTCTGAATGTCTTTCTTTTATTTGAATTAGAAAGAAATAACAAGAGATTCAATAAGTTTGCATTTATTTATAATGAATATACAGGCGGATAGGCATGTTAAAACTTTGCCGAGTTATA
Source organism: Argiope aurantia (assembly GCA_026543865.1). Taxonomy (NCBI): domain Eukaryota; kingdom Metazoa; phylum Arthropoda; class Arachnida; order Araneae; family Araneidae; genus Argiope; species Argiope aurantia. The sequence continues at coordinate 214,305 of JAPMOR010113295.1, read as the reverse complement.
AGCGCTCTTACAATCACACATATTTAAAACAAGATTCATAAATCTGTATTTTTTTAACACATACAATTTAAGGAACACTTTAGAGATCAATTGAAATATTGACATTTCAATATACAATGTTTGATCTCATACCTAGTATATGTAGATCACAATTCTATCTTTTACTGCTGAGAATTTTAAAGGACTTCTGTTTTATTTGCTTAATGAATGTGAGAAAATATTTATGAAAATATTGGATTAATTGTGCGTTCCTTTGCACTTAACAAATCCATATTGTCATACTCTTTTCATGCATGATGAAAAATATTAATTTTTATAATAAAATAAAAACAAATTATTAGTTATAAAAATATTTATTATTTTTGTTTAAGTAATCTGACTTGTAAAGTTAGAGAGGCTTTAAATTGCTGCAAAATTTTCCTTACAATGAATTTTTTTGCATACTTATCCAAAAAAACTTCGTTAAGTTATTTAGTAAAATAACTTGTTTAACTGTCAAGTTTGATCGAGTTTTGGGGAAAATATATTTCATTTTTAATTGCGCCATTTTATAACAAAAAGTTATCTTTTTAGTTTTCATATGCCACAGCTATAGAATATTTTACTCTATAGCCGTACTCATATATGATTAAGCATATATCTTTTGAGATGCATAATTTTATTTTTATTATATGTTCTTTATAAACACACTGATATGTAATTGACGCGTCTTTTAAGTATTGTCTTAATTTCCACATGGTATGAGATCTCAGACGCGTTTTGTTCGATATATCACAAAGTTGATATAATATCGAGAGAAAAAAAATAGATTGCAGTTATTCATTTTGACATGTAGAGTCGTCTGTCTATCCTTTGAAATCATCTAAATAATTGATAAATTTGCAATGTAGTACTTAATTTTACTTATAAAAATTTTAGCCATTATATATTTAATACATTTTACTAATAACAAATTTGTATAAATTTTTAATGCTAATTTTAAATCGTAAAAAAATTATAACGACACATATAAATGAACAATTTATTAATTAATTTCCATTTACTAAATCTGTGATTTTTTTTAAAAAATAATTCATTCTCAATATTTGTATTTTATAATTTCAACTTTATGTATAGTGAATCAATTAATTATTCATAAATTGTGTCCGAACTTATTGAAAGCAATGATGTTTATGTTTTGTTTTATGGTAATCTAGTGTCCATAATTTATCCATTGCTTATATTAAAATTTTTTAATCGTTTGTACATTAGAAATTCCACAGGAGGCAATAGGATATTCTGCAAATGATTTGATGCTTATTTTAAGAGGAGCCATATTTTGTGTCAGAATAAATTATATATATTTTTTAAAAAAGCTTGCCAAGGCACTGTATCTTTCCCTACATTATACACATTTATTTACTGTTTACAAACGCTGGAATTTCTTAAAATGTTTTTAAAACCGTGCATTATTAAATTTATTGTTTAATAATTATTCCAATTGTTAAATCCATTTAGATTTTCTTGTTTTGAATGTCGAAAAGTGCTCTCAAGATTCTTGACTCCAGAATCGTTGCCAACTTCTTTACCATGTTAAATCAGAAATTCAGACTCAATAATATCCATCTAAAGGGAAATATATTTTTTCCCCCTGAGCTTTTACTGCTGCCCAAATGAGTGCCTTTTGCTTACCTTTTACTATGATTATATCTAGACTTGAAAAGAATTTTTAATTAATGCTATAGAAATGCGAAATTTTGAATTATGGGTGTTAATGATGATTTGGAACTCCAGGTTTTTTTTATTGGATATATAGTTGCCCATAACAAATTTGTGGGACCACTGAACTTCAGCCATTATTTATCTTACATATATATTCGTTTGTATTTTATTTTACTATTTATATATCTTATATTATCTCTATTTCTTATTTCTTACTATCCTTTATACGTGTCAACCATTATTTTATCTATATTAGATTATATTCTCAGAATCATTTTATATATTGATTAGAATTTATTTTCTGATATTGACAGTGAGTCGCACAATTTAAAATTTGTTGCATTCATTGATTTTATATTTCTAAAAGTTATTTATTGTATTTCTTTTTTCTTTTATTTCTGATGTTACTAAATGGTTGTAGATCTGCTTTATCCGATGGACAACAGCACCATTGATTGACTTTATCAGTTTTAGGTTGTCCGACTTTTTTCTACACATATACATGAACAAGGTCTTTTTTCCCCCTCTTATTGTTATTTTATGTATTTTTTATTAAAAAATAGATATTTGCTAGCAGCAAATATCTTTTTTGTCTATTTTTCTGAAATTTTTAAATTTTTCTTTATTACTATTATTTTGTTAATTTATCTATTTATTTTTATTTGAATTTATCGTCTGTTTTTCTGAACTTTTACCTGAAAATAATTTACTTAAAAATATTTATTTTATCGGAGCACAGACAGACAGACGACAGCTACCTTGTCAAAACGTCCCGGCGCCCGTCATCTCCCCTCACAACCTTCCTCTGTACAAATAGTATTGCTATAAGAGAACAATAAGGTGCGGAGAACAAACAACGTGTTAAAGAGTGGTTATTTTGTACGCAAATATAAGTTATGTATATATAGAGAGATAGATCGATAGAGAATATATGTATATATATAGAAATACCTCTGTACAAGATTTTTCTTCCGAAATGTTATATACAGCAATCCACAAAGATATGAGAAAAACACACTTTGCGTCGAGGAAAACATTTATAGCTCTTCAAAAGAATAGATGTTCCTTATTCGAAATCTCCTTTTTTGGAATCAAATATTTATTCTATTTTTAAGTAATTTCTGACTGTTTTTATCTCTTAAATTGTGATAATGTGCAATTATGAAGAATTCTACGTTTGCGTTTAAAGTGACTGTATAAGAAAATACTTTTTGCATCGATTGAAGTCGATATTGTGTAAAAGAGATTTAGAAAAAAAAAGGAACATCTTTTATGTTTGGGATGTTTCTGTTTGTTGCCTTGGACCCCTAGAATTTCATGATCAGGGATATTATTTAAACCTATGTACACATATACTTTGAGGGAAAGCATTCATTTGCTTAAGCATTCTGTTTAAAGAAAAAATTGCTATGGAGCGGATCGTTTCTCTTTTCTTGAGGCTAAATAATGCCTATGAAAGCCAAGATGCATTATTATTATTTCTCTAAACGTTGACCTTATAAATAAAACCAAACAAAATGAAAAATATATCCATTGGCTAAACGTCGAAGACAAATATCTACCTAAGCATTTGATAAGTGGTACATCCATCTAGTTCTTGCGTTTGCTTATATATTATTTTCTCTTCCAAAATATGGCCTGTTTTTCAAAATATAGATTTCTCATGTCAGTAATGCATTCTTGTCTTGTTCGATAAATAGCTTTGAGCAAAATAGACATTGTATTCACGATCACAATTATTTTCCTCATCATGCTGTATCCATTCTTTAGTTTTTGATTATATTCATTTTGGCCGTTGAAATTGCCTTATAAGCAATGTGTATGCTCTTAAGGTTTGTAAAATAAAATATGATCCTCCAACGTCCTGGGACTAATACTTGTGTCTATCCTAATCACACTACAGGAATCCCGTTCAAATTCAGGGAGGCAGTATTTGAAAGGATGCCTTGAAAGCCCAGTTTCTGTAACGTAAGAGACAGAGCTTTCAGCGGCCAGGAAAAATTTAATAAAATCCATGATAGAGTGGTTCTTTCATGCCCCGAGGATTCTCTTCATGGTGTACCCTGGGAAGGAATAAACGAAGAGCAGGACAATGAGGACAAGGGCAGCGAAGAGTAAGGATTTCAGAATAACCCATTTGTAATTGTGCCAGATGATGTACCGGATAGACTTGAGGGGGTTTAGGAACCATATGAACGTTGAATCGGGGCGACTGAAAAGAAAAAAAAAATTCCTTTATTAGTATTTTATATGAAACCTAATAGTATAAATATTTTTATTGAATTATTTAACTTTTATTATGACTTACATTTTATTTAATTTACTCAATTAATTAATATTTAGTTAATTATTTTATTTACTACTAGCTGTCTTTGTCGACTTGCTGGTTATATCTAATGCATAGCTTAATGTTCATAATTCTCGCAACAAGTTTGGAGTTTGCATAATGAAGTCGAACCTCATATCATCAAAGTAACTTTAAATTTGATGATCTCTTCCATATTGCACGTTATCCCTTGCTGTAATGTAATTTCACTCTATCCTTCATGTAAACTATTACAAAGGAGTCAAATCTAAACTCTACACCATACTTAATCTCAAATCCCAACTCTTGCAAAAGAATAAACTTCTCATTAACAAGACTAGGTTCTGGCCTCTCATTTCTTATGCATCTCCTATCTGTGCGACCGCCACCACAACTCATATAACATCATTAGAACGATTTCCAAATGCATCGGTTAGGTAGATCAGTACCATGCCATGGTTTGTCAGGAAAAAAATACAAAAAACCTGAATGTCATAAGAAACTCTCAACAGGCTTCTTTGAAAAAATCGACAAAAGCCATAACATCACGTTTAAAGAAATTGAATTATACAACCCATCACTTCCAAAGAATCGTGAGCGACCTCGCTATCTTTGCCACCGATTTGATTCTAGACCGAATTTGCCAAAATTCATTCTTTTTTCTCTTGATTGATCAATTAAATAATTATTGTATTATACTCACTTTATCTTGCATACAATCACTTGCTAAGTAATCTCATTGCGATGCAATGACTCCATTCAATGTAATGTTTGAACTCCATGACAGTCTCCTTAAATCGGCAAATCTCCATGCAAATTGGGTAAATAATAAACATATTTTTTTCTAACTTTAATTACTTGATTTTCTTCCATAATGAAAACAGTTTGGTTTCGTAGTATCAGCGAAATCTGTTGTTAAAAATCGTGTAAAAAATATTTTTTTTAAAAATTGCATGGCAATCAAGTTGGCATAATTAAAAATAATTATTTTTAAATTTTAAAATGGTGTAAAAATTAAATTTAATATAATATTTTCAACCATTTGCTATACAATATTATTACCAGATTCTTTATCCTATTCATGTATAATAACCGGAGGTTAAGAACCTTGAATTCAAGAATTCCGCTCATTCTCCCGCAAATTGGGTTTAATATTTTGGGTAATTAAGGCCAAAAAAAAATCAACATTTTGCTTATAACTACAAAACATTTTTGTAGTGCACATTTTAACTTTTTAATAATGGCCTATTTTGTCGACCCTCACACTTATATTAGAATAGTGTAGATTCTCAAAATTCAGCGCTTACTTTGATAGAAAAATGTTGTTAATTATCTTTTAACATGAGAAATTCATGCATTGTCATTTTAATGCTAGCTGTTGATTTTACTTAATTGCAATTATGCATGTTGCATAATTATATCTATTTTATAGAAGAGGCTAGTTATGCACTGTGACATATTTTGCAATTTTTGATGCGTATAAAGGCCAGCGTCTCTGCGTTATTGATGTTTCATAGAATATTTTCATGAAATCTTGGAAGCTCATCTTAAATTTGTGATGAAAAATTAGAGTTAAGTATCTTTCTTTTCATGCTATTATTTGAATATTAAATTGTGGACTAACTGTTTATATTTATTGTAAATATACATATTTATTTAAATTGAAATGCTATTTTTGCTATCTCTATACGAGTACACAAGAGATACTCGTATTCGAAGAGAAACTCACTCAAGAAAAAGAGAAAGCACTGTAAAATCGATAAAAGAGACTTTTAAGGATGTCGACGTTTCAAAATCGATGTCTATTTTGTTCTTGTCTGTTTATATAAAATTCCTTAATTCAAAAACATAGGGCTTACGTAGATGAAATGTTCTCTTATTTCAAAGTTTTCAGATCTATATTGATATTTTGAATCAGATTTTTCTCTAGAAAGAAAATTCTTTTCTAAAATTCAGTCGAAATTTTCTAACTTATTTCATTGTTAGCCGCCTTTGGCGACCAGCTGGTTCGCCAATCTTAATGTTCGTTTAAATTTTAATAATTAAATATTTTGCGCAATTCCTACTTTAATAGATTCTTCATCAAAATATTTTAAAACTTCAAATTTTGATAGTCATATAATTCACTCATAATATTATAAAGTCCTTCAGTCATAACATAATATGTATCTCTCTAATTTTCTGTTAGCTCCAGTAGAATTTATGCTTTAAATTAAAGTGGAAAGAATTAATCTGCAATTAATATAATAATATTTTTTTATAATATGATTACTGATAACAGAGTCACTGAATGTTTAAACTTTAAGGGCACTAAAGAATATCTTTCTTAATTTATGTAATATCTCAAGAATTTGTCAACAAAATTTTCTCAGATTCATTATGAACAGATCGATTAATTAACAATGTTTAATTTTAAATGCATCAAACACTAAGAAAATAAAATGAATCGTTTAAAATAATCGGTCGAAAACAGGTTTAAAAAAATACTTAAAAAACGATGTACTTAAAACTATAAGTATATACAAAAAATATATAACTAACATAAATATAATTTAATTACAAAAGCATGCAACTAACCTAAAAATAATTTAAATCAAGAATTATCCGTTCATAATAATGTCAATAATCAGAACACAATGCGCATGCGTGAATGCAGATTAGACATTTTTAATTTCCTTTATTCTGTGTTATTTTAATTAAAAAGTACTTCAGAATGAATCTGAAAGACGGATTAATTAACAATGTTTAATTTTAAATGCATAAAACATTAGGAAAATAAACAGAATCGTTTGAAATAATCGGCCGAAAAATGTTAACTCTAGCCTCATTACTGTTGGGGGAAAAAAAAAAGAAGAAAAAAAAACTGAAGCCTTACTCGTTTGGCGGTGGGGAAAATGGAAGTTTTTTTTGGCGGTAAAGTTAGTTTTTAATTAAAAATTTTAAAAAAGGGACCTCAGGTGCACATTCCCGACCTCTAAGGTATACATGTACCAAATTTGGTAGCTGTAGGTCAAATGGCCTGGCCTATAGAGCGCCAACACACACATTGAGCTTTATTTATAAGTATAGATATAGATTTATATGTCGAAGCGAAATACAACATGATTTAAGTCGTCACATTTACGATGTTTTAACTCGCATGTTGTCATTCAAGTTCAAGGAATATATATATTTATTTATGATCACGTTAAAAGTTATAATTAAACGCGAAAAATAAATAACCAAAACTATGGAAGTCAGAAAATATAACATAGAAATCAATACAGCTACAGATGCATTTAAAAAAAAATGGCGATAGCACTACTTCTATTCTATACCCCGAAATTAATGTCTGGAAATTTCAAAATCATTAACTGAATCATTTGGACGAACGAAAGATTATCTTGGATGTACATACAGAGTGTTTCAAAAACTCGTGGTCGTTGCATGAGGATGTAAGGGAAAACATACCTAAATCAGCACATTATATAATAATTTAACTTGTGAAGCGCTGGAATGCTCTTTCATGCAATTTATATCGTACTATTTTATGAACAAGATAGCTAGAATAATTTGTATTCGATTTGAACCATCGTATAATTTCTAGAGAAAATGAAAATCTCGCAGGGCCCGACTTAGCATAATTGGGACCCGAGGCAAAACTTCTTTGCCCCCCCCCCCTTCTGTGTTTGAAAACAGTGTTAAAAAAATTCATTAAGGAAGGAAACATAAAATAAACTTTCTATTCGATTTGGAAGCCCTCCTCCGATGTGGGGGCCCGGGTAACTGTCTCGTATGCCCCTGCCTTAGTTAGACTCTGAAATCTCGACTGAGTTCGTAAATGGACCATACAACTCAAAGACGGTGGAAATGATGCTAATCCAGTCTTTGAGAAATTTGAGTCATAATTTGATTAGAATCTTTATATGATAATATAGTGAACCGAATTTTTTTATCTACTTTTTTTTTACGTCTTATAGTTATCGAATTCATTTGTACTCTGATAGCCGGACAGACAGATTTCCACTGAATGGATTTCATTCACCTAGTTCAAATTATTTTTAAGTTATTGTGTTCACAGTCACATGTAATTCCAAAAATGTGTTTCGGATTTAAGGAGAACTGAAGCGTTAAAATCTCAAATTCGAATTTTTCGACGGTTACAATACTTTCTCTTTGTATATTTCATATGAGAAAAAAAAATCGAAATAAGTGAAATTTTAATTAATAGCTAATGCTATTGTTAAGATTGTTCTACATTTGGCAACCGATTACAATGGATTTTTATTTTAAGTGCCTGAAAAATTTTGGTACGAATTTAATTCTTCAAACATAAATATGTATATAATTTTTGCTTACTTTTAACTTAAAATTGTCTGCACAAAATAAACCATAAATTTAATGAAAATTCGAATTTCTAATCCGAAGCATAGTTATATAACAAAGTTTAAGTTTGACTTGTTTCTATATTATTTTTGAAATTTTAACTATAGCAATAATAATTTGCCTACAAAAAATATATTTAATATTGTCGAAATGATATAAGTTCGAATGAAGTCACTAAAACTATGAAAATATATATAAAATAATAAATTGAATTTTTTAATTTAAAAAGTGGCGTAAAAGTAGTATTTGTACCACGATGTTCTACAAAGTTGGTAAACAAAAATGTTAAAATCTTGAAAAATCCCTTTACTAATGAGCATGCCAAGAAGCAACTACGCACCCATTATGTTAAGTCTAGGTCGAACAATGAATGTCGAATGACTTTTTAATCTATCTTTAAATATTCTAAGTTCACTTACTGAGGTTTGTCTAAAGGATCTGGCTCGTTTCGACCCAGACCAGCAGGATTCTTTTCTGCTTCTTCTTTCGAAAGCAACTGTAGCTCTGCTTCTACTTTACCCTGAAATGTAAGGAAGTAATTTATTATTTGTATCACTATTTATTTTAAGTATAAATAAAGGAAAGGGAATGCGGAACTGCAAATAAATATTTATCAAAATTACATAATTTATTATGTACATTTCGTTCAATTAAAAGAATATATAATTTTAGCCATTATTTATTAATTTTTGTAAAAGTTTCATAACTGGATTCAGAAATAAAAGCAAAATCGTTTTGAGTCAAACTTGATTTCATAAATGGTCTGATTGTAAATGGCAAGTCAAGGAGAGATCGAAGCTTAGAATCAAATTAAAATGGAATGCGTCACTTAATTAAAGAAGAGTTTTAATGAGTAATTAGACTGATCAGTGGCTGCTGAATAAATTTGATACTCTATAATTGTGATCTTAATTTAATACTTTTATTTGAATACATTTCAATAAATCTGATATGGTTCTCAATTTTTATATTAAGTTAAAATGTTTTTACAGCTGCATAGATATTTTTAAAATCTTCTACAGCTTTTACTCTTCTAAAAATTATTTCTTAATTGACTAGTTATTTACCTTTAAATAAGAACTTTATAAAAATTATAATTATAAAAGATTTCTCTAAAATTAATTAAAAAAATATATCAAATTTGTTACATGTAGTATATAAATATTTTCCTTAATAATATATAGTAAAATAATCGTTCTTTTACAAAAATTAAATATTATAAAAAGATATCACTATTTTATATTTAGGCTTTATGTCAAATGTCATTAGTAATTGCAACAGTCTTCGTAAGAAATCTGAATTAAAATGCAGTATATCATTTATAGGATATTTTCCAAATTTAATGCTTATAAAATTAACAAATTTTCTGCCAATGAGTGTCTTATCTAGCTCTGTAAAATTATATTATTTATTATGCGTTATCTGAATTTTATAATTATTAGAATTTTGTTTCCGCAGCAAGTTATATTAAGACATCTATGTGCGTTATTGGGACTATTAAGTATATGCACAAAGAGCTTAGAGATTGTTAATTTCTTTAAAAAAGTCAATATGAACATGGTTTTTCCACGGCCAGGTAAAGTGTTCTAAATTCTAGAATAAGAATGCCAAACAGTCTTTACATATGTTCGCTAGCTTTGGAACAAAAATGTGAAAGTAATATTAGGTATTTGTGTTGAGGGCCCTAAGAAAGTAACTGCGTGCGTTTTGCATTTTAATATCTGTGTATTGAATAGAAAAAGAAAAAAAAAAAACGAGTGTAGTCTTGTCTACTGCGGTTTAGTTGTTCTAATTCTTGAATATTAAAATTGTACTGGAATTCTCAAAAAACGATAGTTTTTAAAGTAATCAGATACTTTGATGACGATAGTGAATGTTATAAAGAAAATGGAAATTTAAAATTAAAAAATCGTTTTTAAATATTAGACGAATCATTGCAAGTTTATTTTCATGAAAGATATTAAAAAGATTTTTTTGGGGAGATTTTTTTTATACTTTTGGTTCAAAACATATGTTTAGAGAATCAAGGACAAGCATAGCGCGCTAACACTAATTTATCATAAAAAATTGATAACTTTTCAAACATTTGTACTGAAGAATTGGAATAAAATTATAATCAGAATACTGTAGAAAATATAAAAATAAAATAAATAGAAGGATTAAATAAACAATGACGTAAAAGCTATATTTAAGAGAACTAACCGTGAGTTCCATTTCGTCGTTATCCTTCTTGATGAAGAACGGCCACCATCCTTTGATGCGGCGTTGTTTGAACAGCGATACTTGGGGCACGCTGCCATCGGTTTTGAGCATGTCCAGTGTACAGAGCTTGGATGATCGTGCCCCTCTCGGGAAACGATTCAAGTCCAGGGTAATGGCACCTAAGGCATTGGCATTCACAATTAAGATCTCATTTTGTATCAATGGTACTACATTATAAAGATACCTATTATATGATTCTTCAATCGTTTTGAGATGTAATATATAATTGAAAATATTTACGTCACTTACTCTTGACTTGGTTGCATGAAATACTGGTGAAAGAAAAATATTTTGACACAATGCCATATAAAATGTCATGACAAGTAAACTGTCATCGATGCTAGAATAAAAATATACTGTAGTTTAGTTTGGATATCCCATTTTACCTTAGTTACCGTTTCCTAATTTTTTATGGAATTGGAGCTTAAACTTTGACACCGTATACCTCGTGATGAATTCTTTTTGTAAAATCCGTCTATATATATATATATATATATATATATATATATACATATATTCCTCACATGTCCATTAGCAATTAATCTTATAAATTGCATTAAATACTCTACGATAGCAAGAAAAAAAAATACTTGGTTTCCTAAATATAACCATTATCTTTCAATTGATGTCTTCAAAGTACTGTTTGATAAGAACTGAATGCGGGGATATTTGTATTCAGAAGATTTTACTGAAACATTTGTTTAAAATATAAAAAATAATTATTTTTACCTCATTAAATATGTCAATTTTTGCTCAAAAAATCGTATTTTAGGAAAGATAAAATTTGTTGTTATTATTTAGAGAACTGCAGTTGAAAGGTTAGTTAGTGGGAATATGTTTCTATACTACATCCAAGAGTGATTTAAAAAAATTTGATACACTTGGAAATGATCATGGGAAAAAAACCCCTCTAAAGTTGCAATATGAAGAATTAGAAGTACTTCTGATCGAAGATCTTATCCAAATACACTCGGAAATTAAGTTAATATGAAGCATCTATGCAGAGAAGTCCAAAATATATTAGAAATGATGTCAATATATTTTTTTTATCTTGACAAGTCTGTCTCACATATTACAAGACCAATCAAGAAAAATACTAAAAACACTTTGTTGGTATATGGTGTCCTCCATGATGCATTGATTTTGCACATTGCCATTTGTTTCATGCCACACAAGGGCCGCGGTGGTCTGGAGGTAAGGTCTCGGCTTCAGACTCGATTCCAGTGAAGAACAGTCGTGTACGCGGGCCTGGTGCACGTAAAATCCATCGGTGCCAAACGCCTTCCCGCTGGTGTTGTTGGAAGTTTGGAGAGGGATTGCCAGCTCAGGTATTGTCCTCGTCATCTGGCAGCGGTTCAAAATTACGAGGTCCGTCCGAAAATAGCCCTAGTGTTGCTTTAAAAATTATAAAAACTTAATGCCTCACAAAGTAGCATTTCTGGATAATCGTCTTAAAAGATTGGAGAACACTATAACTTGATGGAAAATATTTTGAGAAATCTTTTTCTCATTTTGAAAGAAACAATTGAGTTTTGTTTACTGCAAAATAACAAAATATGAACAACAAATACACGATGAACAGTCTATTAATGCATCTCTAAAAAAAGAAATTCACTTATTTCGAAATATTTCCAGCTATCAGAAGGCAAGAAAACCTAACAACTAAAAGATTGAATCAGTAGATAGAATTTATTTCATCTATTTTTAACTCTCTTTTTATCTCAACCTTACTTTTTGTTCATTGTATAAGAAAACTGAAACAAACCTCGACAAACTGAATTTAGTACAAAGAAATGAAGATATTTTGGGATATAAACAACACAATGAAACCAATTAGTTCAAAATGTCAACAATTCGCAAAATGTATTAATAGTGACTACATATATTTTTGTACATGATGAGAGGGAAAATACATAATTTGACTGTATGTATGTACTTTATGTATTTTCCACCCATTTTGTATTTGCAGCATGTAGTATTAAAATTGGAGACATAAATCCAAAAACATCTCACCGGGCAATTCAAAAAGGCAAGAACTGAACCTTTATCCTTTACATATAGGCTTGACTACTAAATTATTAGAGTATTTCTATCCTCCCATAGATTATTTGTGAGGTTACTCATGAACCTGCTGATAGTTTTGCTGTCCGGTTGCATATTCGATGATTTATGTTTAGAGGATGTGCTTATCTAGAAGGGCTGTTATCTTGTTAATAATATCTCAAGTCTGATTGCAGCAGATTTACTAAGGAAAGTTAAAGTAGAAAATATCATGCACATTGGCAGAGAGCTTAAGAAATATACACACTCACACACACATATATATAATATTATTTACAATTCTCTTTAGATGTAAATATGTAAAAACATTAAACGTTTTATTTCTTTGCCATTGGATCTTGTCTATCCATAATATTCACAAACATTCAAATTAAAACTAATTACAAAAATTAGATTGAAACGAATAGTGATCTGTAAAAAGAAGAAAAAAAAATGCAATGTTGAAAGAAAATATTATCAACAACCTTCAGCTTGGACCGTGAAAGTAGATTATAATGAATCAGCATAAATAAAATGATAAAATTTGTAGACCTCAGCTCATTGACCTTTCCTATTTACTCATGCTTCAGTTTAGTCGTACACCTATAAAACAGTTAATTACACATAAGAAGAAAGCCTGTTTCAGTCGTTAAACGCCAAAAAAGAAGTTCCGTTTTTCATCCGTTAAAAAATGCAGGGGGACAAAAAGGGTAGAAATATTTTTGATTGCACCCATCGTTATAGGTGGCAGTTGACATTATATATATACTCATGAAAGGAAAGAATTGGCAGGGTCGCGGGCATATTTTTCTGAGATACTTGAAAAAGGACTAAAGAACTACCTTCCTTAAAATAATAGAGGCTATTTAAGGTTTCATCTAAATGATTATATAAAAATCATAATCATTAAACATAAGGAAGGGAGGCGTAACAGATGAAAATTTATAACACTCACCTAAGAAATCATCAGCTGAGAAGTGGTCCGCGTCCCACACTTGCAGCTCCAGCCTCGCCGGGATCTTGCACTCGGTCTCGTCCCAAGAGAAGAGCGATTCCTTCCTAGAGATGACGATCTTCTCCTCGGCGGGCAAGTAGTCGAAAGGGAAGACGAAGCGCCAGTTGAAGTTGCCTTCGCCCGTCAACGACCTTTACAGAAAAATGCATTCGAAATGGGTGACATTAAATCCTTTTTCAAATAGTACGATGACTGTTTGGGGATTTAATTCCTTATTTTGTATTTGGGTCATAATGACGAGAACATCATCGACATGTGTCTTTACATTTCTTAATAAACAGAACATCTCATTTCTGACTGGTTGGTCTGTGATTCGAATTTTAGCCACGATTTTTTTTTTTAATCCAAAGACTGGAATACTTTTATTTAAAATTTTATCTATTTTTTTATCTAAGATCTGGAAGGTTCCAGATCTTTCTTAAATATTCAAATTGGATTGCTCTCGAACGTTCTATATACATATAAAAGCTGAGTCTCATCAGTTATGGGTAAGTTCTCATTCTCTTTTGCAAGCTGCTTCGTCCTAATAAATCTAATTGTTTGAACTAACAGCGTAGTTCTTTACATCTTCGGGACAATATCTTTAAAATAAATAATTTACTTTGGAACAGCAACGAAGTTATTGCTTTAACTTAATAGAATAAGTTACGATTCTTTACTTATAAGTTTATTTGAAACTAAAATATTTCAGTAATGTAATCCGTATTGTATAAAATTGTTTATAATTTCTTTTCCAGAACACTTACCTGTAATGAATATCAGTACACTGTGTGTCTTCCGGTCCTTTAAGCCATCTGTAACATAGAGGTAAATAAGTTTTGAGCCATTATAACAGCAAAAACTTTATATACCCAAATCTCAGTGTTACGTTTTGAAGGTTATAAGTTGGGCAACATCTATTTTTTTTTATTATTTAATAAATGAAAGCTAAGGATAATGAACGAGTTGGGAGTGTTCAGTCCTACCCTTTCACATATATGTCGGACATCTTTTCCCCAGTAAAGAAAGCATCATCTTCCAAAACCACGTCGTCCGTGTTCCAGATGATTACTCGAAGCTCGTAGCTGCAAGAAAGAGTTTTACTCACGTAAACAAACATAGGGATGATAATGATCTTTTTCGAAAATGGGAAAAGTATTACGAAACTTAATACCTGTTTGGCTTTCTGGGTGATATATCGGTGGGAGGTTTTGGCAAGGGCATGTCCATCGCAAACATGTCTACCCACATTTCGAGTTTACCCTAAAGAGGAAGAAAATGAATGTATTTATTGAAGAATATGGATTTTTTCCCTTAAATTTTGAAACATACTTAAGGGTACCCTTGGAAAAAAGGAACACACATTTAAATTTATTTTGGTGGCGATTAGCTTGTACGCTTGGATTATTGGTTTTCCTGTACGCTAAATTATTAATATAGAAAACATTTATTTAAATTTCCACATTATTATTTGTTAAGACTGGTAACTATAAATTTAATGAAATTTGTCTCTAAACATTACAGAGCTGTCAAATTAAAAAGTGTGCATACTATGAAATAGAAGTGGAAGTGAAATTCCTTAAGTTAATATTATATTATCTGACTTTCTTATGCAGAGAGAAATAACAGAATGAACTAGGGAAATAAAAATTCATAACTGGGTAACTATATTTCTCATACGATTCCTTTATTACATTAGATGATAGCAATTTTGTTTTCTGACGTAGAAAAATACAGCTGGTAGGGCGTAAAACAGAGAGGGTGGGAGACGTACCTGTTCGATGCCGGGCTTATCCGGATGGTAGAGAGGGCGCGTCTCGACGTGCTCAGGTACCAGCTTGAATTCAGCTCGCGGTATCTCGTGCCAGTGGTGCAGAACGGACAGCGCCATGTGCTCCTCGTGCAGCTTCTCCGCTGAGAAAAGAAATTCATTAAAATCAAATTGCAATTAAATATCCGCTTAAAGCTATTCAGGCGTAGTTCATTGCATAAATTAAGGGAAGAAATCCATTAAATTCAAATTGCAATTAAATATCCACTTAAGACTATTCAGGCTGTAGTTCATTGCATAAATTAAGGGAAGAAATCCATTAAATTCAAATTGAAATTAAATATCCACTTTCAGACTATTCAGGCTGCAGAATCATCGCATAAATTTTAGTTAGGCATAAGTAAATTTAATATTTCAAAAAAGGAAGATGAGCCTATAAAATAGCTGCCCCTAATAACCTAATCGGGGCCGGACTTCAGACGATTGCCTTAATTACTTCCATCTGGTGCCTTCTTTTGAAAGGCCCCATGTCAGAAAACAGTCTAAATTTAGCTTTTATCAAAGGCGTTAATAGGCTGAGAGAGACCAGACAAGTGGTTTGTACACCACTAAGGACCAAAACTATTACAAATTTGAGAAAGCTATGTTTTTTTTTTTCATTTCTAACTCAGAATTCACAGAATTTTTAAAAAATAATGACTCCAGTCAAATATAATAGAAATTAATGCATACAATCATTTTGTTTTGTTTTGTTTTGCGGTCTTATCTTCTGTTGTGGTTAGATATTTTAGACTTTTCGGTTTTAAATTTTTTTTCGCACCATAATTAGAAAAAAACCCACAATTTTATACAGACAGATTAAAAAAAATAAAATTTAAAAAATATTTGGCCTCATTTTTGAAAATTATAAGAAATAAATACGTCAAAGAAATTTTCATATTATGTTGTTTTTATTTTTCAAATCCGAGATTTTCGTTTTTCTAATCATTCTAAATTTAAAATATGAAAAGTAGGAGAGAAAAAAAAATTGCAGTCAAGGCGGCCAACTAATATTATTTTCAAATGAGTTTCTCAACCATTTAAGGCCAGTTTTGAACACATAGATAGAAAGATTTTGTACAATATCTCCACGCTGTTGTTCAATATTCTGAAGGCGCACATTGTTGAGAATATATATAATAACAATATTGCATTGCATTTTATACTAACAGAAACGTATAAATTCGAGAGGAAATTATGTAACCCCCTGGAAAAATCTCAATGCAATTTGTACTTGAAACTCTATAAAGACCAGGCAAAAAAAGTACAGGGTGCCTATAAGATAATTTTACTTTCAAAAGACACTTGCAGCTAAAAGTATTGAAACAGAATGAAATCAAATTTCATAACTGAGATTCTGGAAGACATGGATGAATTTTGCAAAAGAACGTACCAAAAGGCACAGGGAAGATAGGCACGTTAAAGATGCTACAAATAACCCTGAAAATTCTAGTAAAAAATTATATTTTTTTGTATTCCCATACTGAATGTTATTTATTTTTGTAGCTGCATTTTGTTTTATAACTCGAACATTAATGACATTTTATATAACCCATTTGTTTTGCATTTGTTGTAATTATGGAACCATTTTTATTCTGACAATGCTAAAGCTTTTCTTACATTTACGTTTGTTCCAAATTATTTTACGGAATTCATCTTCTTATGTCTTTCACAGTTTGTATATGGACTGTGCTTACATTCTGATGATTACTTTTTGTTCCAAGTACTTCCAAACAGGAAAGTTTATATTATGACTAAACTGTCTTTAACATAAAATTTAATATATTATGTCCACTGATGCATGCAATATGTACTGTAACTATATTGTTTTCGCAAATTTTTTAAATCAGATTTATAATTATTTCCAACACATTATCCTTAAATAATGCTCCTCCTGGTTTTTTTTTAAATTTACGCACATGAAAGTAATAACCCTAAATTTATGCATTTTCATAATATTTTTGCTTCTTCTTCTCTTCTTAATGAGTACAATAGCCCCTTGCAGACCTTGGCTGCTTCAACCACGCTCACTTTCTACCGCTTTCTATCCCCCGCAACTCCTTTCCAGTTCTTTATCCTCGGAACACTCAGGTCTCTTTCCACATCATCGAGCCATCTAGATGGAGGTCTTCCTTTGGCCCTGGATCCCGTAGGAGTTTTAAAAGTGGATATTTTAAGGGCGCTTCAGAGCTTCTACAGATATGGCTTACATCTTAACCTATTTCTCCGTATAACCAGTGTTATCTGTGGTTGCTTACAGAGTTTGTATAATTCAAAATTGATTGTAGTTCGCCAACATCCTCTTTCTAGTACTGGGCCAAAGATAGTTTTAAGGATCTTCCTCCCGAACGTGTTCAAGTTAAGAGTCCAAGTTTCACTTGTATATAGCAGTACAGGCATAATAAGAGTCTTATAAATTCTTAGTTTAGTTTTTCGACTGATTAAGTTGTATCTTGTCTGTTTTTTCAATCCAAAGAAACATTTATTAGCCATTTTTATTATGTTGTCAATTTCTGCTTTGTGTTTATTATTGTAATTAATCATTGTGCCAAGGTATTTGAAATGATCGACTTTTTCGAAGGTATGACCATTAATACACAGAGGAAAGTTGAGGTTTATAGTTGAGGGCGAGAATTCCATAAATTTGGTTTATCTTCGTTGATGGTAAGACCCATATTTGTGGCAGAAGTTTCCAAAGCTTGAATGGCCTCTCTCATTGCCCTTTATGATATTCCAATAATATCTATGTCATTGGCATAGGCCAGTAGTTTAATGGATCTATTCCACAATCTCGGATATATTTCTCCAAGGCAATATTAAAAAGCAGACAAGCAAGGAAATCCCCTTGACGCAGGTCTCTCTATGCTGCAAAGGGCTCAGATAAATGGTTTTGGATTTTAATCCTGCATTTTACTGCATAATCCTGCATTAGAATAATTTTACTACTTAAAGCTTTTAATATTTATTTGTAAAACTTAATAATGCTTTGCATTCTAATAGTACCTTAATACTGGATAAATATTGAATCAAATGACCATAACTTAGCAGAATTCGCTTATCTCTTTATATATTTAGTTGATTAATAAATTAATTTTGAAGATTAACTGCATTTCTGAATTCTGTTTGGTAAATCCATTCATCTATAGGATATTTGTAAAACGAGTTATTATTTGAAGCTGAAAGCTTAAGCTTTGAATGAAGTTAGACCGTATTATATTGAGATTAAAACTTGAAAAGAAATGTAGATGAGTACTCAGGAGATCAATTATTTAATGTTCATTATATTATACACTCACCGTCTGTATCTCCGTCCGTTTGGAAAGTGAAAGCTTTGTTTCCTATTCTAATTCTATTGTGCATGATGTAAGGACCATCTAATTTCAAATCTTTGCACAGCTTGGCTAGAATCTGTGTTGGTTTCAATGGATCTCTCCACTGATTGGGCCCAGAGCTGAAAGAAGAGAATACGTTGATAATAATAAGTCCTTGATACATTTAAAACTAATGATAATTGTTGGGAAATAATATAGTTTGCCCTAAAATCCTCATTGTGTGACCCCCCTGGAATGAAAACCATTAAAATGAATGATTTATAATTTCACCTGAAGATGGCACTGAGCTTCCCCTTCTATTCTTAAATACTATGAATTCTCAGATAAAGAAACCTTTGCGCTTTTGTCCATTTGCCAGAAAATCTTTATTTCCCTAAAATAAACGTGAGATTAAAGAAAATATTCTTACAAGGTGAGAATCAAGGTTTAACCGAGATTTTTTTTTTTTTTTTGGAAATGCGCACATCTTACTGCGCCTTACCCCTTTATGCAGTTAGATCATTACGGAGTTAAGTGTTAATCTCGGTGTTCCGTAGTGTGTCTAATTCGTCTTGGCGACGAAACTCTCCGCCAATAGACACGCCTTTTTGTGATGCTCTTGGTAACGGGAGTGGAATAAACTTCAACGCTGTAATGCATAGCGCTTCTTCTCAATAAATCTATTTCATAAAATTGCAGTCCGCTAATTGTGCTTGTAATTAAGCACGTCCGCACACTCGGTATCCTGAAAAGAACTATAGCCTTGCATAAAACTTCTTTTAGATTAATCCATTTGTTCATATGTTTTGTTTACAGATGAGATTTTTGGATGAAACATGAATTACTACGCAATCTGGTTTATTTCATAATCAATATCATCGATACGTTAATTGAATTAAAGTATCGCGATGTCATTCGTGTACAGCCAGCCACCCCGTTACCACTGAACAGAGCAGTATGAACAGGACTTGTTTCGGCTGACTGTTGTCTTAATCACTATCTAGTTACACCAGCAACCAATTTTCCAGACTTTAACAATCTGTTTGGTGATGTCTTTCCCCAGTTCTATGGGCACACTATGATGGGAAAATCATGTATCCGAAGTTCTCAATCTTTGTGGTTCGTTCTACAAAAAGCATGCCATTAAAATATGACGGTAGACCATCTAAAATGAATATTTAGTAATTCCTTGGGAAGAAATAAATCTCTGACTTCTTGTTTTAATTTCTTATACTACTTCAAATATACAGAACCGTTTGTGTGGGAACGAGGTGCTACTTTTTTTTCTATGCCAGGCGCAAGCTCTACATTATGAAGCGAATTGTACAGCAAACCGAACATTTTTGTGCTATTTACTGATTTCATATTCAATTTTAAAATGCATCAAGAGTTTTGGTATACTCGGTTAATAAAGTTATATAAATTTTGTATTCACTCACGTTGCATATTTCTGTGCTAATCCACAAGTGGCTCGGTGTCGGCTATAGAAGCGATTTTCGAGATCTATTTTTGTCTCGCCAATCAAGTCGTCCGATCCCAACAGGTCCCAGTCATAGATCTGGACATTGAGCAAGGAGTCCTGAGGGAAGGTAGCTTCGAATTCGAAACATCTGACAAAGAAAATAATCAAATTTATATAACACGTAGTGTATTTTCTTTGCTGAATATTCGATATTACTAATCAGAATTTAAATATCTTTATCCACAGCATAGAAGAGAAAAACTAACGATCAGAAGAACACCACTTTCTGTTATGCATTTCTGAACATGAAGAAACGCACAATGAAATAATGTTTCCAAAATAAATGTCAGAGAAATATTGATAAGTATTCACTAATATTCACATAATTCAATCGTCATTTTTTAATTATCCGAAATTACGGCAAACAGTCAAGAAAAAATTGCAATAATTCTAAATGACAGTATTTAAAGTTTAATTACTGCGTTCGTATATTAAAAAATAATAAGAAATAAAACAAATGGAGAAAAGGGAAAATGAACTTTAACCTGGCAAATGCCTGTGAGAGACAAACGTGATTAAACAGTAAAATAAATTCATATTTCTACTAAATAAAGGCATTGGCATAAATTGTAAAGATAATTGTTTTGCAATGATATATTAAAAAGTTATGGCATAAAAACGCAAAATCATTCTTCCTCCATTTCACCTTTTTTAGTGGGTCATAAAATTTTTTCATAATTTAGTTAATCCTTTTAAATTCTAAAGAACATTTGTGCCAAATCTTGTTCGATTCCATCAAGGGATGCGAGATTATATAAGTACAGCAATGTTATATAAATGTTCAATGTTATATAAAGATATATAATGCTTACTTCAGCTAAAATGAGTAAAATAACGAATGTATTATATAAAATAAATTTACTTAATAAATAAAATTTGTTTCTATACATAAACAACAGGAAATAAATCCTTCATAGTCTAGATGAAATTAATAAGAAATCCTTTAGCTCAAATATAATAACTTATTTTTTATAATTTAGATTTTACAAGGAAAAAAAACAAAAATTATTTCATTTGAATGATTTTATAAAAATGTCAGACATTTGCTAAAAGAACGCCAATCAGAAACTTACTTTCCAAAAACTGGGTTCAGCTGCTTCGATATATAATTTTCTTTATCATTTGTCTTTTTGCTTCCGAGATTAATAACAATGTAGGGATCAGCTTTGCCATTCAAATCTGCCGGATGCAAATCTGTGGCCTAATAGGAAATGAATACAAAAAGCAAAATTATCAGCTTTTAATTAAATATTGAAGCTGGTATATGTTGGTATTTCAATCAACGTAATTGGCCTGTTACCTTGACGACATAGACACGAACAAGTACATGAATAGGTTCGTTACTGGGTAATCCTTGAAACAAACCTGCTGAGGGATCAGTAATGGTCAGGTACGGATCTTGGATATCTTTTGGTAAAGGTGTTTTATACACTTTTAAGGAACCCTGAAAGAAAGGAAAAAAGTTCTTGCAGAGGATTTTTTTCAATCAGAAACTGATTATTAAGAGGTTTGTGGGAGTAATTCTATTAACAGCGGTGACACAAACGCGTATGGTTTCTACTATCTGACTGCATTATGTATTGGATCTGGCAGTAGGCCCCCTCTTTTTTCTTCTACAAAATCCCCAGTGGGAAATAGAATTTCAACTTTTTTATGAAAACATAAACTCATTATTAATGAGTAACATGGAATACCGTTTTAGTTTGAATTAAGTTCTATTTGTTTATAAATGTTGTTGACTGTTGGAATTTTTTTTTCAAAATTCATATTATATGATAGATTTCTCTTTCTCATGCACACTTTTTAATAGATAATAATTTAACAAATGATTTATGAATTTTACTTTTTAAGAAAATGATTCCTTAATTATCAAATTGTCTGAAAATTTCAACTTCACTATATAAGCACAAATTCTAATTCAATGAAGAGATTTAATTCTTAATTGAAAAGCATGCATTACAACAAAAAGATATGATAAAAGTGAAAAATTATGAAATCAAAAAATGAATCCATTACTTTTCGAAATCTTAATTTTTCTGTCTTAACTCTTAATGTCACTATAAGTCTAGTTTCAGAATTTTATTTATAAACTTATTTTGAGAATAAGACTGCAAACTGATATTTTAAAATTTAGAGAATAAAATGATTTAATTTAAAATTTAATATTAGAATGACCTTACATTATATTGCGCTCTAATTCATAAAGTTTCTTTACTTTACTTTTTTTTTCATAAATCATCTACCAGTTGAAAAATATATTTTATATGGCTTACTTAAAAATAAAAATCTAAATTTGAATTCTGAGATTATTAATTATGTTTTTCTATCTTCACTGAAAAGATGCACTGAATCTTAGATTGTACTTGCTTTAAATTTCAACGATGTAAAGATTACGAAAAAATAGAAAGCAGAAAGGGAATATAAGAGTAGGAGCATCTGACTTCAACTTTAAGAATCAAATATCATACAAGAGTCTTCACGAAATTTAGAATTAAATCGAAATGCTTACTTTAAAAACACCCACTATTCTGTTCGAATCTTCCAATTCATCCCCCGTCCTTTTCCCTCGATACAATTCAAAGGAATGGAGCCACTCTTTGAATCCACCAAAATCAATCACGTTTTCTAGCTCGCAAGAGTATATCTACAAATAACAAACAAAAAAAAAACATTCGCCATTTTCAATAACATTCTGTCAAGAGCAATCTTGATATTTCAAAAACCCTCGCTTATCTTAACCACCCCCTACTTTGATGAGAGATTCGTCTGTCATCAGCTTCCTGTGCGATTTTGGGGACAGTCGTTGAGCCAGTCGAACAGCTGTGGACGTCCCTTTAAGCGTCCTTTTTTGTTGGGGTTGAGGAGGCTGGTGTTGGTTTTCCAATCTTTGGATTTCTTTCTCTACTTTCCGGGTTTCTTTGAGGCTCAGTTCTTCGCCACCATCATCTGAACAAACGTTGGCATCGCCGTTCATAGCTCCAAGGCTATTGACGCTATCTGTGGTCACCTGACTCTTTTCCTAGAAAAATATTAAAAAAATTTCTAGTAAGAAATGTATTAATAAAAGAAAATTAGCAGGGATGATTTTTTTTATAAAATAGTTTATAATAAATTAAAGCTATTTAATGAATGGTACTGTATTTAGAATAATATTTTCAATATATATTTTCATATTCGTAAATCATACGTATTTGGACACATATTTCTTTAAAAGTATTCACCATATTTAAGTTTTTAAATACATATTTGAATCAACTTGTGTCCGAATGGATTACTTTAAAATTCTTTTCGTCTATTCCAAATAAATTCTTTCTTATTGCCTTTTTTGTTTGAAAAAAAATAATTTTTGCAATTTTGAAACACTTGGATAGTAAGGTGTTTCAAATAAAATAAAAAATATATAAAATAATCCAAAGAATTTTTTTAAAACTCATCTATTAAGCCCTAAAGATTCATATATAGTTTAAATGTTAAATTTCAAAAATGAAATTGCTTGTGGGTTAAAATGTTCTAGATTTACATGAAGTTTTTGGATTTCCTTTGAGATCAATTACACTGTATATTTTGGGAGCTAATCATTACGAATTGAAATAAATGTTGCCAGCCTGCTGAGACTCGGCTCATACTGCACACTGTACAATTTTTTTATTCCCCAAAGGTCTGAAAAGTTGATAATTTGAGAAAACCTTGTGAGATGTCAGTGCTCATTTTCTCCAACCCCTTTCATCCTACAGTAGAATCTGCTGTTTTGTTATCTGCGCATGTTCCAGCTCCTAGACGTTTACATCACATGCATTCTATATGATTGAAGATCCTTCCGATGCTGTTCCTAACCATCCTTCCTGTTCTTAGTTAATCGTTTTACTGCAATGTCTTCGTGTGCGTGTTGTGAAAACCAATGCTTTTGCTGTTTTGCAATATTCGCTGCGTAAATCCCCAACATAGCTAACAGTTCCCAGGATTAATGTATAATATTTAATAGTCCACGTTTCCGATCTCATAAAATACAGCAATAGAAAGTGCATTTCTTATTAAGAGGACTGTTTCGCATTTTTATTAAGCTCAGGAAAGCAACTAATTATTATCGTAAGACAACTAATTACTATGATAATAGGTTTACCAACTATCAACATGATAAGGTTTGAAAGCGTACTATTGTCTTCTAACTAACCTTTTTTCTTCAATATATATTTATAGAATCATCACTTAATAAAAGTATGATAAAAGATTAAAAAATTCTCATGTTTTTTTTTAATTTTCTAAATTTTTGTAGCTTAATTATTTAAATAGTTCTTACAATTTATTAGAGCTGTAATTTGATTTTGATGGAAAAAAATCATTTCCTTCTTTAGTTTGTAGAATAAGTTTCACAGAATATGTATACTGAGTTTTAAATGTGAAAATTTTACATTTCACTGTACTATAAATTACAATTGTTATATAAAAAATTTCAACTATGAAGGATGATGTAATTTCTTTGTATTATAATTCCGATTCAAGCCATTTTGAGAATTGTCAGTTTTAATTAGAATCCATATAAAAACAATGCCATTTAAACCGAATCTCACTCTATATACTTACACATCGCATAAAGGTGTGGGTCTTTCATCCATGACAGTGAATTAATTGTGGATAAAGCTTATATTCATGATGGATTTTTCGAAGATTAGCGCTTGGAATCCGCTGTTACTCAACCGTAAACAAATCTCTATCTTTATAGTCTGAAGATGAAAGATGATGAATAGTCTGATATGAAAGATGCTAAATTCTCCTACATTATCCATCATAAGATTTCAGCTGTTAATAATTTTATAGAATAATGTGGCTCTCATTTTATAATTGATAATCAGCAAATCCTTTAAAAGTTATAATAAACGTGTAGATAAATGCTTGTCGATTTGTCAAGTCAACCGAGAATAGAAGAGAGAGGACAGGCAAGGTGAAATTCTTGGCGTGGACCTAGGCAAGAGCTGCTAGGCCGAGATAAATGACTATAGAAGAATTGGTGAATGTGCCAGAGGACTCGCATACCATTCACTTCTCCGAGCTTTTAGCAAGGCGGTCTTGCTATTTATTATAATGGTTGATGCCATACTGCTAGTTTAAGTGATTAATTAATTATTAAGTTATTAATTATTTCATAATTTAATTTCAATAAAATATGCTGAAGGTCTTTGCTAGAACCTTTGCCTGCAGAAAGTTGATTTCTTAGCTTTGTCTAAAATTGATTTCGCCTTTGTGTTGCGAGAGTTTCCAAAGCGGTCTGTTAAAGCCTAACAGGCCGCTAACAGTCTCACATTGATCAATACTTGGCGGCTTATCCCCCATGGCAAGGGCTTTATGGACGAGAAGTGTCCTGATAAGTAAGCAGGTTTCATATCTCCTAATGGTGTGGGGTCGAATTACCGCCATCATGATGATGGACATATTGTCTGCTGGAGTGCTTAGGCGGTGACAAATGACATTTCTTTCCTCGCATAACTACCCTGAAAATGATCATTCATTTCAATGCTGATTAAACCAAGACATGAAGGGGCTATTTTATTGTATCTTTTGAGCTAATGAGGGTTTCATTAAAAAATCGCGTTACGGAATTCATTCACAGAATTCTATTTATTTTTTAAATATATTGAAATAAAAAATATTATGATATGAAAATAAATAATGCTTATTATAAATAATCAACGGAAATGAAAACTGATTAGAAATTCCATACTTTAATCATAGCTTCGTAGGAGGCAAAATAGCGGGTCCACCAATCTTTATTTTCTTCATCGTCGTCGATGCTCTCTTCTTCAGTTTGACTCTTCTTCTTCTTGTTGGACTCCGTCTTTTGGTCTTTTTTCTTTCCGCCCTGCAAGAAAACTGTTCTCAGTTTCGTCCAACACACAGAAATTTGATATAAAAAATACTAATAAAATGCATGAAAAATAAAAATCAACTTCTAATTGTGTATAAAATATTTTTTACCAATAAAAATGACATAAAAACAAAATTATGAGGTGGGCTGATGAAAATATGTTAGAAAATTGAAATTAAATATGCTAAAGAAGTGTTTAAAAGTCCAATGAATTCACGGGAAATTTTATTTTTATCATATTCAATGTGGCTAGGTATATATATATTTCAAATATTGTTTTCAGTGCTTTGCGCTTTTGGGACGCTATTTTGAAAGCCATGTTTTTTTTTATTTCAGAAAATAGTTTTTGTATACTTACAGCAGTACATTCTTGAAATTTTTTATTTTTATTATATTTTTCTTAAGTTCTTAATATAACTCATAATTAATTAGCATAAACATGATTTTTATTTCAAATTCAAATCTAGATGGCACTCTTAATACCCATGTAATTAAAAGCTAAAAATATTAAAATGCTGTATTGCCTATCGAATGCACATTTATATAAAATATCAGATCTCTAGTTCATCAAAAAGTAAATGGAAAAAGCGTAAGTAAATTTAAATTAATCTTTAAAACCAGGAAACAAATCAATTCAAAGCATGTAAAGTACGTGAAAAAAAAAACAATTTACAATTCTAACTCTAATATGTTAACTTTTTTCTAAGATCGTGAAACAAAAAAAATAAATAAAAAATTATCCATGAACTGCGAATAGTTTTAAACTGGATAGCTTAAACTGTTTTTAGTCGGTAATAATTTTATAGACAAGAAAAAATTTCGCTACTACTGTTACTTAATTACCTCTTCCGTCGAGGTTCTTTTTGATTTGTTGGAAGAAGTTAAATATATGCAGCCGAGACGAAGACAGACCACACAAAACAGCACACTCAAAACACACAACAAACAGTAGTCCACAAGTAGTAATCGATAGTAATAACAGCCATAGCACACAAAGCAGCCAGACAAAATTCAGCAGGAAAGGGAGTCTTCAAGCTTCACTCTACGGTCTCTCCAAACGGCTGCAATTCGTCATCTTCTCCTCGCTTTAGCTGTATCCAGCTGCCGACACACTACTACATGACTGGCTACACATCAAAGGATTCGATGCTGCTTCCACAATAAACACCAGGACTCGGCACACAGTTTAGTTCAGCAATAGCGTGGGCTCCACACAACGCTGGCACTTCGCCGGATTAATGCAACTTTTCCGCCGTTGCTTCGATCCCCTCAATGAGTCGTTTCACAACTGACTTCGTTGTTCACCGACTACCATTGATTTCGGCTTAAGACTGCCGGGCTTTTATAGTTCCCGGAGGCGGGCCGAGAAGGTTCTGGACCAATCTGGCGTATCTCGATTTCTATTGATTCAATTGCTAAAATTCTCAGTTTCCAGTAATATTTATTTTGTCGCCAAAGTCACCAAATTCGTCGCCAACCTTTAAGATCACTAACGCGGCACCCGATCAGTTCCCAACAGAACTTATCGTAAAACCGGTTTTTCAAGCAATTGAACTAATCATAAGTAGTATAGTCTGCACGATTTCGCTTCACATCACATTAAAACACAACATGAAATCAAGCGATGATTAAAACACCTAATGATGAGTCTGTGACTGAAGCATTATTAGCTCAATTGATTGCACTGCGGAAATCAATTTGAGTTAATAATTTTTTTTCTAAAGCTTGTCAGTTCTATTCCTGTTCAAAGAAATGTGGGAGGGCGAGAATAATAATAATAATAATAAAAAATAGAGCTGAGATAGAAAATAACAAATTCAATTGCTGCGGTGAAAGTAAGGCGTAATTTATTTCTCCCAAGGCGAAAATGGAAAGTTGAAACACACGCAGCCAGAGAGAAGACACGTGTAGATAACACGGCATCGGGTTTCATTACACACGGAAGAGAAACAAGATTGAGCCTTGGAAGCATAAGTAGTTTGAAGCAGTGAAAGTGATTTGCGTAATACTTTTCTCTAAACCAATGAGGGAACTCGGAAATATTATAAATGGATAGTTATTGGTGCAAAACTTCATTTGCTCAGAACGATCCAATCTGTTAAGAAATGAACAGACGGAACTTGACTTTGATAGTGTTAGTTTCTCTTGTGATCGTAGAATTAATTTTTATAATATCAAATCATATTCAGGTAGAAATTGAGGTAGAAATTAGCAATAGCACATGCTTTCTTTCGACACATATAGGGAGAAAAGTATTTTCTCATCGGTTTATAAAAGAGGGCGAAATCGTGCACGATATTCGACGCTCCTTTAGCATCAATTCAACGTATTTGACACCAAGTATATTAGGGGTACAATTGACAGAAAAAGAATTTCAGAAAATGTGTAAACAATGATGAAACTGAAACATCCCTCGTGTCTATTGTGTGTAGGAGCAAGCCAATCCGGAAAAACTACGCTAATTCGACAAATGATCGCACATAAAGCTCACGATTATGAATTCAAAAACATTATTTGGTGTTATAAAGCGTTCCAAGAATGGTTCATGAAAGAAAAAGGAATCAAATTTGTAGATGGCTTGCCCGAAAAGTTTGAAAGTAAATGTCTGTACATTTTTGATGATTTTCTTCATTCTTTAGATGAGAAAGTTTCACAATTATTCACTATTACAGCTCATCATTCTAGAATCGGTGCGATTTTGATTTTGCAAAATCTATTTCCTCGAAATAAAGTGATGCGAGACATAAGTTTGAATGCACAGTATATAATATTGTTTAAAAACAATCGTGATGTGGGACAGATTCAGTGCTTTGCCAGACAACTCTACGGAAACAAAGCAGCATCGTTTATGGATGCCTACAAAAAGAGCACACAAGGTTATTTCAATTATTTTTTGGTGGATCTGCACCCGAGAACGGACGAAAAATATCGGCTCAGAGAAAGCGTGTTTCCTGATACCAATGGAATTCATTGGATATATGTACCGATAAAATGAAGAATGTAAAGAAGCATTACCATTTATTGAAACTACTGCTCACTGCATCTCCAGCGCAAAAAAAAAAAGAGCAATTATACGAACTGCTGACAAAAGTCAGTTACATCTTTTCTGCGAGATTTGCTTAAATATTCTAGAAGGCAACCTTGTTGTCGATGTTAAGAGACTGAGGAAATATAAAAATGCCATTAGAAAAATCGGCAATAAAAAATTATCGTTAAAACAAAAAAAGAAAAGAAATAATTCAAATAGGTGGGGCTCTCCCTTTACTAATAGCGCCAGTGTTGACAGCATTAGCGCGCATTATTGGAAAAGAAATAGGAAATCGAATATAACATCTACTACAATGGCAAAACGAATGGCAGTTGTTCCAGAAGAGTTGACGACAACGTATTTTTCGAAAGCAGCAGATGCAGGATTGTATGACATTGAAAGTCAAATAGAAAACCTCTTGCAAACATCAAGCTATTCAGATAATGTAAGTAATGATTCTCAAATACTGGCATATTGTGAGTGAACCTAAGCCTCCAGTACGGATGACAATTGAAGAGGAAATTCCAAAAGAAAAATCACTAGAATTGTCGGAAAGAAATGCATCGGAAGATCCTATTGTACGCGATATCATTCTTTCTGTGCCTGCAAATTTCCAGGAATTTATTCCGCCGATAGTAGAGAAATTGAAAACGCGTAGCTATTCCTGGAATGAATCGGGGGGAATTGATGACTGATAAACAACCTGTTAAGTACTCAAATGTGATCGACTTATTTTCATATTTCATGAGGAATGTTAAAAAGGGTCTCGAACCTTATGGTTTCTCAGTGTTCTGGAAAGTCATCAACGAGATAAAAATCCCCTCTCGGTGGATAGGAAATAGAAATTAGTGCAAAACCTAGAGGGTGATACAAGTCACAACGACACACGCTAGAATGGCTGGACACGCCTCGGGTAAAAAAGAAGAAAGCGAAAAGGAAATGGAAAGAGTATTAAAAGCGACATATTATGACTTTGCAAACCCTGCATGATTTGGTGGAATAAAGAAACTATCAAAAGCCACAAAAGTACCATATAAAAACAAAACAGTTTTTATCATCACAAGACCCGTATTCCCTTCATAAAGGCGTTCGATACAAATTTCCTCGAAGAGTAATGCTTTCATATGGGATAAATGAGTTATGGCAGTGTGATCTCGTGGACTTAAAACATTTGGGAAAACATAACAACGGGTTTCGGTACTTACTCACCATAATCGACGTATTTTCAAAATACGCGAGAGTAGTTCCTCTGAAGCAGAAGAATTCAGAAGCTGTAAAAAATGCATTTGAAAACTTGTTTCAACAAGGAAAGCCTGAAAACATTCAAACTGATAAAGGCAGTGAATTTGACAATTCTCAAGTGAAATCTTTATTTCAGAGGCATAGTATTAATCTCTATTCCGCCGAAGGCGACCATAAGGCTAGCGTCATTGAGATGTTTAACAGAACTTTAAAAAACAAAATGTTTAGAGTGTTTACATACAGAAATTCTTATAAGTATGTGGATATCTTACATTTGCTTGTAAAATCATATAATGACGCTGAACATCGCACTACTGGTATGGCACCCTCGAAAGTGAATTAGAACCTCAAATTTTCAAAAACGCATATGGTTTTATCGGAAAGAACGCGAAATTGATTCTAAATAAGGGAGATTTAGTTAGAATATCTAAAGCGAACAAAAATTTTCGACGGGAACATTTACCAGAATGGAGTGATGAGGCCTTTAGAGTATCCAAAGTATTTTCCTCTCATCCAACTACATTTGAGCTGCAAGACCTGAAATCAGAAGCTATAAAAGGACGATTCTATGCAGAGGAACTCCAGAAAATCTCAAAACGCTCTGATGATTACTGGCGCATAGAAAAAGTGCTCAAAACAAAAGGCAGAGGCAGGAATAAAGAGTACTACTTAAAGTGGCAGGGCTTCGATGCGCGCTTCAATTCGTGGGTTAAGAAAGCATGGATGAGGTAAATGATTTTTACATCACTTTACCTAGCAATTCCAGCACTCAATTTTTTCCAAAAAATACGCAAGCATCATTCAGAACGAAACTAGCTCGCCCGATAATATTGACAGGGGCATGGGAAGTTGGTTTATCAGAGATATTTATTCCGCGAACCTGGTTCAACATCGGCAACCACAATAATAAATATTCCATAACATATGAAGAAACAAAAATTGTCGAAAAGGACTATGTAGAATATGATATCAGAGTGAAAATAGAACAAGGAACAACAGAAGAAGATGTTATCGAGAGAATTAATCAAAGTACAGAAGAGCAATGTAAACACTATGTCACCTTTGCATTGGATCGCAAGAACATTAATGTTCATATTGTCCCCAATTACGAGTTACATTTAACAGCAGCGAATGCCCCTAGGTTATTAACCATGCTTAATTTACCTAGAGAAGATAGAATTATAAAAGCATCGGAGAGTTTTGTTTTCCGAAAACCATCAAAGACGAACAAGGATAATTTCTTGAAAATTATTGCAAGAAATCTAAAAAGACATTTTATAATACGCACCACTCGGTTTAAATGAATTGCCTAGTACACTAAATGGCTATTCCTGTTTTATTGTAAACTTAGATCCTAAAACAAAACCCGGAAGTCATTGGGTTGCGATAGCCTTTAGAGAAAACACTTGTTTTTACTTTTGTAGTTTCGCTTCAATTTCAAAGACGCCTAAGATTTTACGGTTCATCAAACAAAATTCTCAGAGGTTGGTGCGGAACAAATGCCGCTACCAAAGCGTTACATCGTTTACCTGTGGTCATTTTTGTCTACATTTCTTGTACAAATTTGCGAGAAAGCAGACTTTATCACCACTAGATTCGAATAACGTTGCGTTTAACGAAAAATTTATTGAAAGATTTGTAGCAACCAATTTTCGTCTACAAAAGTGTTGTTTTAAGCCATACTCGAATCAAACGTACCACACCTATGAATACCGACATAAACGTGTAACACGTTTCAACATTCCCCCCCCCCCCCCATAACCACCTTTTGTATTCTAATTGCAACATGTGTGAGGGTCGCTGCTGATGCAGAATGTATAAAAAGAGGCAACACAAACTGTGGAACTCTAATTACTGCTTTCAGTAATTGACCAAAAAGCAATGACTCCTGAACCTAGATACGGTTTCATGTACCTAAGCGTACTAGCACTTCGAACGCTTATGTGATCCATTGTTTCACCGATTCTCTGCATGAAAATATGATCTCCTGTGTAGAAGCTGCCACTTCCTGTTCAATGAACACAGTGGATTCCGAGTGTAAAATAAAAATAGCCTATTTTAAGATTTTGAACAATTCTGAAATTGTGCGTGAGCTGCGCAATCCTACAGTCTACAGACAAGTATTTGATTGTACAGCATAATATGGAACAGGCATCGTCACATCATGACTCAAATACAGTAACTAAATGTGCAAAATGAATATTCTGTAACAAAGTGTATATCATCTTTACAATGTAAAAGACAACTTCCATGTATTGTATTATAAGCAAGAAAACTGATTGTAACACTCTGCGTAAAAATATTGTTCTGTAACAATGAGAATGCAATGTCCACGAATTGTTACAATGATAACTTTCATGTATTGTAAGCATAAAAATGATTGTAACACTCTATGCAATAATATTGAAACAGCCCCTTGAATAAAAAAAATTGTTTGCCTGTACAAATTGCGTTCGTTTTCTTTCGAGTCGTGTCTTCATTATGCATGTTGCAATGCTGTTACGCAATATGACATCTGAGACATGTTTTTCTTTAATTTCACCTTGCAAGTTAAACGTGCTATTTTTCTGTCTAACATAAGTGTTGTTTTCGAATAATATGCGCAGTCAGATTTGCAAAAACAACTGTGTTTTTAAAAATTTGTCTTCATTTCGAGTATAAAATGTCAAGTTGAAGACTGAGCCTTCAACATTTGTCTAGCCCATTCCTGAAGTGTGTGCGTGTTACTTCTTGCATTTTTCGATTACACTTCCTGAAATGTGTACTTGTGCCTTCTTTACTTTCTGGATTGTATTGATATATACAGCAATGGAAAATGGTGAGTGAAATTTGTATTTTTCCTCCTCCACTTAGATACATTTCATTCAGAGCTTTCTCTCTACTTGCTTCATTAGTTTTCGTTTTAAAATTTTCCAGAAAGCTTTGATTCCCCCAGTGCTAAAAAAAGGAAATTCCATGTTGATTTGTCAAAGGAAAGTGAAGTCACGTCGAGTAAAATAGCAACTCCCTATTCCTTATATATAGGCAAAAGCGTATGCCTAGAGCTCAAGGACTTTAGGAAGACATTGTATCTTGGCTTCATAAAAACCAACGAGAAAGGCGAAGTGAAGAATCGCTTCAACTTCCATGTTGACCAAATTCTTGTTTTTCTAGAAGGGATAGCACACATTCAGGAACACCTTAAGTCAATGTAAATTTTTTACGTAGGAGTAGGGAGATATCCAAATTTCCCCCGATTTGTGTGTGTATATATTAGAATCGTTCCTACGTCGGCTTAACTTTCGAAAAAGTGTGCACGTTTAAATTTTTTCTAACTTACGAAAACGCACACACACACACACAATGATCTTTACAAGATTTAATTCATCGTTTCGCGTTACAGTGCTAAGTTGGCGAGCAGAAATTCATTCCTCTGATTTGGAGAGCAGTTTCGATAGAAGTCGCACCGCTCTTCATGATCTTTTGAGCAGAGCCGAGGGACCTGTCTTACGATTGCGATTTATATTATGTTTCAGCATAATTTTTCGAAAAGTTGTTGATGAGGACATATTGGAGCAAAGTTTTTATCTCTGCAGCGATGCGGCTAGATTTTTGGCGGTTTCACAAATCATACCGCACATCGATCGAGCGTTTACCAAAATTCAGAATTCAATAGATGCCTTCATCCACAACGGTAGTGGTTGGGTTTTGAATGAGGTGGAATTCCTCGACGTTCATGAGGGTAACTTTCGGGAAATAGCGGGAGGATGTTCAAATGGATGAACGTAGGAATCGAATCTAAAAAACAAACGCGCATTACTGAATCTGCATTGCTCTAATAATCAATGTTTTCTTTACGCTATTTTAGCTACACTTTTTCCCCAGCGTGCAAACGCTCACAGAGTATCGAAATACAAACCCTTTCTGAATTCGATAAATTACTTATTGTTTAAACAGTTAAAAAATTATATCTTTCATTAATACATGCCTTCATCTTGTTTGTTGTTTTTTAATGCTTTTGTTTCACATTTTCTCTTCGTAAAACTTAAAATGTTCAATTCGGTGGGAGGACGAAAAAAAAATCTATCTTATGTACTGTGAAAAATTTCTCGATATGTCTAATAATTAACTGAATTGTGCTCATATTTAGTATGCGTTTTTATCTTTCATGTCTTCCGTTTCCTTAATTCCCTCAGGTCATAGTTTTTATTTTTTTATTCGGCGTTGGCTAAAGAACTCCTACGTTTGTCTACTATGTATATGTGTCATAGTTTTTTTTCCTTGGTGTAGCCTAGAGCACGCGAATATCTGTCAACTATGTCTACGTATGTCGGTATTCAAATCTCACCTCAAACGTCTCGGGAGGGCAGGGACTTCAGTCAACTACCAATACAACTTTTTCGAATTTCTTGTGAAATCAAAGACATGAAAAACGTAAACACTAATCAGTTAGTTGCTGCTTTGCGTTAGCTAGTCTTATTTGTTTTTCTGTGCCTAACATTTTTAGAGAATTAGAATAAATCATATGCAATTTTTTTTTTTTTTTTTTTTTTTTTGCGTATGGTTCTGTGACAACCTCTGTTAACCACTTAACAATTATCTTTACTTATAAATGTTTCTTGTACATTGTCATCTAAATAAAGTCGCAATGCATATTTGTAAAAAGCAATTTTTATTAAAAATACCTTTTGCCATTAATTTGAATTTGAGTTTGGTTTAGTGGCGCAAGATCCATAATTTGACCATGCTGCGCCAAAATATGGTGTTAGCTATTAAAAAGGCTTTTGCATACTTTTTAAATTAGTACTCATGATTGCTGATTCTGATTAATGAAATCAATTTAAATACAAAAGTGCAAGTAAAAATGCACTAATTTTGGATACAAAATGACATAATAAAAACTGTTAAGTGGTTTTATAATAAAAAGACGAATGCCAAATCTGCATTCCTCATGACGGCCTTGGAAGTGCGGGCAAAGCCTCACTAATTTTCCTTCGCCTCACTCACTTTACATTTCATATCTTAAAGCTTGACACAGTAACTTCGAGCATTTCGGCTTCGCAAGGTGTGTTCTCCTTTGAAGAGGAAGTCCCAGGTTATACACTTTCTTCGAAGAGGTGTGTCATACGTATCTGCTTTCATTAGCACGATTTCGTGATCCTCGCTTGTCATTATGAGCTTTCCTGCATGGCGCGAGAGATTTTCCGGGTTGGATTCGTTTTGCGCTCTGCCCTTGACGTTCTTCGCTTTCCAGATTGTAGCTTGTTTCACCTCTCTGTTTTGCAATGTAAACTAGTTGACTCGTTTTCTCCGCAGTGCTTTCTGTTCTTGCTCTGATTGAAGTCGTTTCGCGCGGTGTTTCATCGACTTTGTTTTTGTCTCCGCTGAGATGACTTCATGTTGTGTTTTAATGTGATGTGAAGCGAAATCGTGCAGACTATACTACTACCATGCTCGGAAGCAACATTCCAGGTTTGTAACAATATACATACAAACATTTTTTCACGACCTCAGATTGAAATTAAAAAAAAAAAAAACCTTACATAACTGTACGAGAATCAAATACGAAATCTATATTTTACTTAATAAGAGACAACAAAATGAATGATATTTTATTTGGAAAATTTTATATCTATTTCAAATCAATATGGCACATTAATTAACTTTCAATATTGATATTGAAGCAAACTTTCCGAAATGTTTTCGTAGTCCTAAATTTAGGTACACATCTTTATATAGAGATGAAGTTTCAGAAGTGCCGATGTAAATAAATACGGGCTGGCTTGATGGGAACAATCGGATTAAAAGGGAGTCTGTACAAATTGTAGATAGTATCGAATCAAAAATAAAACAGTTATAAATTAAAACTTTTTATGTGCATGAAAACTTTCATTCGATCGTTTCAATTTCATTAATTAAAGAAGGTATTCATTAAATCTTCTCTTGAAGTAATGGGCAAATTATATAGCCGACAGAAGTTGTTTTATATAATAGCTTTGCAATGAAAATATTACGTATGACGAAACATTTCATATTTATTTAAAATATTTCAATATTAAATCCGCGTATTATGTAGACTATAGACATAAATATGGATTCGAATATCTTTCAAATTTTGTACTTCTTTTGGGAAAATGAAATATATTTTTAATGAAGATACTAAGAAAATCAATAGTTTTCTTTTGATGTAATTTTATATGTACATTTTACATTGATATTTTTATCCTGAAGGGGATTTAATAAGTTTACTTTTCTTCTATAAACTAAGAACGACTCTATCGTTAAAAAAATCGGAATACGTTTCTAAATCTTACAAAATCTAGAATGATAAGAGTTTCCTTTGGAGCCATTGGACTTGCGCCGTCGATGTCTATGATGACTTCATCGGTTTGCACCATTAGCATTTGATTACTTGAATACCCTATAATAAACATAGGATGGAATAAAATGTCATGTTCTAAAACATTATTATGATTAATTCACTAACTTAACATGATAATTCAAAGTCTGAGAATGACACTTTCCTCATCCACAAAATTGATAAGTTGGCTAAAATCAAATTCAAGGTAATATTAAATAATTGACTTGAAAAGTGAATCTAAGAATCTACTATCTAAAAAATTTTAATGTAGTTTTTATAGGAAAAAAAATGAAAACAGAGCATCAGATCTATTTATAATAAGTAAAGCTGGACACATGGAAGAAACATCCAGATAGAATTGCATGTTGAAAAAATAATTCAATTCTTCATATTTTCGTTTCATTTTCATCGGATACATTTTTATCAGAACAAGGTTGGTCTTTGGTCGATTTATCTTTCAGGCTTTGGTTTCACTTTCATGTTGGCCTCACAAAACCTTAATTGCATTAATAAATATTCGTTTTCTTTTATTCGAATCATTTTCTAAAATGTACACAAGATAATTATAATTTGAAATTTTAGGCTATTTAAAAGTAAATTTTTTTTAAGAATTGCTTTTTAATTGTATTTTCTTATAAAATATTATTTTTTAAGACAGTGTAGATTATTGAGCTGCCACTGATTTTGGAAATCGGTTTTACTCGCCTTTAAAATTGATTATTGAACGGAGCAAACGCCGATGCCTCATTCATATGAGTATGTGATGTCTTATTTTTATTTTTCTGAGTTCCAATATAAAAATAACGATTTTCCAAAACAATAAGTCAATACTATTTCAAGATTACTTCAATGAAAGTTTCAAATTAAGTACTTCCTTATGATTCGTTTTGTAGTATCTTAACTATATCGATAATTTATCCAGGCTTAAAATATTTTTCAATTTGCTCTGTATTTGTCTTACGAACATATTGCGTTTGTTTAAGTATTTTGTATCATATTTTTCAATTACTTGAACTAATTTAACTAATCTGAAATGGTGCAAAATTTAATACGATAATGTTACAAATTTTTTGGTACCTCAAAAAGATCCTAGATGTACTTACGAGACATATTGCTTTCTTTCTTGGTGAGAGGCCTAAAGACATACTTCTGGAGCGAGTTGATGACATGTGTTCCGACCAGGGTGAAACGGCCGAAACTTCGACAATCCATCACTCGGATGGTTAGAGGTGGACAATACATCTCTTGATCGGGTAATTCCTGCAAAGATGATGTTAGTGTTTAGATTCTGGATGTTCTGTAAGAGTGTAACAAAAGATGGCAAGGAAAATTTGTTGCAGCATATTGATTCATGTTAATTGGTGTTATGGGTAAGTTTATTGCTAATGTAAAAATATTTCAGTATCTATCTCCGTGGACGGTTGAGATAGATTATATATATCATGTAACGCTATATTTTTTATTTATTTTTAGGTATATTCCTATAGCAAGACTACCTATTGCAATGGTTCTCAATTTTTTCAGTTCTTTACCGATCATATTCCCTAGAGCCCCAATCTACCCTTCGTTCAAAAGTTTATAATATATTATATTATATTATATATATATGCGTATAACACTTTGCCCATGTTATCTTGTGAACAGGATAACTAGAGTAATTTTGTTTGAATTTTAACTGGCTTGGAATACGTAGTAAGAAATGTAAATCTGGGATGATTTCTTTGTTGTTGTGACTTATGGCACTTTACAAGCCAGCTGACAGTTAAATCTGTCAGAGATTTAAGCCGAGTGCGCGTCTCTTGTTTTTTTCTGTAGCGCCAACTAGGACCAAGAGTATGACTTAGCTACTGTTCAGTAATGGATTGTAAATCCCCCCCCCCGCTTTTGCGCATGCGTTAGGATGGGTTTAATCCGTTGAAATAGAGATGAAAGGAGGAGATGTTTACACTTACTAGTATCTAATATGGGACATCCAAGGTCAAAGAGAATAAAGGAAATGCACTCATCGTTGTGTCTCACCCCTTAATGAGATGGAGTCGTCGAAATGTGGTCGTCTCAGAATCCGTTGGTGAACATGCATCACAATCGCCAGCAGAACCCCTTTTTTACAGGGGGGGGGAGCGCATTCACACATCTCACAGACAGAACACAGAAGAAGAAGAACCATGCCCGAACCGGGCCTCGAACCAGAGACGCCTAGATCACGGCGAAAACGCGCTACTCCAATGCCAGGACGCTGGCGGACAAGTTCGTAAATGGTCTATGTAGCTCAAACGGATGGAAATGGAGGAAGGTCGAAATTTTCGCTATAACTTTCTTAACGTTGAAGATAGGAAAATAAATCTAATTAGCCAAATTAATGTCTCATTAAGACGAACAATTTTTGCATTTAAAGTTTTTTTGGTAACTGCAATGCCTTAGACGTTAGGAGCTGAAAAGTCATTACCAAGCCCTCATTTTGACTGTTTCTAACATTAACAATTTATGTTGCCTGATAATAAATTAGTTGTAAAGGAATCTACCTTTGCTTTCCAGCTTCCCAAGAGGAATTTTTTTTTCATTCATAGAAGTTATTTTCCCTTTAATCGATAGATCATATTGATTGTGAGTTAACTGATTAAGTAAATTGGTT
The DNA here is from genome assembly GCA_026543865.1 of Argiope aurantia. Taxonomy (NCBI): domain Eukaryota; kingdom Metazoa; phylum Arthropoda; class Arachnida; order Araneae; family Araneidae; genus Argiope; species Argiope aurantia. The sequence continues at coordinate 174,893 of JAPMOR010113295.1, read as the reverse complement.
TTAATTTAAAATTTAGTTTTGAATGTAATCACTCACTACGTCAAAATGTTTGACAGGGGTTGAGAAATTCGGATTCTTCTTGTAATTCAGTATAATGGAAGATTGGAGTACGTGGCCGGCGCATTCTATGTCCACTCGAGGGCGGTCCACAGTCATCAAATGGACACGTTTCAGCTCTCGAAGTCCCCAGAATAAAACCTGAAAGAAGGAAAGATCCGTGAAATAAATTTCAAAAATATGTTTTCTAAAATGCATTTGGCCAAAATAAATTTATGAATTGTGAAATGTACCGGTAATATCTTCAGCATCTTTCTACATAATTATGGAATTTATTATGGAATTAATTATTAGGAAACTTCAATTTTTTTTATTATATGAATAATTTTAATGCAGATATTTAATGTGAGACCTTATTGTCATTGAATCGCAACTGATGAACTGCCATTTCAACAATTCAAATTATGTATTTGGTCTCCTAAAATGTTCATTATTCAAAAGACTATTTCTCTGAAAAGATAGATATTTAATTAAATAAATTATTAATAAATTAACTAAGAAAGTACGGATACTCTCATTTCATACCAAAATTATTTTAGTAGAAGCATTGTTGGAAATATGAAAAATACACCTGTGTACGATCGTTTAGGATACCTTTTCCTAAACATTTTAAAGATGAAATTTTGCTTTTCGATCCAATTTTGCTATAACCAATTCTAAAATTTTGCTGAACATTTTCTTTTTAAATATTATATGACCAGTGAGAGAAATTTCTTCACTATTTAAAATCTTGGAACTTACTTCAATTCTGTATTTAGAAAGCGTCGGTCGTATAACTGCTGGTACTGGAAGAATTGGGCCTCTGTCTGATCTCCAGACATTTTCTTTGGGTTTGGGCAAGTCAGGAACTGCTCCTTTTTCGTCCAATTCAGACAGCTGCCGGGAAACATGAAATGAAAACGTAAGATTAACAATCCGTTGAGATCGTATCTGTGTATAATCTACGGAAAACGGTGTAACGGTGCAAAATTATTTCTTAAAATTCAATTGCTTGAATTTTAAGGTGTAATTACATTCTATAATATTAGAATAAACTTACAAAAATATAATTTATTATGAAAAATAAAACCTATAACAAAATTTGATTATGCACACGAAAAAGTTAATAATAATATTTATTTTAATTTTAGAAAGTATATTTCTAAATGTACTTAATTTTTCAAGTATGCTTTTCCTAACTTGTATGTAAATCTGGGATTAATATATGCTTACAGCATATTTTTCGGTAATAGCATTTTCGTTGAGTTTAGTTATATTACCGTTCCGTTTCAAAGCGACACTAGGGCTATTTTGGGACGGACTTCGTAATTTTGAACCGCGGTCAAATGACGATGACGACACCTAACATTTTCGTTGAGAAAGTAAAGACAAAACATTCATAATAATATTGTTAAAGTGACAGTATATATTACGTTTTAGTATCACAGTAGTATTTAAGAAAATTAAACTCTCATATTTTACCAAAAAAATCACATAAAACAGTTTTTAAAAATAATTCAGTGTTGACAGTTTTTAAGAAGGATCTCTAAAGTTAAAAACTATCATTCATCAAACGATAACTTATATATTATCTAGGACATCTTATAAATTTAAACGAGCAGTTCTTGTAAACATAAAAAAATATTTCGCGTATCTCGGAAACGGCTCTAACGATTTGGAACAAATTTTATATTTAGATAAGGTTTTGCTTTTAAACGTTTATATTTATACTGGTGTCTTTCCTGAAAAAACATGATTTTATACCACCCTCCCCCCATTTTTTATAATTAGATATTGGCTTGTGACTATACATTACCTGCAACAGTGTATTAGAAACGGAGCAGTTGTTAAGGCTTCGGAGTTCCATGCATTTTTCTCATGCGGTCCCGCATTTCTAATTCAGTTAAATTTCATTAGATAAGATTCAATTAGATGAGCCATAGGATGGGATTTTATTTACGGTTTTACAAAAAACTACCGAGTGAGACCCGGTCTCCTAGATACTAAAAATTATAAAAGTTTTGTGACAAAAATTTTTGCATTAAAAAATCTCTGGTCAATCACAGAATTTAGATAATAAGGACTTTCCTATCAGATGGTACCACGGGAGTTTAAATGCAACTGATGTGACTGAAATTTATATTAAATGAATATAAATTATATTCCTTACCTGAAGAAGCTCAAACGTAGCGAGCAGTTCACCAGCTTGTTCAGACCCTCTGTAAATGTCATACCATTCCAACTGAGGCGGAAATTCGGGTTTGCAGTAAGGCTCATCTGAAAATTTGACATGTGGTCTGGCTATAGTCCGACCGATGAATTCAGATTTACCCTGGAAAAGAAAATAATGGTTCATATTTTATAAAAATGAGAATTATACTAAAAGAAAGCATTTCTTCTTCATAGAAAATATGTATAAAATGTGATACATTTATGCTGAACATTTTATAAAAACGTGAGGTTTCTGAAAAATTGATTACTTTCATACCTTTAATTATTATTGATTTTATATTATTTATTCAATTTACTATTTTTATTAATTTTTACACGTTCATTTTAACCCTTTATGTGAATAAAAAAATAGTGGGAGTGGTCCCTTCAAAACCTTTCACATACTGTGTAAAAATGTGTTATACCACCTACTTCGTATAAAGTTGCGGATCCCGGACAAGCGGAGAATAACACGAGAGCTCAGAATTTTATTTTCTGAATCCCGCATGTGACAATTTTGAGTATCGAATTGTAGTGAAGAAAACTGAACAGATTTTTTGCAATCAATTGTAACTAAGATTTGATACGGAATTACAATTTTAATATCAAGATAACAAAATTATTTTTTATATTTGCATTGGAGCCAAGGAATGTCATTTCTTAAACAACTGTGATAGAAGGTAAATTAATATAAAAAATCCATGTTATGCTGACCTTTTTCATTAATATCGATCCATTGTAGAGATAACAATAACACAGTAGAAATCCCTTAATTTTACAAAATCTAGTCACAAATAAAGGTGGAATTGATCAGGAAAATCCTTGAACGGATTCAGAGGAGACATGCTAGACAAAATCCTTTTTTACACCTGATTTTCAAAGTAGTGAATAAAATATTTATTTCTCCTAAAAAAAGCAAACCAGCGGAATGCAGGCGTGGTTGAGAGGAGGTAGATGGTCTTACCACTTTGTCCTGGTCGAAAATCTCGACAACGATCACCGGGGGATCTTCTTTGATGTCCTCCTTGTTGCCGTAGACGACGACATCGTTAAAAAGAAGCATTTCATCCCAAGTTGGGCTCAGCGTTTCATCTATTACCTGTCAGGATGAAAAGAAATTGTTAGGGATCTAAATGACTGGTGAGTCGTCCATATCTCTGGTTATAATCAAGCTGATGGCTCTGCGTGTGTCTAATGTAATAAATCTTGCGTGTATAGATACGAGAGTCTATTTAATGAATTTTGTTTCTCATTTCTTTTCGCATGAAGCAATAAAAAACACCTTTTTATTTGGTAAGAAGATTTGACTGGAATTTATTTTTCTATATTCACTTCTGAATGTTTGCTTTAATTGTATTTTTTCGAGATAACTTTTAAAATATGTTTCAAAGTAAAAAATTAAGGAGAAAACAGTAGGTTGGCTTAAAAGAAGCGGATGACAGAGTTAAAATACTTTCTGATACACCAGAGCTCTCAATCTGTATTAAATTTAAGATACCCGATAAAATGCATGAAACTTTACTAAAACGGTTTCGTTGTGGGAAACTGTTTTAACGACCTTCTGTTAAAACGTACCAACTGTTAAAAACGTTTTTATTTACCAGAGATCTCGATCTGTATTCAATTTGAGAAGCATAAAATACATGGAATTTCTTTAAAAAAATTATCATCGAAAAGCCTTTTGAATATTTAGTTCAAATAATTTATAAATAGACATAAAATATATGTTTAAAAGATACTTGTGTAAAAAATATGCTATGAAATTTGTAAGAAAATACTTACAAACAAATGTTCCCTCATTTGCTTGTTAGAGGCCGCATTTAATGATAATTTATTCTAAGGAATTCGTTCCTTATAAGCGAAATTTTTTTATCAACTATTTAATAAGACTTTCGTCATTTTTAAAAAGCTCAGATTAATTAATAGTTTTAATTATATTTCTCACGTACAAACGCAGTCTCACATGTTATGATTGAGCCATTCTTGAAGAAAATATGTGAATATATGTTGGAATAGTAAAAACTACCCTTTTTAAATGTGTTTGGTTTGAAATTTGAATATTATATTTGAAAACTTATACCAAACAACTGCAAAAATAATACTAACACACCCACAAAAACACAATAGCAATAACACCATTACCATGAAAGCTTCTCTTTTTTACTGGGAGTTTTAATAGAATATATGAACTTTCAAAACAACTCTAAAGCTAGTTCTTTTAGACTATGTTTCTATTATTTGTATGATTTTAGGTATTTTATTTCAACTACCTATTGTCAGATTGTTTTGTATCTTTATCTCTCAGTGTGATTTTATTGAATATGTCTTTTCTGTATTTCTTATCCAGAAATATAATATTTAAATGTGACCTTCTCAGGTAGCTTTGAATTTAGACTTTTCATCCTAGTTAGAGCTGGGGACAGATTTATTTTAATAAAGACGTTTGGGAGAAAAAAAAATTTTAAATCTTGGGTATAATTCAAAAGGATAGACACTGATTCTTTTGAGCTAAAAAGAAAGGAAAGAAACCGGAAGAAAAATCCCTCCATTTTACTTGAAAAGTCAATTGTTGCTCTTTGATGGAATAAATAATGAGTAAAAGGAAATACATTTAATGTTCTCATTATTTACCTGGGTCGTTTGACTTTGATCAGAAAACAGAACTCTCGCAAAAGGATCCGAAAGCCCTGAGGCATCGGAACCAATTAGAGATCTTGCTTGATACATGTGACATCGAAGCTCGAACACTTGTTTTTCTGAAGAAGAAAAAAAAAATGAGATACGAAATGTGCAGATATATATATATATATATCTAATCATATCAAATTCTATTTTGAAATTATTTTAACATAAAAAGTAACTTTCCTCTTTAGCCAATATAAACAAAAGTATTACTTATCCTAATATAACATTTAAAATAAAAAAAAAAAACTTATGCTACTATTTAAAATTTTAGAAGTATGTGAGCCTACTTAAAATTCAATAAATATATGAAATTTTATATAAAAGTCCTGAAAGTGTAAAAACGAAGTAAATTCTGGAATACTATCCGCCTTTAGCGACCAGCTTGCTTGCAAAGATTGTTTTCAGGTTATTAAACGATTAATATAGAATGCATTTTTGAAAATTTCAGGTTATTTGATACGATACGATTTTAACTGAATCATTCTGCAACAAATTACTGTGGGCACAAATTAAAAGTGTATATATTATTAAATATAAGCGGAAGTGAAAATCCTGTTTCAGAATTAATGATAAAAAACGTAATTTTTATCTTAATTTTAAAATTAGCAAACGCACGCAATTGGATATTTTGATGGATAAGTTTAAATTTCATAACATAAAAAAAGCATCTGAAGCGAGCATTACTCTTAAAATGTTTTTTCAAACCAAACCAATCCTAACATTGTAAATTAAACTTGAAAAATTTATTAAAAGTAAAGAAAAAAACCTGTATACAAATGAAATCGATATAATTAAAGAGATATTTTTTTTCAGTTTTAAGATAATGCAAAACCCTTTTTGAGAAATTAATATATTTGGAAGTCATCTATTTCCAGTAGATAAGTCATAGCGAGTATCCATAGTGATGGTCAAGCCTATTTTCAGTCTCGATTATTAAACTTTCAGATTAAAGTTTATTTTTTAATTTCTTTCACATCTTCTGACTGAATGAATTATTTGCCATGCGGATCTGAATTAAGTGCAGCTGTCAAAAAGCAGAATAAGACAGTCAGCTGAAACTTTCGTACATCGTTTTAAACATCAGTACAAACATTTCGATATGTTTACATTTCATTGCTGCTATTCCGTAACAGCCGTAACAAGTAATAAGAACGATTTCTGTGCTACGTAAGTTAGCTATATATATGCATATAGTCTGTAAGATAGTTTTATTGTTCAATATTCAACAGAAGTTATAAAACGTTTTTTTTTAAATCTCCAAATGAAGAATTATACGTACCTGAATATCGTATAAAAGATGGGGGCGCAGACTGGAGTTTTTCTGCATTTCTGATTTCTACGGAGCTATCGTAACCTTTCGGCAGGCCTTTCAAGAAATGCTTTTTGTGCTTGGTGAGACCCAACCACAGATAGACTTGAAGTTTTGCCTGTATGGTCCACCCTCCTGGCCCATCGCCTTTCTTACCTGGAAGCTGGAATATACGAAAAAGAAAATATCAGAAAATTTCAGTATACTCATATATACAAAATCGCGTATAAATATCATAAACATTGTGAGCCTATATTAAAATTTAGTTTTAAATAAACCTGTGACCTATTCAAAGAATGTCGCAAATTTCAAAAAGACAGTTCTGAAAAATAGGCATAAAAGATTACGAAATATCTTTTTACATTTCTAAAATCCTAATTTAGAATGGAATAAAATTTAGAAGAGAAAACGATTTCAGAGGAAACCGAATAATCTCTTTAATCTATACTTATAATAAAGCTCAATGTGTGTGTGTGTGTGTGTGTGTTGGCGCTCTATAGGCCAGACCATTCAACCTACAGCTACCAAATTTGGCACGTGAATACCTTGGAGGCCGGGAATGTGCACCTGGGGGTTATTTTTTCGAATTTTTAACTAGAATATTATTTATTTAAAAATTAAGCGAAATTTTGGCGTGTTTCTGCTATAACTTCCGAAAATATTACCGCACAAAAAAGATTTTTACATAAAGTTAAAGATCAAAAATTTATCTTTCAAATGATACTAATGTTTTAATCTTAAAATTAAATTTCTATTTTTAATGAATATTTAAATAAATATTTTAACTATGTTTTTCAATAATTTTTTTCGTAAAAAAATAAAAATTGAAATTAAGCACGTTTTGCATTCATGGGAAAAAATCAGCCTTTTTCAAAGTGTTGCCATCCCATTGATTAAAGCTCCAAATAAAAATAAATTAAATCTTTTTGGAAATGATATCTGCAAAAATATAATTTTCGGCACGTGTTTGTAGGAAATGAAACAAATATGAAATATTATTTTTTCTAAAAAATAAATTCAAGAAAAATTATTTTATGATCTATGAAGATATAAACAAACTTATGGCATTTATTAATGGAATAACTCATATTTTTTCCTTTTCAGGTTTGAATATTTTTACTTTTGTAAATATGGTCTGCGTGTGTGGTTAATTTCAGATAATTTCATTTTCCAGTCTAAATATCTGTACTTTTCTAAATATCGTCTGCTATTTAATTGCATTTTTCTCTCTTTTGTTTTTGGCAACTATTGAAATGTTATGTTTACTTTTGATGTGTTTGTTCTATGTAGTACTTTTGTATGTGATGTTTTATTCGAGCGGATATTAAGGAGAATGCATACACCACAAGAGAAAGCACAAATTTTATGGTGGTCATAGAGTTAATTTCCAATCAACTAAATCGCTGACTTTTAAGAGTTAATTTCCAATCACTTAAACTGACTGATTTATGAAAATTTGAATATCACTAATAATTAAGAATATAATTAACTATAGCCCTCCTTGGTTGCCTCCTTAAGTTTCGAATTGAATAGTCATTTTAATGATGTATAACCTCATTAACAAATTTACAACGTATTTCTGCTATCAAAGAAAAAAATAGTAGTTATGAATTAATGACTACATATTCAATGTATATCTAATGGAAGTCATGATGCATAAATTTCTAAAAGGAGAATAATTGAAGAGATTTTTTGAGACAAGATAACTGAATCTTATGTAACACTAGCAGCCTTCGGTGACCAGTTATTTCGTTGGGATGAATGCCCACTGAAAATTTCATTTAAATTTTTTGTGTAACTTGATCTTAATGGCTTCTTCAGCAAAATATTTTTAGACCAAATTTTGATAGACAAATAATTTATAATATTTAAGATGTCTTCCAACGCTATTTTCACTGTTATATATACTTCAATTTTCTGTCAATATCCAATTATATTGTAGATGTGTTTAAAAAGGACTGGATTAAAAAAATGTTTACTATCTCACAGTTTTAAATTAAAACTTAAGTGCAGTAAAATTTCGATTATTTTAGACCATGTCTTATAGCGAAACATACTCAAAATGAAAAAAAAAGGCCCTACATTCATATCTTGATCATCAACAATGGGAAAAAAAGTAAAGGCGAAATAATAGGAAAAAAAAAACCAATAAAAAAAGTTTAAAATTTTACTTCACTTCAATAATAAAATATAATTTCACCAAAAAATATGCATAAATATTTGAAATTAATTTAAAAAAAATGTTTGGCAAAAAAAGCCTATACAAATAAAAAGATAACGTTTTGGATTTTTTTAGATGATGTAAAAATCAAAACATGCAATGGAATTTTAATTTTTTGAGCTGTAATATTTTCGTAGTTTCAGAGGAAGAAACATCGGATTTTTGCTTACATATTAAATGAAATCCCTCCCTCCCGCAAAAAATTATTCTGAGGTATTAAAAAAATTCGTCCAAACAATATGTTTGTTAAATTTGATAGCTCTAAATAAAACAGTGTATCCTGTAAAGCACCAACTACACATTCATCTATGTTATTAATAGAGATAATAAAGATCAATTTTCTTCAATATGTCGATTTATATACGAGAGGAAAAACTATTGAATAACTCAAGATTCAAGAGAATATAGATCAAAGGGAAAAAATCCTACCACCATCTGATTTAATAGTTCAGAGCCCCTAAATACATACATTCCCCTATTATCTATTCTATCGTCACCACTTTCTTGCTAAGAAATTCTTTAACTAGAACATAATATGTTTATAACTTGCAGATTTTCTGGCAACAGCTGTTTCACCAAAGCACAAAATACACCGAGTGGAAAATTAATAGCACTTTCCATTCCCAGCTAGAATCGATAATCAGGGACAGGCTTTAAACTTCTCTGTAGCATCCGAGAATGTGTCACCCTCGTCCACTCAGTCGTTATTAGAGTTTTCCTCTCCAAAAGTTTTGGAGAAACTTTCAGCTGTGTGAATTAATGCATAATGACAGCGGAATACTTTCATTTCGTCACACTTGACTGTACTTTCGAGTCATGTTTATTTTTGAAAGTAGAGCATTTAGCTGTATATGTAAGCGATCGTTTGCTTGAATATGGGATAAATTTGAAATAGTATTGATATGCATCCGTATGTGTTTACAATACAAAAGGAAATAAGTATAGGAATAAAGTTGAAAATCGGTTCATCACTGCTATATTAATGGTTTTTATTTTTATCAAGTTTCTTATCTATCTATTATATGATTTTTTTATGTAAACATTGCGTATTACTCGCTTTCTGATTGGTGGATAATGAATCACCTAATTCATGATATTTGAGGTTTGTTAACAGTATTTTCGAAATATTTAATGGAAATTATTATTTTATCATAATAAGTATTTATAATGCACTTAACGCTGAAATAGCGATGAAAAAGAAAAAAAAGTGAAGCTTTAATTAACACCAAATGAGTTTAAAAAATATTATTTGTTTATTTTACTTTTAAACACATCGTTTATGGCAATACTAATGAATAATTTTCCGGTTTGAATATCTAAGCAATACACGTATTAACCCTGGAATAGTAATGGGACATCCAACGATATCAGATGAAGAAAGAATGAAAGAAAGAATGAAGAAAGAATGAATGAAGAAAGAACGAGCTAGAATTTGGCATTAGAAAAGAAAAGCTGATCGTGAAGCTGCCAAGTTGGCTGCAAAATTGATTCAAAATTTGGATATATGGAGGTATAATCACAGAATGTTCTCATTGCAGGGTTTTGAGTTTTGGCTCGGAAGTAGGCCGATCGGAAAAGGCATGTTCTCATCATGGAAAGATTAAGATCCGAATTGAATGAATGTCCAGTGGAGTTTGAAAACTTGCTAACTGGAACTCATACACGTGAGTGTATAGGTTCCAGTTAGCAAGTTTCCAGCTGTGAGTTCGTATACATTACCAGACAACCCCGGGGTTGGACAGCGAAAGTGAGCATGGAGCGAAGCCTTTGAATGTATAAATAAAAACGCTACGTCATGATTAAAATTATTTGCAAGATTTTTAATATACGCCTAATTTCATGAATAAGGATCATCCATTCCATTAAAAAATACTTTGAATAAATCTCATTTCATTAAATTTAGAACAATTGCGGATGGTATAAAATTTGTCCTTAGTTGAAAAACCTGTATATTTATTGATGTTTATGAAAAAGAAAATTTAAGCAATAGCCAAAAGAAACAAATAAAAGTGTGTTGAAATATTAAGATAAAATTTATTAAATGATATAAATAATTTTTCCGGAACCCAAAAAATTACAAGGAAAGATTCTTCAAAGCTTAGTGCACCACAATTATTACAACAAAGTTGGCTTAGTTTTCAAAATCTATTAGGGAAAATTTAGTGTCTTAATTCTAGAATTTATTACACAAAGAGTTACTAATAAAATATCACAAACAATTGTAACCGATTTCAGTTGTCTAAAACTTTATATAGTTAGTTTCTAAAGCTATTTTTCCAGAAAAATTAAAGATGTAGTTCTGAAGCATATATTTATTAAAGAATTAATAAATTATTATCAATGTCACATAAGTTTTCGCACAAAATGTAAAAATAGTTATTTATGAAATTCCATAAAAATCCACACAATTCCAACAATCTGAAAATGTCTCGAAAACTTATTGAAAAAAATTACATATGTTAAAATTGTGAAATAGCAATTGTTCAAAAAACAGCATTCGATAGAATCAGGCAAACGATTATATTCTTTTAGAAGATGGGAGCATTCTGCCGCTATAAAACCTAGTGCATTTTTTTCTTTAAATGATTAATGAAGTCATTCAACAGTGAAAGGAAAGAAAGAGGAACTATGAAACCTGGTACATTTTTTATTTGATTGATTAATGAAGTTATTCAACAATAAATGAAAAGACAGAGGAACTATGAAACCTGGTACAAATTTTGCTTTGAATGATTATTGAAGTCATTCAACAGTAAAAGAAAAAGAGAGAAGAACTATCAAACTTGGTGCATTTTTTTCTTTGATTTATAAATGAAGTTATTCATTAATAAAAGGAAAAGAAAGAGGAACTATGAAACCTGGTACATATTTTTATTTGATTGATTAATGAAATCGAAGAACAGAAAGAGAAAGAGAAATGAGAGAAAAAATAAAAAACCTGATGCATTTTTTTTTTTTTTTTGCTTTGAATGATTAATGAAGTCATTGAATAGTAAAACCAAAAGAGAGAAGAACCATAAAAACTCGTACATTTTTTGATTGATTAATGAAGTTATTCAACAATAAAAGAGAAAGAGAGAAAAAATATAAAACCTGGTACATTTTTTTGCTTTGATTCATTAATGAAGTCATTCAACAGTAAAAGGAAAAGGGAGAAGCAATATTAAAGAATTTAATTACTGAGATGAGAATTTCTCTTTGTCCAGAGATATAAAGAAACCTCTGATGCAGTTTTAAAATACAAATAACATTCTCATAAGTATTTGCAACATAATTCTAGAATTTTCAAGATAACCAAACGATTTTTTTTGTTGCCATTTTTATAAACCCTATTTGCATGTATTCATTTGTTTATATTTTCATAATAAACAAAATAAATTCATTCAAGCGATTCTAATTCTTCTTATATCTTCTCATAAAGAAAAAGCCCAAACAGAGACACAACAGAATATTAAGGCATCGGATTACACAAAATAACAAAAGGCGGCCTCTACCTTCAGAAAGAGCGTCTGCACTTTTCCACAGTTTTTCCCGCTCTCTTCTTCCACAATAGAGAACATGAGCTCCCTGGCGCTCAGTCTCTGGTAGGCAACTCTTTTTCCCCCGCTAATCATCCAGACGAAGACGTCCGGCAGAACGTGCTGGGGCTAGAGAATTAGAAATTGAATAATTCGCTCAGGGACTTTTGTTCTTTTAATACCGTATTTATCGGATGTTGCAGCGGCGGTAAGGTACTTACGTCTTCCGTGAGGTCTCGGATTTTCTTCAGGAATCCTTGAGCAGTCCTGAGTTTTTCTTTGATGGTGTTCTTCGTCACCAGGGGCTTCATCGTGCGAGCAATGGTGCCAATGTGATCCTGGAAAGAGCATAAAAAAAAAAAAAAAAAAAAAAAGATTAACGTTGGTTATGTAATGGGGTTTCGCATTTATTTCTCCTTTTCATGTATATTTTGGCATCGGATTTGCTGACGGGAAATAAAATTTTGCTTGGAATAAACAGAAACTGTCAATAAAATGATTCTGCATTGTGTTTAAAATATACGTAATGAAAAAACATTTTACATTATCTAAATATTACTAGAAAAACAGTAAGCTTGAATGCATTTATGTCGTTTTTAATCTACAAAATTTGTGACTACATTGTGTTCGTGATTTTGTACTTTAATGTTGATAGCACAGCTAAACAAAGTTTAAAAAAATAATCATTCTTTAAAAAATAAACATCATAAGGAGTATTACTGAGCGTATATCTCCGATAATTTATGTTCAATAAGTCTATAGATTTGAACTGTTGTTGTATCGTATACATAGATAAGGATGAACATTTTTGACATGAAGCAAAATAACTGATGATAGAGTTATCCTTCATGATGTCACTTAGTAATAGAAAATATGGCAATAAATCAAGCTTTGGGGCAACTAATGATGTTCATATAAGGACGCATTAAATGCGTCAAAAATTTTTAAAAAGTTAATAGTTTAACATTTTTTATAGATCTGTCTATTAATTTGTTTTTAAAAATATCTAGAAAATTTAGAGACATAGTGAGCGCTCAGTATTACATTTATATTTTTTAATTTTATAGTTATTTTTTATAATAAATTAGGTACAATCGACTTCACTAGAAGGTTAGATATTGGAAGAATAATTATAATATAAATTTATATAATGGAAGGAAAATGTCTTGAGCCATTAATTTACAATGGTATGCAACAATAGTGTATAATGGTGTTATAGTTATATTCACTCAGAATGCTTATAGTAACGATGATTTTGATCAATAGCCTTTTATTTTTATAATATATAAGTAGATAGCTGTAGAATATTGAAATTATTAGAGTGAAATGATTTGTCGAATACACAAGCAGTGGTTTAAAGCAGCCTTGTCGCCGATGCAAAAATTATTTCTAGTAAAGACTATCTTGTAAAATTTGTATTTTAAAGAAAATTTATGATCCCACTATCATAACCAAAACATTTCCAGAAATTTATAGCAGAACACAGGTTGTGTTTCTATTTTTCCAGTATATTCTCTCGAAAAGATCAAAAATAGTGAGATCAACTAAGAAATGAACTTTTCTGATAATAAAAGAAAATTTATTTCATATAATTTGTATGAACAAAGTTTATCTTTCAAGTGTGTGTCCATTGATTCTTTGATCTATATACATTACGCGGACTGACTTCAGAACAATACACATCATTTTTCTCTGAGTGCAAATTTGTTATTTTGCTACTTCTGCGCGTAATAAAAATAAGAATTGATATCTGCTTAGATTAAAAAGAGGTGAAAATATAACTATTTAGTTAAGAAACGCAAATTGAATTTCAATTCAATACAGTTCTGAACTGAAATAATTTTTTAAAGCCTCACTAGATGCTGCTAGATACACATTATATTGAGAAAAGGTATTAAAAGAAATAGCCTAGCATCTCTTAAACCGTTGCAATGAGTCATCCAATGGAAGGTCACATTTTTCTTATTAAAAATTGTTATTTTTATGGTAAAAATGAACGCTTTATCCGCGAAATGGATTTTCAAAATTAAAAACCAACGGAAGTGAGCTCCTCGAAGCTTTCTCGCATAATCGCTGATAAAGGTGTTCTTTCTCCCTCCCCTTCCACGTGGAAATTGTGGAATTTCGACAAGGAAATGAACTCCAAAAATGCCCAGATTTTATCTTCAGAGTGCCACACATGATGGTCTTGTGCTTCATTATATATTAAAGAAAATTAAATATGTAATCTGTATGCCATTTTTCTGATCAACTGAAACCAATTGAACTATAACATTAGTTAAAGGATCTTATATCAAATCTCATATATCTAGCTTGGAATAGTTTTGAGATATCCCGTTTACATGCATGTGATTTCAAACCGAAAAGTAATCAATCCATTGATGGTTGCCCTCACAGTTTGAAGCAAATCTGCAATTTAGATGCTAGATATAATTGTATACCATATTATATCCATCTACCTCTTTGCGATTTGTAGTTGTAGAATTCAAATGCAATCGTACAAAAAGATAAACTCTCTGGAAGTGGTTTTCGTTCAAAATTTGATAAGTATTTACAAAAATTGGTTTAATTACCACCTATCAAAATTTTATCCCTTTAGGTAAAAGCATTTTGTATAACATAATTCCAAAAATGTGTTTTTCGGACTTGGACAATTCTGAAATAAGGAAATTCGCCAAAATTTCAAAATCGAATTGTTGATTATGGAAACATTACTTCAGTGAAGAAAAAAACCGACAACTTTAACCGAGCCTTTTAAAACTATGATAAAAGGTTGATAAGAAAAGCTGAAAAGTTTGTTCTTGTTCAAGATGATTTAAAAGAAAAGTTTTTTGTTCTCTTCTTCCTTTTATAACTAGTTACACTATTTTGTTACTTTTAAAAGTTCTTCTTCCTTAAAAAACAGTACCCTTAAATTCCTTTTTTATGTTCTTTTCAATAAAAATGTTTGTAGTACTATCTGAAGCGATTGAAAAGCTATTTCACTCCAAAGCTGTACTATAAAATTCTATACAAATGCTAGAGTTATAAAAGAAAAATTGGAATCTAACAACATATTTTTCCAGTTTATTATTCTTCAAGAATGTATTTAGGAATATTATCTATTATATGTTATATATATAGATAATGATAAGACCACTACCACATTATTTATTATTAATCGATGGTGCCTACAGTTAGATAACTTGTAGCATGGAAATAATTCCTAACTTCTGCTATTGACTTAGTTAAGGACATGCTGTCTGCAGATGGATAAGTACTTTCTCTATTCATAAGAAACAAGAAAGAAATACTGTACATATTATTAACACAAAAGATGGGATCAAAGATTATATTCGTACAAATCATTATTTCTTCGATAACCAGATTAACTTCTGAATATACAAGAACTCTATAACTTATACAAGAAGGTTACTGTTGTATATTGAGAATATGTATCAATTTGCACTACCATCAATATTTCTGACAATTAACTAATTTTGTGGCTAACGGGAACTCGATCTACCGATTTCTATAATTTTTATGCTTTTTACACGCATTTAAAATATTATAATTATAAATGTACTAAACAAAGGTTAAGTTTCTTTATAACTAAATATAAATGTACAGCTTTTTAAAATATTTTATAACCGAGATTTCATATATGTATAAAACAGAACAATAACCAAACATCGCAAAAAAATCCAATGAAATATGTTCCTGCTTCTGCATAATTTGGAATTTAATGAAGATATAATACAACGGCCCTATACATATGCAAAAATTAAAACCACCACACACACACACACACACATATACACACTAGTGTGCAAAACTTAAGCAACAATGCAAATTTTAAGAAGATAGCCATGAAATTGCAGAAAAGGAGTTCTTGCGATCAGTAAAATGAACACGTAATTCAAGAGAAAGATCATGCGTAAGCAAATATCAGGAACAAAACGTCACAGGCGACGTGAGCGTACGCAAAACACGTGCGGAAGGCGCGCGTAGCTCAACACTACAATAAAAGGAAGGACGGAGACGCAATTAAAGACATTCGCTGCAAGTGCACGTGAGTTAATTCGTGAAATATGGCTAGCAGAAATCACCTGGACGATTTCACACGTGGAAGAATGATCAGAAAGCTGGAGGAGGGGCGTAGTGTGACCAGTGTAGCCGAAGAGTTCGGAATCAACAAAAGTGTCGTTTCGCGCGCTTGGAAAGCCTTCCAAACCACAGGTACAGCTGTGAGAAAGGTTGGTGGTGGCCGCCCCAGGAAAACAACTGCAGTGGATGACCGACATATAGTCCTGCAGGCGAAAAGAACCCGAAACCAGCCAGCAAGCTCCATTGCTCAGCAACTGTGTGCAGCAACGGGGTGACAAGTGCCGCGTTTTACTGTGTCCAGACGCCTTCCCAAAGGTGGCCTATTCGCCCGCCGTCCTGAACGCTGCATCCCTTTGACAGTTTCCCACCGGCGGCACCGTTTAGAGTGGTGCAGGGAGCACAAAAACTGGACATCTCATCAATGGAGTCGTATCCTCTTTACAGATGAGAGTCGTTTTAGTGCCACAAGCGATCCCAACGCCAGTTGATTTGGAGAGACGTCGGGACACGGTAACATCACGGAAAGAGACCGTTTCGGTGATCCTGGAGTTGTCGTCTGGGGAGGCATTATGATGAACGGGCTGACTGAGCTCCACATTTTCGACAGAGGTTCTGTAACTGGAGATCGCTATTGTCAGGAGGTGATCCTTCCCCATGTGCGTCTGTTCCGAGGTGGCATTGGATCAGACTTCGTTTTTATGGATGACAATGCACGGCCACACAGGACTCATGCTGTTGAGGAGCTCCTGGAAAGTAAAGATATCACTCGAATGGATTGGCCGGCGTGCTCCCCTGATTTAAGTCCGATAGAACATGTGTGGGATGCTTTGGGGAGACGCCTTGCGGCGCGATTACATCCTCCTGGGAACACCCGACAACTTAAACAGATACTGATTGAGGAATGGGCACTCTTACCTCAAGAACTGTTTGACAATCTGGTGCTGAGAATAGGGAGACGGTGCGAAGCAACCATTGAAGTAAGGGGATGGCATATCCCATACTAAGGAACATCTGCTTGCTGTTCTTCCTCTTGGACAGACAATCATGTGTAACGATACTATGAGTTCAATAAAGCCTTTTTTTGTTTGATTCCATACTGTATGCATTGTATTCATTTCTGCGCAACTATGCTTTCGTCATTCTTTCAGAACAAAATGCTGTATCTCATTTCTGAATTTTATGTCTTTCAGATGATTTCTCATGAAGTTATGGCAAAAAACATACCTGTTGCTTAAGTTTTGC
>JAPMOR010113295.1:122987-157485 GCA_026543865.1 Argiope aurantia | reverse complement strand
ATATATATATATATATATATATATAATTGAAATATTCTATCGCAAATTTTAAGTTATGTGAGAGTATTATTTTTTTAACCAGTTTAAACCGGTTTGAAACAATCCCGCAACTCTCAGATTGAAAACTAAATATCGACGCATACGCAAACTCAAAATCGTTCGAGCCCCAAAACTTTTTCCTCGATGTCAGATTTTTTTTTTGTGTGTGTGTGTGTTTGTGTGTGCGTGCGTGTGTATGTGAAAATTCGGTTTAAACTGGTTTGAAATGATCACGTGCTTATTGCATTCCACAAGCATTAACATTTAAAAATGAGATGGGTTTTTTTCCACCTTTTAAAAATCGTTCGAGCTCCAAAACAAAAATTGAAAATAAAAATTAAAAATCTATATATAATAATATTCTACCTTTCGATACCTCCTCTCACTGATTCGCGTTGATTCTGGTTTTCTTCTTTGTGCATCTTCCATCAATAATTTCTTACAAAATATACTCTTTATTTTCTGCCCTATGCTTTTTGAGGCTTCAAAACCCCCAAACCAAAACAACATCATGTTCACACGTGATTAAAAACACCTATCTTGACTCATTAAATGTTAGAACCTAGTTTTTGCTATTTTTCAGCATATTTATAACAAAATTCTTAAAAGTGTTTATATTGTTTTTATGAAAAAAAAAAGGGTGAGTTGGAAGTGTTTACTTGCCAGCTCTCTCTGAAGAAGTTTAGTTCTTTCCTTGTCTAGTTTTGTCTTCGTTGAGGCACTTCCTCCAGCTCCCTTTACGATACTCAGAAAACGACTGCAATTAAAAAATTGAATTTAGAAACAAGATATGAGAAATATGACCTAATTGAAGGAAGGAATTAATTGTCAACATTTGAGATGATTCATGACAAATGTATTATAAATTTGAATAATTTTTTTATTAATTTGTATATGTAAAACAGTTGAAATAACCATGAAATATTTTATTCCTTATTTAAATGAAAAGAATATTAATCGAAAGGTCAATATCATAACGAATCTATAATACCATTTTCTCCTGTCATGCTGGATTTATTATAGGAAAAAGAAATTTACATAGATTCTTAAAATGATGAGCTTCATCTTTAGAGAACATTTGACAATTTTGGATACAGTAATGAAGATTCTAAAAAATGAAAGAATTATAACTCTATCTCTCATAGGGACAAACATCTGGTTAGTCTGGAGAATTCCATGAACGTCATGCCTTGTTGAAAAGATATAACGAGACGAAAGTTCTATTCAGAGAAGCTCAAATATATTAATTTCTCTAGAATTTTGATTGAAGAGAAAGCTTGTAAACTGACAGACGTTGAGCATTATTGAAATGCTATTACTGTTATTTTATCAATGATTTCCTGTGAGCATTCGTTGGTTTTTACAAATGCTCACATTATCATAATTATCATTATTATAATTAAGGCTTCATAATTATCTTGGTTCTGTTTTTGTACCAAAGTAAATTTCCATTATTCAATTTGTTAGATTATATTTAGAGTATACGTACTGACTGATTTTTTTAATAAATAATTATTATTATAATCCGTTCAATAACAGTAGATTAAAATAACAGCCTCAGAAAAATCCAAAGATTCATAGTTCAAACAAGAAAAAGCCATAGATGTCATTGTAATTGCTAATATCATTCTTTATTCATTTCTTTCAGTCAATTCTATATTAGCAGAGTAAGCTCTAAAAACATAATTTTATGAAAATCTGAATTTAATTAAACACCCAATTTGCCAATTTTTAATATCTCCATAATGTTCATAATAAAAGATCTAGATGTTCAACACCAGTTTATTACTATAGAGAAAGTTTTAGATTTTATGAGAAATAATAAATTTAATGGTGACTGAAACAGGGATAAGAAAGAAACGGCATGGGGCCTTAGTTTAGTCCAAATTCTAATAAATAAATTAAACATGGAGGTCTCTGTTTTTCTTCTTGTTGGTAATGCCATGATTTATTCTAAATGTTGTTATTTTATGATTAAAATTAATCAGCAGTATTTTCTTTCATTTCGATTAATCTGCTTCATATCTAAAGTGAAACTGATTAATTTCAAAATATTTTCATAAGATTTATTTAGTTAGTAAGAGACATTTCTAGAAATTTCTGGATAAATTTTAGATAATTACCGGGTATGAAGCAATCAGCGTTGCCAGTTATTAAATGTTTTGAAAAAAATTAATATTTTTTGTATTTAGATAAAAAAAAATATAAATGTTTGCTTTCCGATTAATATTAACATATTTTTATATATAAGGTATGTTTTATTATAGAAAAAAATTAAAAAGTTAATCAAATATATATATTTCAAATTAACTCGATTCTAATAGTAAAATTAAAAAAGTTTTTATATAAATTAACAACTGCTCTGAATCATAAAACTCTTTCTTTATTACATTTTAAAAAGCTGAAACTTTCTACTCTTTAAAATAAATAAAAGTTTGGTCTCAAGTAATATAAAAGAATTGTTATTTGGAATTCGCATTTTATAGAGGTGTAACGAAGTTTTATAGTTGGCTATATAAAAAGCTGTATTCTAATGCAAAAAATCAATTCTGCTTTTCGAGTTACGTTTTTGATAACGAATCAGAAGAAACGTATTGCACGCTTTTGTAACATCTGAGCATGTGCAATGTCATAATTTTATTAGAAAGATTACTATTTATCATTTTAGCCAATTTTTGTTTAGAGATAAATAAATTAAAGATTGAAATTCATTCATTTGAAACTATTTAATGTAATATGCGCTTAATAGTAGCATATCAGTTATTCATCACCCTAATAAAAAGAAATATTATAAACATGCTGAAATATTTTTTGGCAGTTGATACATGTCCGTTGTATTTAAATAATGATCACACCAGAGTGTTATTCAATATTTACAAGCTGGAAAGTGACACAAGGAAAAAACGAGACGAATTAAATATGTGCGTGGCCAACGCATTTCCATCATTCTGCGAAGAAAGAAACTACCTACGGATTGCGTTGTTTTTCAGATACGCGGTCACGCTATAAGAACATTTGCAGTTTGTTGGAACTACGTATGTGAAAAATTGCACATCTATTAAAGAGACACGGGATGAGTTTCATACCATAATAATGACGTATCTTCACAGGAATATGGAATTGGAATTCAAGCTGAGAAGCATTGCATGTGGGAAATTGATAAATTACTCAGTACTGTATGATGCATTTAAGAACTTTTCTGTTCATTTTTAAAAAGTATTATATATTGAAGTGGTATTCGAATTGGATATTTTTATTCAAGGCGTCCTTAGTAGATGGTTAACCAACATACGTTAAATAAAAATTATATGATTGGAACATTAATAGGTGATAGGATATTTTATTTTAACTTTCTGTTTTTAAATTTGGAAGATCTGATCTTCTGGTTCAATCCTTTGACTACTAAACCGACCCTACGCGGTGGGGAAAGTTTTATACTAATTGGCTTCTGTACTAATTTTTTTGGGTGGTTTCTCTTTTAAACAAAGAGTGCAGAATGTAAAGTGAGAGCATTTTTGATAATAACTTGTTTTATATCCTCCATCTGAAATTGAAATCGTCTAATTGGTATAGAACTTTCATGGCCGGGTTGTTCCATGTTAGTTGATAGTTAGTTAGTTGGGTATGAGCCTTAATATTCTTTGACTATACATTGATTTATTTTCCTCTAAAAGAAATGGTAGTTAATTATTATTTTATATCCTTTTACTTGTATTTAATAAATAGCTGTCTGGGAAAAGTTGAATAATACTATACACTATTCTTTGATTGGATGAACTATTGACTAAGAGTAATTCGTTCTTTATCTCTAGATATTTGAAACGACTGATTAGTTGATGTGGATTTCACAGCTACTTCGGAAAGTTTGAACTTTGGCAACAAATTTAATGTAGATCACGCCAAGAAACATGGAAATTCGTGTGAAACAAGACTCGAAACCATTTTTCTTCGAACTTTTAAAATTCGGTTAATTGGTCATCATGATTTTTTTGACATCTCTTAAGTACCGTCGTGTTTTATCACTGTATGTTTTTCACATTATATGAAAATTGAGATACGTACGCAAATACTTTTATTTTAAAAATATTCAGTGAAATTAAATCACCTTCACTTGATCACCCTAATATGCTGCAGTTATACCTATTTTGGAATGTTGAGGTTAGCAGGATGAAATATAAATGATGGCACTGCATAGTATAAAGCATATAAAAATGAGTCGTTTGTTATTTGGGTTGTTATATGACTATGATGCCAGGCGAATAAGCAAAATTCAGAAATGATTTTGAGTTAAAGACTTTTTTTTGCTAAAATTGTTATTATGAAATTATAATTTAAAGCTTAATTATCCTTCTCCTTTTCATTGAGTCTGCTTAACGTGCAGGGAAACAATTTTGCAAATTTCACTATCTGCAATAAAATATGGTTTGAAATTTATAGATTATTAGCTAATATGTACTGTTAGATAAAAAAAATTACATATTTTTAATAATATCAATTAGATACACTTATTTTTGGCGCAAATTGCCAAAATGGTGTGTTTTTCAAAAATGCTCTTTAGAAAGCCAATATTTACCAGCGTTTTATTTTAATTAAAAACAGAATTTTAATCATTTTCAGCAAACATGGATAAAATATAGAAGAGAGAGTACACTCAACGTATGAAATAAAAGCCTGAAACAAAGATTTACTTAAAAAATTATGTCTTCTTATTTCAATTATAAAACACCTTTTTGATGATTAGAAGAGTCAACGAAGATACGATTTCATTCAATTATATAAAGTAGCACAAACAATTTCGAATTGAGTTACCGAAGTTACAATGCATATTAACGTATGGTAATAAATGTATGACACGTTGTTATATATATCCTATATTATATATATATCCTTCCACAGACTAATAATTTTTTGCAGCCCTTCATATATAATATTTTTCTTGAAATAACTCTTCTTCTCATTTTTTTATACAAAATAACAAATGAAAAAAATTACGAATATTACCCAAGAAGTCATTTTTGTAATAAATGGACAAAAACATATTTTTACAATAAAAAGATATTCAATAAAACAACATCCATTAGATTCATAGCAAACATAATTAATCAGTAAGGTCTTCTGGCACGACTTCTTTGTGAGATAAATTATTTGGTCAAGTCTTGGAATTCAGATCTTACTTGCATCCGGCCACTAATTCCTCAAGGACGCCTCTTAATCTTTTGTCAACGTTCGGCTTCTCGAGACGAATCATTTCTTGGACGTCCGTTAGGCCTTCTTCCTGCAAACAAAAAAAAATCAGTGGGAAAGATAAGAAAGCAGCTCGACCAAATAAGAGGGATTCTTATTTCCACCAACAAATTGAGGTGAAATAAATCACTAAGCAGAGAAAATAACAAAGCACATGACTTCGGTTAAAAGACTTCAAGTGTAATAAAGTTAGCAGAAGAAAAAAATTATAGAAAAGTTATAGTGAACTAAAAAGAATAAACTTAAACTTATTCTTCTAACTAGAAAAATCAGAATTTAAAAATAAACTTCTGGATATTAAAATTCTTTTTAATCTTGACATTTAAGTAGGTAATTTGTGAAGAATTTGTAATATTTCTGCAAATGAAATTAATATAAAAATATAACAGAGCTGTATTTAGCTGTGCACTGATAAAATTTTACTTAAATCTTACTTCATTTACAGCTTTGCAGACATCAATATATTTCAAGATATTATCTATTATTAGTTTTTTCATCAATCCTGCTGCGAATTAAAAAAATCCTCTATTCCATTCATTACTAAATTATTAACGCTTATATAGCTATTAAGAAAAGAAGGCTATATTTCGATAAATAGAGCTGATATAATCATATAACTTTAAACGAGCAATTCTTGTATATATATATATAAGTATTATTTTATGTGAAGCAGGATGCAGTTTTGAAGACAGTGAAAAGACTTTCGATTTCGTGACGTCGTTTTATTTCATTTTCGAGAAGCAGGCATATATGTACAAGCGATCACACACACAACACAGAACGACACAGAGAGGAATGAGGAAAAAGATCTTGGACATTTTATCCCTGGTCTTATATAACCTGAAAAATTGATAGGGAAAATATTTCTTCATAGTGCTAATATATTACGAGATTTCGGTGGGGATTTTCGTTATACGCGCGGAGAAAGCAGGGGAAACACAGGGAGAATTTAAAAAGAATGTGCTTACTGGACATTTTTCTATCCCTTCTCTCGGAGCGTGGGAATGTGAGGGTTTTAGCCGATTCAGCAATTTTACAAAGCTACGCTTGAATTAATTAAGTAGAGGAGGCCGAATTGGATCACGAAATAAGATAATATTTTTAGAATGAATTTACTATGGGCTAAATTAAGATAAAATCTTGGAAATTAATTAAATTGAAATTAAAATTAAAATATCATTATGTATATATATATATTTCGTGTACCTCGGAAACGGCTCTAATGATTTGAATCAAATGTTATATTTAGATAAGGTTTTGCTTTTTAAGTTTTATCTATATAGGTGACTTTCATGAAAAAATCCGATTTCACACGCACAAAGGAACATCTTTTCCTAACTATTAGAATAAGTATATTCAACTTCCGCTTCGTATTATGGGCAGTACAGTATAGTGGTCAGAAGAACATGAATAATGCGTGCGTTTCGGACCAGCGGTTCGAGTCACACTTTTTTCTTACTTATGTATTTATATTTAACATTTTTGACTTTTAAGTTTATCTATATAGGTTTCTTTCTTTGAAAAACGAGATTCCACAAAAAATTATAACTAACTATTAGAACCTTATTCCGTCTGCTCTCATGTTGACGATGTCATATAGCACCATCTCAAACCCGATTTCATCATGGTTAAACTGAGTATAAGTTCAAAAGTATAAGTAATAATAGATAAACTGTAAATTAAATACTGTAATATAGCAAATTGTTTCGAATAACATATTAAACTATGTGCATTCATTATTTCTTTTATTTAAATGACCATTTCGTATGTAGGCAAGATTGAAAAATATTCATATGTACTCAGTATGTCATTCGTATCTAAATATTTCCTCCAAAAAATACTGCCAGCGATGCTTAGTTTTTCAGATATTGTTATTTTTAATGTTCGAACTTTAATTCTCACTTCCTATTTCTTATTATATAGGTTTGATTTTACTCATATATGTTTAGATAGGAAGGACAAAATGTACAAAATGTAAAATTAGAGGTTTTTGTTTATTCTTGAAAAACTTAATAGATTGAATATAGAAGATTGGAGGATTGAAATACGTGAAATTTATTTAATTTACTACTTTTTTGTGTTATAGAAATATGGTAAGAATTTAAAGAGTTCATGAAATACAGAAATATAGTCGTGACTAGAAAATAACTCACATTTTATCAAAGGGAAATGAAACCTTAGGAACAGCACAGTTCAATAAAAAGAAAAACATTCATGCGAAGATTTATAAACGTATTTTGAGGGTGTCACTGAAAATGAATTTAGGGATACAATGACGTTGACTAGAAGTTATCGAAAATGATGGCACAGCATTGGCAAAAAATTTTTCAGGTAAATGAAAAAAAAAAAGAATTAGAAGTTAGAAAATTAGTGATTTATATTTTTAGAGATCTTTTAAATTTAGTGATTATACTAGTGAAATTTAGTGATTTATATTTTTAGAGATCTTTTAAGAATCTATATATTTAAAATATTTTATCTTCAGGTAACTAAAGCTTCTGTTCAATCGTAAATAAAATTGGGTTATTATTGGGTGAAATTAAAAAAATTAAATATTTCTAGATTTTTTTTTCATTATTGTTTTAACACTAAATGAAATTTACTTTTCATTTCAAGTACTAGTGAACAATACGATATACAATTTTATTAGTAAATCAGAGTTATATTTTTCTAAGTTTTATAAAGATTTTATGAGTGGATTTGAAATGAATGAAATAATAAAGTGTAATTCAAATAAAATAACAACAGAATCTGAAATCAATGAGAGGATATTTCAAACTTAAGTATAAAAATTACCAGCTTGTCTCCAATGTTTGCCAAAACATTCGAGTTGTACATTCTTCTTCTGTGATCTTGCCAAATGCTACGAACCCAGATGCATGGCTTGTTATCTCCGTATGGCAGGTAATAATACTGCCTACAAAATAAAAAAAATAATTTAACAAATTAACATATTTTTTTCAAATTATAATTCCTTCTTCTTTCTCTTGTACTTATATTTAATACAGTGCGATTTGTGTTGAATGAGATATATAGAGAATTCACGAAAATTAGTTTTTATCATAGGTTACACATCATTACATACGAGTTATAGGGCATAACATGTTCCTTCATAGCTGAATAATAAATGAATCCTTTTATTTGATCTATTAATCTGTAGTTACTTAATTCCTATCTGTTTAAAATGAGTTCGTTCTGCATACTAAATTAGAGTTTATAAAGAAAAAGATATTTTTTTTCTTATTTTGGAAATTTGTTACCAAATAAACATTGTGATAAATGCCTTTCTTTCTTTCTTTCTTTCGCTTCTATTACGGGTGTAGATGATTTCATTATTAATGGTGGAATAAAACTTTTGCTTCAAATTAAATTGCTGTCATAAAAGTAATAGAATAACTTATTCTATCACTTTTTAATAACCCTTTCTATCAATCTATAATAGAAAACCAGAGCAAATACTGAATTCTTTCACAGAGTTCATTGCACAAATAGTCGTAGATTACAAGAATGTATAAATGTAGTTACAAATGTAGAGTGTTACAAATGTAGATTACAAGAATAGAAGTGGGAGAAGTTTGATTAAAATGTCTGAATATACAGGATAATCGATCAAGCCCTCTTAAGCAAAACGGTATCTCATATAGTCAGGGAAGTAGCGTATATCTATAGTAAGTGACAATGCTTAATTTATAGAGTGTATAGAGTGCTAAATGACAATATTTAGTGGCAAAATAAGGTAGTTGAAAAAATAATTTTAAAAAATAAAGGATATCGGTCAAAAAATCCAGTGAGAAACATATATGCAATATCATAATAAAAACAAAGGGAAAAGTTTCATGCAATTTTTTATAAAATTGGTGGTGATATTTATAATGAAAATTATGACCTTTCCGTGACTTGCGAAAGGGTAGGTTCTAAAAATCAAAAATGTATTTCAGGAAAAACTGAATGATAATATATCCTACAGTTTTTTCAAGTAAAGCAATTCACTCGGAAAGTTAAATCTCGACCGAATTAAGCAACAACAAGGTGAGATTTAAGCAACGAAGAAAGTAAACGGAAATAATCATGAAAAAGAAATGAAAAATGCACTAGAGGGGGGGGGGGGAGTATCGGAGAGTACATTTTTCATTTTTAGAACGAACCCTTTTTTAAGTCATAGAAAGTTCAGAATTTTAATTGCAAAAATCTGCACCAATTTTACAGACAATATTTAACAGATTTATTCAGAATAATTGTTATTCGATCGATAATTATTTGAATTATTGATAATTTTTATAAAATAGTCCACCATGGTAATAAAACATTCTTACGTAAATGTAATATTTTTATTTCACTGATAAAAATTATATATACTTCGGGAAGAATAGAGATAAGACTTTTCACCTATTTGCTTCCGATAAAGTAAAAGTTTCGGAGATAATATTACTCATAGAAATAAAAGATTATAATAGAGCTAATCTTGCTCTTTTAAATATTTTGTGTGACAAAATTAGGAAATTCTTTCATCACTTTGTCAAAATATTTGAATTTCTATTGAGAGCATCTGCTTTTTGTGTTTTTTCCACATGCATCATTCTCTTTTATCAATTTTTCTTCAAAAGCTTTTTATTATTATGTGATAAATTTTTAATTTTATAAATCATTCACATCAAGATATATTTTTAAAGGAAAAATACCTATTTTTTATCTAACGTACATTAAAACTTCCCTTTAATGGTATTGCAGAAATTTATTCAAGTCGCTTAAAGTGAGATTAGTACTTATTCCAATCAATAAAGACGGGAATGTTAAAATAGTATATATGATTTACATTATTTTTCTCTGAAACGCTCTTAAAAATATTAAAAATGGATTTTTAAATTATATTTATGTATATTTTTTTCCTAGTAAAAAAACTTTTTTTTCGACTTTCCACCTTAGTTTTCAAATCAGAATAACGCTAAACTCAATTAATGTTAAATTAATTTTCTCAATCAGAATAAAGCTAGAAATAATTAATTAGTGGTTAATGGTTAATTAAGTAGATAAAGTATATATTGGTTATTGAATAAACATTAAAGTATGAAAAAAAATGCATTCTAAATTTGTTTATGTACTACTTAACTCGTTATTAGCCCGCTGGCCAGAATATGGATAATTATGATCACTATAATTCATTTTAAATGAACCTGTATTCAAATGAGACTCAGTTAAAGGATTAAATTAAAAACGCAATTTTTCTTAAACGATTGGTTTCTAAAATATTATAACCAACAATAAATTATTATTAATAAAAACATTATGTGAAATTTAACATTAGAAATGATAACATAAACAGTTTTACAATTTAAAAGTTAGTCCTAGATAACTGGGAAGAGATCTTACTCTTGTAAGGAACTGTAATACTTCGTTTAAAGAGGTGGCTGAGGTATTTAAATCAAATTGAGTAAACTGACTTGAAAACAATGTAACGTCAAAAATATGTTTAAAAAAATCATAAATGAAAATAAAAGGATTAAAATGATATTTAGTCCAAATAAATACTATTAAGAGCGATCTTTAGGAAAGGCCAGCAAAGATTTAAATAAGCCAATATGGCAACGCCACTTCAGTAGAACCGAACAAAAATTCTTTTTTTTCGGTTATGTGGAATCATTGAAAAGCTACTTTACGATATTTTCCCCAAGAATTCCTGTTTTAAGAAGTGTCATTTCCAGGAAATCTAAGCAAATGGAAATATTCCTCAAAATTCTATGCGTTGATCAGTTACTAACAGGCCAACTGAAAATAGGAAATGTGAATATCGTAAGCAAATAAAACAATGGCCTATATAATGGAATAAAACGTTTGAAATTCCTGTTTAACGCACCTATCTTTGACAAATTATAATACAAAATTAAATTAAATAATATATTTTTTTCAAGAAAATTCGAAAACTTTATTATTATCTCGGATGACAATACATTCTGTGCGACAGTTTGAAAAATAATTTAAGCAGCCTCTTTCGTTTTATCCTCAAGATGTTGAACTGTGCTCAGTAAAAAAAAAGCGCCTTTTTAAAAATTAAAAAAAAAAAATACTTTTTTAATTGATTACTATAAAAGCATTCTAAAATAACTATTCGATTTTGTACATTTTATCCGAGTTTAATCTCAGTAATGAGATGCAGCAATTTCATAAATATTTTATAATATATTTACTGGGGCTTATTACAGGAAAAATCAAGTTGCTACGTTAGCTAATCAATTCAAAAACGAATAGTGCTAGACAAGATATTATCTATAAAAATCATTTAATGAGTAGGATTTAATGTCTATAATATTTACTATGTTTACAGTCAACATATAAGTAAGATCTTTCTACTCTTATTTTCCTTCCTGGAAATAATTATTTTTATCCGAAACAGAAAAATTTCAGCGGCAATGTTTGCTGGCTTATCAATTCTTTTTTTCTGTGATGATGTCGTGTCCTCGTTATCACGGAAAGGAGTTGCAGTAGCTTCTGATTTAAAGACCTCTGAGCACCCAAGTTCAGAAATCTGACTTCTAGTTCATATGAAGATGAAACACACACATTCGCTTGCACAACCCCTTTTTACAGGGTGGTACAGTCATATATCTCACAGATAGAACAGAGATAAAGAACAACCATGCCCGAACCGGGATTTGAACCCGGAACGCCCAGGTCACGGGAAGATGTGCCATCACTATGCAAGGACGTCGGCCTTTTTTTCTGTATCAAAAGAAGTTATGTAAATGTATGTATGAAATGCAAAAATAAAGAAGATCTTAACACGAATGCCGCAATGAAATTTTATCTATGTCTACTAATAATAAAGGAGAAACTGTGTGTATAACTATATAAACCGTTTAGCAAAAGCCAGTAAAATTTGGCACACAAATATTTATACTGTCCACTTCAAAGTGTTTCTTAAAAATTCGCATAATAGTATTAAATAATTAAAAATTATATAAGATATTGATGATTTCTCGTGAAACTCTGAAAATGTAATTCGGCAAAACTAATTTTTACATCATTTAAAAAAGAAATGTATTTTAATCTATTCTACTGATTTTGAGACGTCTGTTATCTTTGTAGATAAAACTGTGGGACAGGAACCAGTTTATTCATAAAAATAATCTTTTCTAAATTTTGATAATTTTTAGAAAATATTATTGCTTAATTTAGAACAATATTCACATTATTGCTATGAAATGCGAATCATTTTCACTGTTTTATCAAATATTTAATTGCATGATTTTTTTCGTTGATGAAGTCTTAAAAAAATATTTTTTAGTAAACCACGTGTGATTGACAACAATTACAAATGTTATAAAAATATGAAATGACGGATTATTAGGACATTTGCGTTTTTAATGACATTTAGATATCAAGGAACTCGACTCGAAATATTAATGCACAAGATAAATATAATAAATTTCAAATTATTAAAGTAACATTATTTTAATATGTATCACAATTTGATGTCTAAAAATATGCTTAAGGAATTATGAGCATAAAGTTATATACATAAGAGATTTGCTTGATATTAAACAAAATTAATATTTCTGTTGAACTTATTAACTTCTAAAAAAGGGCTGTTAAAGAAAAAAGCGACAAAAAACAACTTATGAGAATGAAAAAGAAAGAGAGAAAGCACAAGATTCTATATTTGAAGAGTGCTAATTTATGACTTTTTTTTCTGATGCAAGGACGGCTGTTAGCTCTGTAGACAAAACAGAAAGCTAGGAACATTGCTTCGATCTGTTTATACTGTATATCATTTTCCCGTACGCACTAAGCGGTCTTGAATATAGAATTGAATGATTCTGCTTTGTAGGCGAAAGGGATTTTCGAATTGATGGTGGATTTAATGGAATAATAGGTTTTACAACCATACTGTAGTATAATATTTGCATTTTTTTATTTAATAATCTAAATCTCCATCAGAAAAATACCATAAATGTTACCGAAAATTAAGAATCAAAATAATTTCTGTGACTCTGTAATCCTAATGAACGTATTTCCAATATACTGCTGAAAAGATTACGAATATATTATTTGACAACAATGTCTCTGTAGATAGTTGAAAGAAAATAAAATACAATTTATCATAGTACAATATTAAATAGCATATTGTACATTTTTTTCAAAGGTGTTAAGTCATTTTTCAGAAAGTGTTTAAATTATATTTGCATAAAATTGTTTTTTCCCGGCCACATTCTAAACCAAGTACATTTTGAAATCATCATGAAATTTCGAAATTGTCTATTTAAATATGTTCTTAAGAGCAGAATAAATGGTACTCTGACTATGCAAGGACAAGATTTTGTGGTGCGTTTTGCTATGGTGCTTAATTTCCCAATTAATGCTTTTTAAAACACACACATATATATATAGGAGATACAGAACTTATTTACTATTCCTAGTAATTATTTCCTTCTTTACGTTGTCTTTGATTTCAACTAAAAGAAAATGGCGTTGCCCATCTGTGAGGAAAAAATCATCAAAACGAAATTTGGCTCTGCAATTTTGATATGACCTTTCTTTTAAAATTGTCTCTATATACAACATAAAAATTATTTTTATAAAATTACTGCTTCATTCCTCACCAATATTGGATGTAATACACTTATTTTATTATCTATTGATTCATTAAGTATTATGTTCACTTTGAACTATTTTATTTTTATGCATTAAATACGCTATATTTTTTATGTGCATTTATTATTATATAATATATCTTCATGTTTATAAAATATTACTTAATTTACATTAATTATACTATAATTTCATAAAATCAAAGTTTTCTTCCCTAGTCTATTCATTTCTAATCGATTTTCTTGTTATCTAGTCTATTTAGGTGGGCATTGACTGTTCATCTAATAAGAAAACTCGGCGCATAATTTTTAGAGAATTAATTTCTAATTAATGCTAATGTGCTTATATTCCACAACTTTTAGAGAATTAATTATTCTTCCTTTGCATAAGTATAACAAGGCTAAAACACTCTTTTTATTTTTACCCATATTAGTAAAAGATGTTTTCCGATATATCCGCAATGTTCCTCGATATTCTGAAAGTCAGAAATTATAGTGAAGATATCGTAATAACGTTGGGCATTTCGTGGTAATATGGACGTTTTCTAATTTACACCAAAAGGGAATTATGTAACCAATCGATTCAATATTCTTACTGAATGTAGATTTTGGTTCATCATATGAAGCAACAATATGATTTTGATTTTAATACATAAAGCACCTACATCTACCTATATATTCATTTGACAGTGAAATCCGCAATTATTTAACTGTCGTTCTAATATATCTGTCATCTTACCTATCTCTGGAAGTTGGTTTGAGAGGAGGAGTGGTGGACTGAATAGGACAAGACGTTTCGCCATAGAAAGATCCATCGCCAGAATCGGACCCAGAGTCGAGGTCTTCATCTTCTCCTTTGCTGGCGGAACGATATCCGTCAAGGGTGTTGCCGGCATTTCCTGATGGGCGAAGAATAGTAGTTATTTAAAGGAAATCTGTCGCATAAATGTTAAAATTCTATTGAATTAAATTAAACTTCTCAGTCGTACCTAAAGTAATTTCGAAGTAGATAGGCTTTTCTCCCACTTTCCTGTCGATCATGGACGACTCGAGTACGCAGCCAAAGAGAAGGAATTCGTCATTGCGTCCAAAACATCCCTGTGAATAAAAGTATTTGGAATTTGAAACATACTGTATATTTGTATACTTTTACTATTGAAGATTTTTTTAAAAGAAAGAATCAATAATAAGAACTGTAGAAATTTTCGTTGAGTTTTGTCATTTAAATGGATGGTACGATTGAAAAACTGCGTAAGTTTTTCTATAGTTGACTCAGTTTATGTCTCTTTAAGAATCTTCAGTTAGTTAGAATGAATGCATTTGATTCATAGCATTATTTAATAATTTAATACAGAGTTATAAATTTTCCGTTTAATTAAAGTTAAAAGATGGATTTTCATGTAAACAAGGAAATTTTCAGTCCTCTGCTATTAAAGTTAGAAAATTTTTCTAACTAGATCAAAGTTGGAGCATCATACAGTTGGGTGTAACTGCGAAAATATCTATTAAAAAGGAAATAAAATTAAGTTCTGGAGAATGTCAACAGAATTACAAATTCATTTAATTGAGCATTGCACAGTTCGAATTTTACACAGTTTTTGTAATTGTCCATTACGTAATTCGTATTTCAAATATCGTTATATGCTTTGTTTAGTTATAGAAAAATGAGAAATGGAAATCGAATTCCCCTGCAATGAATATTTGAA
This sequence comes from Argiope aurantia, assembly GCA_026543865.1. Classification (NCBI taxonomy): domain Eukaryota; kingdom Metazoa; phylum Arthropoda; class Arachnida; order Araneae; family Araneidae; genus Argiope; species Argiope aurantia. The sequence continues at coordinate 141,914 of JAPMOR010113295.1, read as the reverse complement.
AAACAATTTGAAATGCAATCAATCATTTTTTTTACAAATGATGTAACTGGATATATTTCAAAATATATCAACAGTCGGATGTAATCCAAATAAGGTTCTTTTCTATTATTATGAAAATGTTTTTTCTTAAACGTGCTCTGATAATCCAAGAGAGTACAGTAAGTGGAAGATGTTTCTTTCTATCTTATACCTTTAAAGTGCAGATACAAATTCTTAATTCCCACACATAATTATCATTTTACAAATTGATGTCCTGCACAATGAGCAGAAATAAAACGATAATGTCTTTGGTTATTAAGAAGTGAAAAATATAAAAAGCAAATAAATAATACCTTTTCTTGATTTTTGAATTTTGCCAATTGAATTTTGTTTCTTAAAAAATGATAGGCAAGACTAAAGCGATTGGACTTTAAAGAGGCGTCGGATTAATTAGATGGAAAATCCAATAAGCTCAAAACAAATAATCTGAAGCTGACGCTACTCAGTGACTAGAAATATCTTGAATTATGATTGTCAGGTTAATCTCCAAAATGTTAAATACAATTCTCTAGTATATGGCAGAGTCACCCAAGAGCATCAGCCACTAAAGAGAGCCAAAATGTGACAAAGAATGCACGGTACCTAAGACATATTAAGGCTGAGAAGATGTCTCTGGAATTCGCAACTACACCTGAAACATTACACACACACACACACACATTAAAACACCCTTACTCTGAGCTCTCTATACAACGAACTATTCAGTGTAGGCTCCAAAATTGTTGAGGCATAATATTCAAGACATGGGAAAACGGGTTGCGCAAAAAAAAAAAAAAAAAAAAAAAAAACCCACCCCACCGGGCGATGACGCTCTGCAAAAGAAAATATGCTGAAAGGACACAAAATACACATTTCTAGCACATTTTATTCGAACGCATCAAACATAATCGCAAGAACCTTATCGATGCAGGGGAAATTGCTTAATATAGTTCCCTTCTTCAAGATGTAAAATCTGCATTCTGTAGACAGCTTGTTCAATTGAGGATCGTTATTAGTTGATTCTAATGATTCTCACATGCAGAGTGAAGCTGTCTTTCAAATCTGCCAAGGTTACCAGACATCCTCTATAAACAAGATTTATTAAGTATCCCAACAGCCAAAAATCACCTGGATTAAGATCTGGAGAACTAGATGGCCAGGTTATCGGAAAGGTACGACTAATTATTCTATCATTAGTAAAATGTTTCTGAATAAACTACTGTACAGAGCCAAATGTGTGGAGGGGCGCCATCTTTGCATAAAAGTAATTGAATTAAAGCATCGGCGCTGTTGTATTTAGGGTACAACAAAATTTTCGAGCATGTTTCGGTACCTCCTGGCCGTCATGGTGCATGTCACAAGGCCATTGTGTGCAAACTTTTCGAAAAAGACAGGTGCAAGAATAAATATGAATGTGAATCCACACCAAGCTGTAACTTTCGGCGAGTGAAATGGAATCTCTTGGATGGTACGAGGGTTTTTCGTGTTCCAAATGCGACAGTTATGGGTGTTCATTATTTCACTTAAATGGAAATATACTTCATCGTCCCATAAAATCTGCCATCGTTATGATGCATGCCTTTCAACTCCAGCCAAAAATGTCAATGCAAAGGTCAGTTGGTTCTTCCTGTCGATGAGCAGCAACTGCTGCTTTGTAACGAATTTTGTACGGGTAAAAATGCACAATTTTTTCAATACGTTCCACACTTTAGTGTATGGAATACGCAAGTGGCGTGACGCTGCACGTGCACTACTACAGCCTACAACGTTATCCATTGATTGTTCAACAATAGCGGTGACAACATCTTCAATAACATCTGAACGAGTCAATTTACGTCCTCGACTCGGCTGAAATCTACGATCTCCAGTTTCTTCGAATCGAGCGATCATCTCTTCCTGAGAGTTTGAGAAAGTAATGGTCTTTTGCGCAAATTCTCGAGTAGACGAAACTCTCGAAGTGCAGCTGCAGCATTTCCTTTGTTTTCATAAAACAACTTCACAAGCAAAGCACAAAGCCATCGCTGATAAGAATGACTTTTCCCAGCTTTATGCCTTTTATACCTAGAATAGTAGCAGCAAACCAAGGGTTTAGTCAAATTTTTGTGCTTACATTGCGAAATTATAGTTACAATGGCAACTTCAGTTTCTTCACATTTTTATCTTTTTTTTCATAGAAGCAATAGAAATTAGAAAAGAAAACTTCCATTGCGCATGTTTTTTTTATTATTATTATTGTCTTTTTAGCATATTTTCTGTTGTATAGAGCCATTTATCAGTATTTTGGAACTTTTTTTTGCGTAATCCGTTTTCCCATGTCTTGAATAGTATGCTCAACATTTTTGGATCTTTTACACTAAGTAAGTTACACTTTTTATTAAGTAAGCGTTGCATAGAGTGCTCAGAGTAGGGGTGTTTTTATTTTTATCACCTTGTATATATATATAATAAATTGTACACAGTTATCTAGAGGAAAATGTCTTGTATTCGCACCTTGACCGAAACGAAATCGGTTCTCCAACGAAATACAAATGGGAGTTCACATTTAATGGAGTCTTATATTCCATAGCTGAGCATACACTATGACCAAAAATTTTCAACAAAAGATAGTATAAGACCCGTTACAATTAAAAGGAATTAACTACTTTTGTGAAATGGAAATCTGCGGGAAGGTAGACCTTACGACTGATGGTCGTAAAATATTGTATGCCTTTAATATGTGTGTAGTAACTATACATAACTATATGGATGATGCTCAAGATGTTTATATGAAAGTTTATAAAGCAACTGCTGGAAACTTTCTATGGGAAATTATGATTTCTTTTTATTGACGATAACTCAAATATAAAGAGACGAGGGGATTCAGAATGTCTATGGTTTTCTGAAAGAAGATATTATCTGACTAAAACATAATTAAGGTATAATAAAAATAGACATTTGACAAGATTAATCCCTTATCAGCATCTTCCATGTTTTGTAATATCCTCAGTTATACGATTTATATCTATTACTACAGAATACGATGAAATAATCTCATTTATAATAGAAGGGTCAGAGAAATGACGTTCATTATTGCCCGAACGATTCTGAAAATATTAGGCGTTATGCCGTTGCATTTTTAGCTAGCAAAACTGAAAATATTGTTATTTTAGTATGCTATAAGTTGTTTCCTGGTATTGAATGTGTTTGTATACAGTTTTGAAACAGTAAACAAATTATTATTCGGCCCATGACATACTTTATATTTAAGACTTAAATTTAGGCATTGATATATTTCCATTAATGCCTGACTTGAACGCTAGGAAACTCAAAAAAAATGTTGCAAGGATCATTGAAGTTTTTTTCTTTAACTTCTTCTTGTGCGGTTTTTATTTTGTTCTTCCTACAAAATATGAAAAAATACATTGAAGAGGTCTAATTATTATTATCTGAAATACTTGCTAAAGTTACAGATATTAGTGAAATAGTCAACGAAATTTATCCACTAGAACTTTATGGATATACATATGCAATTCATGAACTATTGAAATTTCAATCCATCAAATGAAGTTACTCTTCGTTATTATTTCTTAATTTACGAAGAGTAACTTTGCAATGGATTTCAGTGCGGGTTTTCTTTCTTGAAGAATAACTGAATTTCTTTTCATCCAACTAAACTATTACAATATGGATTAATAATAAGTAGTTAGTGAAGTCTTGAGGGTGCTCACTTCAGTAATTGGGTTGGTCATCTCCACTTCGACGCAGGATGGGGTAGCGTCCAGGGTGTCCAAGATTTCCGTCTTCACGGCCATCAGGATCCTGCCCCGGTACATAACGCCTTCGCCCAGGCCGTCGTTCAGTGGAGTGTGCTCATCGAATAAAGAATAATCTCTAGGGGAACCGTACAGGTAGATGTAGGAAGGACCAAAAGTAGGCAAGAAACCTGGAAGAACAATATATCATCTGTTAAACTAAGAGACCTAATCATTAATTTGGATCAACCACGATGAGTCAACAGTGATTCACAGTTATATCAACGCATTGAAAACCATTGCTTTTAGATAAGGAATCGAATGGGTTTTTTTCTGCTGAAAACAAAGGGACCAAGTCTAATTTGAAGTCATCCTTTTGAAACGTAAATCACTAAAAATTTTTAACCATTTATACTACATGTACAGTTACACTGTTCATGAGCCTATGCCCTCATATTAATAACTACATCTACGAGTTTCTTCTTAATGTAATGAATACTTTCTGAAATTGTCAGTTATACTCACCTTTCTCGCCTTCGTTGGAAATTTTAGAGAGTTCTACAAAGTGCGTGCCGATGACGGCATCGTTGACGGGGTCGTTGTCCCGCAGCTGAATCTTGATTCTCTGGCAGAGGGGAGGGAACATCTCCGTAAAGACGATTTGCTCGTTCCAAGTTGGGCAGCACGTACCCTTCCTCACGGATGTCTTACCCTGTAATCGAAAGACCGAAAACAGATGATGACTAGAAGAAAAATAACTAAGAAAAATTTTAAAACTTTAGTTAATTTTATTTTCTGATTATAATATAAATGGATAACCATTACACAGATAAACTCATTTGAGCAAAAAGCTTCTTGTAATTTTAATTCTGCTATAAGCCTCTTTCTCAAATTCAGTAATAACAGGTTTGATAACAATAGATACTAATGAGTGAGTCCCTTGTCCCTAATGGATCGTAATTGTATTATTTACAAGTATAGAAATGTTTGGGACTTTCTGAAATGACCTCATATTTTCCCAACGTTCTTGAGTTGCCACCATCCATCCTAATTCGCAATCAGCAGCCGAATTACTTTGTAGAAATTATATGTGTAAAATCATGCATAGGTGATTTTGAAAATACGAAGGTGAGTCAAAAAGTAAAGGGACTTTTGCAATTTTTCTCTCCAAGATTTGGTAACACTGCTAGTATCCAGCATTGAATTAGTGTAGTCACCAACATTTCTATGCAATGTGTCACTCTTATTCCCGCATTAGTCGTTGGAGTGTAACAGATAGAGATGCATAATCCACGATTTTTTTGAATAACAAATAATTTTGCTATTGTTATTTTTAAATATTTGTTCCAAATATCTGTTATTTCAATCATATTGTTAATTAAAAATTATTAGTTAGTATTAAATATAAAATTTATTAATTGCAATTAATACTTAATTTACTAATATAAGTAACGTGTGATTGAATTAATTTATCTATTTCAGCTTACTTCTTACGTTTGATTTTTTCAAAATTATTTATTTAATTTCTTTATTGGAGTAAACCATATTCTGAAAAATTTGAATTAAAAATATATGTCATTTTTTAAAAATGTTTAATTTAGTTTTATATTCCACCAATAGATGGCGCCAGTAGTAAACAGAATATATGCAGTCATGTCACAAGCAATTAAAAATGATCTTTATAGAATAAATAGTGCATCGTCAAATGCGAATATGAGAGTCAAGGTCACTCCCATGAAGTGGGGCGGTGACTTCACTGCACTTTCCAGTGAAGTCACCGCTCCGATAAATTTCAGTGATATGCAATTCAATGATACGATAATTCCAAGAATAACCGATTTCGTTGACTTTTCAACCCAATCGCAGATCGCATCGATTGTTACTTAATATCGTGATCCAAGACCTGTAATCGAAATATCACCAGTAAGATCGTATCAAGGATTTGAATCACACCCCTCTTTGAAAAGTATTGATCACTGGTATTTGTGACTTTTTGATATTGATTACGTAATAACCGTTCGTAAAATATTCATCACCCCTAGTAACAGACCGTTAAATATGGCGGATCCATTGTCGATCTGCACCAAGGAGGAAATGAGGGCAGTGATTCGCTTTTTGTTTGTGGAAGGGGTTAAACCTGCGTTAATTATTCGTCGAACGCAGGTGCAATTAAATCCAAACGTCGTGGAAAACTGCGAAAAGGTGTCATCCTGCAATAAGATAACGTTCAGCCCATTTTGCCCAACGGAAGGGCCAAAACAATTAAGGAGTTGGGATTCGAAGTGTTGGAACACCCGCCATACAGTCCAGATACTACAGCGATTTTCATACGAATTGAACCATTGAAGAAAGCACTGAGGGGAAAATATTTGCAACCGATGAAGAAGTTATTGGCAAAACTGGCTACAGATACAAACGAAAAACCTTTTCCCTAAAGATTAAAAAAAATATGTGAAACATTGGGAAGACTGCATTGAAGTCCAGGGTGGTTATGTCAAAAATAATACATGTTTCAGTTTTCTATCATTAGAATAAATGCACTTTTTCTCCTTTTCTTTTTCACTCTCCCTCATAGTTAAAGAAAGGGATGTGAGAGAGACGCTGAATCGATTCTCATGGTGGGTTGAAGACGAGTACTGAATCAGTAGACTGAACCTGAGAAGTTGTCCAGGTAATAGGCATGATAAATTCTTCGTATATATTCATTAGGTAAATACTTGATATGCTATCAAAATAAGAGTTCAATGTGGTAAAAAAAATGTATAAAGATTTTTCATTCTTAGTAGAGAATTTTACTCTTGCCTCTAAAATCTGTTGATGATGTAATTTCCTTAAGTGTCACATATTTCAGTAGTGTCTGAAATATATGACAAACGATTCTTTAATGCTTTTGGAATGAAACACAGGCCCTGAGATGATAGATCAGTTCAGAGCCATCTGATAATTGACTCTCTCCAAGTGATTTATGGGAGAGTTCAGATGTGCCCCGCTGGAGAACGCATCAAGTTTTGCGATAAAAGTGAGAATGAAAAAGCGAAGTGAATGATCACATGATGATATAAAGAGGGAAATTAAAAGTGGATTAGACTGACACCAATAGAATGCCCTCCCAGAAAAGTTAAAGCAAGGGATGAAAGCTTAGAAGGTTTTTTTTTTACTCTCACGTTTACGTAGTATAGTTTACTAGTATATGTAGTATAGTAATCGTCGAAAAATTCGAACTTGAGATTTTGACGAATCTCTACGTTTTAGACCTTCCCGAGTTCAAAAAACACATTTTTGAAAAATGTCCGTCTGTCTGTCTTTGACAAAGATAACGCAAAAACGGTTGAAATTTGGTATATGATCTTTACACAGAATTTGCAGATTTCCGCGAAATTTCAAGTAGAATATGGCCAGAGGAAGTTCTCTTGTTTGGCTGTTTGAATATGTCAATACGGTTATTACAAAATGAAGAGAGCTTAGACAGATAAAAATTCGTTGCCCAGTTTTAACATCTAAAGTGTAGACAGTTGAAAAATTCTGAGTCAAATTCCTCTATTATTTGACTGTCTACCTGTCTGTACTTTCAGAAACATGTAAACGCGATAATTTAAATAAATGAGTATTTAAATCATCGCGAGTGATTTTAAATTTCATACCAAATCATTTAATGAGTATGATTTGGTATGAAATTTTCTGATTACAAATGCAGATTTGTGTCAAATTTTGTTTTCAATTGGTTGAAAAAAACGTGTCTAAAATACAGATTCGATATATTGGGCATCTATCAACGCATGCCATGGTTTAATCGCCAAATAGCTCCATGGATGACACGACAGATTCAGTAAAAATGCTAAATTCAGTTACAAAATGTTAATATTTCGTAACTATTGTTCAGCAGCACCATGTAAGACGTTCTCTGGCGGGACAAGGTTATTAGAGAGCATGTGAGAATGTTTTTGGGCGACCACTCCCTCTGTTTTCTTTTAATACGTTGACTGCCATATCGCTCACATTCGCGTAACAGCAAAAGTTCTCAGTCAATGTGGAATTTGATGCAAGTAATCCTATGTTTAGTCTGTATCTCCTTGTTTTAACACGTTGCTCAGCACATAAATCGCCTGTGATTCATACGTACTATATAATTCGATATTTTCTACTCAATACAATTAAAAGAAAGCAAATAAGCAAGCATCTTATTAGATAGTGATCCGAATCACAGGCAATCCATCATGGCAGTGAACATTTTAAGCAGTCTTCACCATTATAAACTAGTGTTTGTCTGAGTTGGATCCATACAACTACCATGAAGTATTTGTTCTCCTTAAGTAGGATAAGAATTTTATATCGTGCTGCACATTTGATATCTTTTGCACAGGAATATACATATTTAATTATATGTGCATATTAAACTTACATGCATATTCAACTTTTTTTTCTCGCATTGCCGATTGCTTACTGCTGAATAAAATAAATGATTCCATAAAATGTTTAAAAGAAAATTATCTACCATATGCATCAAAAGCATACTGAATAAATCACCTTAAACTGTTTTGCTTCCCTTAATTAAACAGTGGTTAAAAGTTTTAGATTGCATTATATTCGGGTAACATATCCTCTTGATTTAATATTTATTAAGGCTGCCCAGAAACAAAGAGAGACCTAACATGGTGCAAACACAAAAACTGGCTGGTTTCTTTTACAATTGTAGTGACGGGGCACTCTGCTTCTACGTGAAGGGAATATATCTCAATGGAACTTCCTGGAAACCTCCTGAATCAACCAAGAAAGAGAGCACTTTCCACTTAGTTATCTGGTTTTCTCTTCCTTTTCCTTTTATAAGAAAGGAACATCACCCGGAAAGCGAAAAGGATATCTCAGAAATAACACAATAGAAGTGCCGGCGATGGCGAAAACCGAATTGAGGGCTAATAAAATAGTTGAGGGTGTAACTTGGGCTGATCCGGTTAATGTCAATCGGATCCGATTTCAGCTAACAAGGCGTGACGTTTCTTGGCAAAATTGTTCTAATCTGTAGAAAAAGACGGGATATTCTTGGATATAAAATCTGGGATTAGTTTTTTTTTATTTTAATTTTATGAATGACTAATAAAATATTAAACTTTGTAATTGTTTGGCACTAATTTATATTTTGTCCTAAATTGTTAACCAATAGTTAGACGGTCAAGAAAGACTCTGTTTAAATATTTGAATGCTAGTAATATTAATTATTTAAGAATACTTCAAATATTTTTTATATTTCATAATAGAAAGTAATAAATTATGGAATAGATATAGATAGCTATTTACGTAATTAAAATTAATAAATTATGAAATCATGATTAGAAAGTAATAAATTCGGGAATAGATAACTCTCCACGTAATCAGAAAATAATAAATTATGGAACAGACAGCTATACACCTAATTAGAAAGTAATAAATTATGGAATAGATAATTATCCATGCAATTAAAAAGTAATAAATTATGGAATAAATAACTATCCATGCAATTAAAAAGTAATAAATTATGGAATAGATAATTATCCACATAATTAGAAAGTAATAAATTATGGAATTGATAGCTTTCCACATAATCACTTGCCTAGTATCATTGATATTTTAATTTTTAATAACGTTTTTATTGTCCATAATTTATTTTCTATTCATTATACAACTATAGATGAAGTTGTATTGGCGCTTAGGTTATAAAAACTTTACCTGGTTAGTTAATGTAGAAGAAAGAGCGAATAAATATTTACATTTTACGAAAAAGAACAATTTGTTAAAAAACACGTTTCAGTAGAATTCTGAATTAAGAGTATTTTATTTAGAATTCATCATTGTGAAGTGTTTTGACTCATCAAGTAGAGAAGAGTTTGTATTACAAGCTCGACTGAATCCTACAGCGACAACAAAATGTAAGTCATTATTTCTGAGGCAATCTATGAATGACTACGTAAGACTAAGAATCGCTCTTTAAATATTTTGAATTATGTGATAGGACATTCTGTGTTTTGTATTCCTGTATTTTAATAGTTTTAATATGATTTTTCCTTTGAAATTTGTATTTACTATTAAGCCATTTCTTTGGGTACGTTTTAGAATAAACGTGTTTCAATATATTTTTAATAAATTTGCTGTAAGTATCGAAGACCATAGATTTTAAAATATTAAGTTTTTCACAGCATTTGAAACAATTACTTTACTGAAAAGAAATCATAAACTGTTTGTCATTTCAATAATTATTATACATTTTTAATATCTTCATACATATTCAAGTTACTTACAGTGAGTCCAGCAAACGACACTTGGACATAGGGATCAACAAGATCACGAGCTTCACCCGTAAAAGCCTTTTTAACGTTGGCAACAATTCCTGCATTCATTCTTGGCAAACCGTCAGCTCTGTAGATCTTAACAATAAACCTCGCATGCTGGCGCTCTGCAGGAACACCTGCAGGTAATAATAGGTTTCTGAAAAGGGAAAAAAAGTAATTTTGTCAGAAAATTAAATAGCACAGAAGAGAATTTGAAACATATTTTAAAACCAATAATACATTTTTTTTTGCATAAGTTCTTCAAAAGCATTTTGACTGTGATGTTAAACGACTAAGCATTTATATGAGGTGCATTTTGAAACTACACAAGCCATTTTCTTACATAATTTACACTGTGAGAAAAGATTGACTTTCAATGATGGCGATGAAAATATGACTTTCTATAAGTTTGTCTTTCGTATTTTTCGATGCAGCAATTTTATTCTGATAAGTTAATGAACTGCTTTGGTTGTTTTTAGGAAAATAAAAAATAACCATGGGGAATGGTAGCCTCAAAACTTTCTCGCATACTCTTTAATAAACGTGTCATGCCACACAACACTTTAAAAGGCATTAACGTACAGTAGCTACGAAATTTTAATCTTTGGTGTGAATTTAGCATTTTTACTGAAACTATAGTGTCATCCTCTTCGAGTATTTTAGCGATTAATCTTTGCCATGTGAATAGTATACAAAAGTAGAATTTTGTTTTAGACACGCTTTTATCAACAAAAATTTAAACTTGTAGTCACAAAATCCTATACCAAATTTCATAAACTTAAGTCATTGCATTTTTAAATTATCGCGTTTACATGTATTTGAAATTATAGACCGAAATACAGACAACTCTTTGTTGGATTTATCTCAAACTTTGAGAGGTGTCTACACTATAGATGTTAAATCTGTGTACCAAATTTCATTAGTCTAGCTCTCTTCGTTTTGTAATTATCGTGTTAACTTATATTTGGATAGTCAAACAGATGTACTTTTACTGAACAGATTTTACTCAAAATTTGATAGAAATCTGCAAATTTGGTGCAGAGACCGTATACCAAATTTCAACCATCTAGCTCAAAGCGTTTGTGAGTTATGTTTGTCACAGACAGACAGACGGATATTTAACAAAAATGTACTTTTCGAACTCAGTCAGGTCCAAATCCCTAGTTCGAATTTTCGGCGATTTCTATACTTTCTCGTATACTTAGTATCATATACGAGATAGTAAAAATGTAGCAAAACTTTTGTTTCCTTCAATTGTTATTATAAGAGTAATTTATATAAATGTTTGGTACTTTTATGGCAACCATTTTGAATTAAAAATAGCTTGATGTTCAATGAATGATAAGGGAATTTATATTTTATGAAATAAGATGCAAAAAGATGCAAGGGATAAGAAGAAATATAAATTCCGAAAACACTTCATTCCAATCACTCTTGGCGATAATGTTGTTTTGTCGTAGAATGCATTAGTCTGTATTTCTTTTGAATAAAACATACAAAAGAATATTTTCATTGTGTATCTAGATTCAATAATTCTATTTTCTCGTGGATTAAAATTTTTCTTATTTTATTCAACGCAAAATCTGGAAATTCACTACAAGAATTCACTATTCGGAAGATTTATAAGAATTCAATAAAGAAGATTGTAACGTTTAAAATTAGATTCTTGCTACAGCTCATTACTCATTTATTACTGAAATACATTAGTTAGGAATGGATTTAGAGAAATGAAGCATAATTCAAAGTGCAATAATTTACAAATAGAATAAGCTAGAGAAATAAATCAATTTTGAAACTTTATTTAATGCAGCAACAGCGAAGATTTTTATTAATGAATATAACAAGCAACGAAAAAAATAAACCAATGATTGTTACTATCTTATGATTATTATACAATAATTATAATTTAAAATAGTTATAAATATAAATTTAGAATTCTAATTAATTCGATTAATTCATAACTTTTCATAATTATAAGAATATAAATATATGAAATTTGTATACAACAGAAAGTTATTATGACAATTTTTATAATTATTTCGTGTAATATTTCATTAATTAACTGTTGGTTAAAATACACAAGTTCGTTATAAATAGAATATCAAAATTTAAAAAAATACACCAGATAATGGACAGTGTAAGCTGTAAGCTGCACATATGAAAATCTTTATCAAAGTGTTGTTTTAAGAATCTATAAGCATTCGGAAAGAATTTTATTTTGATACATTTGCCCCTCATAGCAAGATTTACGATAGTGTGATTATGAGATAGCGTTTTTTTAGTCAAACTATTTTGATGAAAACGTTGCTTCTGCCCAACTTCACTATGGAAATTTATATGCAAATTTGAAGGCTAACCGAGCAGGCACAATCACTAATTCAGAATAGATATATGCTAATGAAATATCAAGGAATAGTAATAAAGTTTGTTCATTTTGAAAGGTGAAAATTCGTTTCTACTGAGGAAAAAGTCATCGTCAGAGCTCTGAGATTTCAACTAGGTGGCGGGTGAAATGCCTTAGTTTTTAACTCCCACTAATCATCAGAAGTTTCTACAATACCCTCTCCTTTTTTTTCCAAGCAGCTGCCTTCCATCTTTTACGTCAGAGCAAGAGCATGCAACAAGTTTTCTCGTGAATGTTTATTAATTTTATAATAACTACTGTACTGCCGAAAATAAATTCCACGTGTAATACAAATCATTACTGTAATAAATCTTTTTGTGGCTCTATTTGAATATACTTTTTTACTTTCTGAATGCTTTCTTCCATAGTTTTATTAGGTCAACAAGAAAACTTCACATTATTCTGCTGTATGGTTACGACAGCAAACTGGTCTGAAAAGAGAAAGAATCTATGAAGACGGTTTGGACTATTTCAGACGATCAGATACTTGTCATTTAATGAAAAATTATGTGGTTTATTTATTATAGAATGAATCCTGAACATCCTATGTAATAAGTAAGTTATTCATCTAACTGCTAAATTATTCAAAATTATTTTTAAAAAATGTTAGAATTTGTTTAAAAATTCATCAATGCTTAGTCCAGGTTGAAAATTGATGAAGAGGTATTCAAAACCAAAAGACTTTGTATATTTACAGACTTAACTCATAAAGCTCCATAAAAACAATGACTAATTTTATCATTAATAGTTTATATGAAAACTTTTAATATTTATATTAGGCCTACTACATTTTTAAAGAAAATATCAAACAGCTCTACTTATTAGAGATAAATTTAAGAAAGTTTTTCAAAAATATTTTTTTTAATAAAAAAGATCCCACATTTGTTGTTTTTAAAATTTTCTTCAATTCTAACTTGAATTGAATTTGGTATCTTCGCAACAGTTTCAGAAAATTCAATTAATTAAACTTGCATTGCATCTCAAAATGAAAGAAGTTAGAAAAGTTTGTTATCGAAACAGATGAAACAATTCATGCGTAGAATTTTCTTTTATATGACTATTTTTCAAATAAGAATTAAATATTTTGTTCTGGATTGAAATATTCTTAAAACAGCATCCCAGAAAACTTCAGAAAGTAACAAGAGGCTAAAATAAATTAATTCGAGTTTTTAAATATAGAATCACCGTCATTCAATAGAAAAAAATTTCATAAAAGTTTCCCTTTCCAACCAGAGTTGTTATAAATTAAAAGCAACGTTTGCTGAAGTAAGAAAGAAAAGAATCTTAAAATTAACGATTTCTTTTTTACTATAATAAAAAGGAAAAAAATGGATTCATATTTATTTCATATTTCAAATAAAAATACTTACGCTTCGATGTCATCTTCGTCTTTTTCACTTTTTGGCGGTGGCTATAAAGAAAGAAAAAAGACACACCATGCATTAGCCCAATGAAACGTATATTTATAAAAACCGCCAAAAGCAATAAAGAAGTAATTTTCTAAAAGGACAATTCAGAAAATTACTTTCTCACTTGAAAGATAATTAAAGAAGAAATTCCTTCAATCTCTTTTTTTTCCAAACTACTTTAGTTCATACACTTAAGTAAACACTTTTTTCCCTCTATCAAATAAACGAAAGTCATCAGAAATAATTATTGCATTTCTTTAAAAAGAAGATATAAGCTCTTTAGTTTTTAACTGGTTCTTGTTTTTATAAGTTAAAGAGCTGACTTGACTAAATGCTAACTTATTTTAAAAGGGAAAGGAACTAATAATTTGGTAAGATAAAGTGCATCTTTCGAATTTGTTAGCTTAGCAATTAGTTAAATATTTTATTTTTAGAGATTTAGATTAGTTAATGAGAAAGTCAAATAACCAGCGTCTTATAGAATTGTAGCAAGATAAACAGAGAATTGATCGAGAATCAGGAATAATTATTTGATGTTAGTGAACGACGTGTGGGAAACGAAACTTATTCATATACACGCTTTTCTCGATCCAGGTGATTATGTTAGAATAATAATTAATGCAAATGAGAATATTTGTAGAATATTTGCATTCATTTATTACTTCCTCATACATGAAGTAAGAAAAATTATAAATTCGAAAACCAGAATTTGGAGAATTTATATTATATATATATAATATTTTAATGGATTTTGTATAGATGTTAGGCTAATGAGTTCCGATCTTGGTGACATGTACGAAACAAACCATTTAATGATTTGGTAATGAATTTGGCAAAGTTTGTAGAAAATACAAGAATTATGCAAATATCTCTATTGGGATTCAAAAGCTCGAGATACTTCTAGAAGATTAATATCATGTCTCAGAAAATATTTAAATGGAAGCTATCAGTGAGTCAGTAAAACCTCTCATTGGAGTGTTGATCAGGGAGTGAGGTCTCAATCTGAATTTTAAGAGATGTCGCGCCGATGTGTTATCAACAATTTGCTGTTTGGAAGCGTATCGTTGATGTTTGCAAATCTGCTTTTGTGTACACTTCGATTAAGCTTTGGTGCTTGTTTTTGTATTTCTTGTGAAATAAAGTATCGTTATTCATTATTGTACCTATTGGCCATATTTATAGTATTTATTACACCCACCAAATGACCCACTTTTTAACTATATTTATTATAAAAACAGTAAGTAATAAGAAAGTATAGGATAAGTAAAGTAAAATAAGAAAGTACAGGGGAATTAGGTTCAGTATTCAATATTTCGGTCTCAAAATTATGATTGTAGATATTTATCATATTTTTGAAGAAATTGGTTGAAGGAAGATTTACATAATTGTTAATACATGTGCATGTAAATGTGATACTTCAAAGCTTTATGAAGCTAGAAAGATGAAATTTGGCGAGTTATTTTGTCCCTGGAATTTCAGTTAGGGTTTCAGAGTCCGGTAAAATATAAAATTAGATTAATTATTAATTGATTTCTCCTTTTCTGCATATGTGAATGCGGTAACTAAAAAAATGTAATAATTTATACGAGTGCACATTAGCATGTAAATTATGAATTGCAGATATATGACGGAAAAAGAGCAAAAATAGATAAGAGTTAAAATGTCCGTAATTTTTTTGCCATGCGTATGTGTAAATGAAACTGAAAAATACAGCACGCCAATTAAATGAAAGCTAGTATATTGTAGATCTATATCCAATTTTGGAAACGATCGGTTAATTGAAAAAGGTTCAAACTGTAATTCGATTTGCAACATTTTACTATAAAATTAAACTTAAGAGCATTTTCTTTCTCTAAATATATGAGAAAATTGTTAGGAAAGATCTCCATTGAATGTGCTTAAAACTTATGCAAAAATTTAAATGGGCAATTATTTGCCAATCAACAGGATTCATATTACATAATTTTCATTTAGAGAAAACTATTTCAATCAACCAACGACTAGTAAGTTCGTAAACAGAGCTTTAATCGCAAATATGAGACTTACTTCTTAATATGACATTTATGATACATTTTAAATATTCATCTCTATAGTAATAAAGTAAAAAAAAGATGATTCTGAGATTATATGCTCATAACATTTACAAACCGAATTCTAGTATTTCAAATAAAGATCTGGTTTAAATTTAGATATAAGTTATTAGTGACATAAAACACAGATGGTCTAAATGTGCATTTTAAATGGCCGCTAAGGTGCAAAATGTATTTCACAGAAATCACTATTTATGGAATATTTATTTCAAGTAATATGCGTAAGGGGGCCGTTGCAGAAATTGCTTAAAATAATATTATTTGAAACTATATACGTTTGATTTAAAAGACCATTTTCTAAAAAAATGCTAAATTATTATTGTTAAATAATAACTTAACTGAAGCATTATTGTTAAATAATGCATTAATTTCATAAAATGCCTTCAATATTACTTTTATATGAAGGTAACTTAATAAATGATATAATTATATAGAATCGTTAGTCAACTAAGTCTTAAAAAGTATTTTTAAATCTTTTAATAATTCACAAAACCTGATTAAAAATTTCCAAATCTTTGTTTATTATCTAGTGGTTGTAATTCCGTATTTGAATCTCTACAATTTGAAAAGTTTTGCTTTCTTTTATAATTTAATACATGAAAATTACTCTAAATCTATCGATAAAAAAACTTATTTTTGATTTAAAAATAAAAAAATACATAAAAAATTAATTTATTTAATCTGCGTTATTCTATTAGATTTATATATCGCTTAACAATTTTGAAATATCATTTTAAGTGTGCTCCTATGGAAAACAAAGGATTGCATAACTTCAGAAGATCACTAATTTTTATTCTTATACATTTCCGTTTTTAATTAATTAGAGACACGCCGTCTTATTTGTATTTAAAAAAACTTTATGAGATTACTTGCATTTTAAAAATAAATTTAATTTATTACAATTTTTAACGTAGATTGCTTATTCGCCAGGCAATTTATTATTCAAAGATCTTCTGAATTCTTGAAGTAGATTAATAGTTAATTAACCTTTTCAGAAAGGTATACTTCAGGTTAAAGGTGGTTTTTTTTACATGTGACACAATTAACTAGTTACAGAAGGTTGAATATATGTTTTATTATAGTTAAAAAAACATTTTGGAAAGAAAAAAAACTTTAAAAAATCTAGAAAATTAATTCTTCATTTGAATAAAAATAATCACAATCTAAAAAAAAAATTCTAATCCATCCTCTTTATTAGTTATAAATTTTGTAAGCGTGGTTCTGTCATTTCCTGGAAGTTGTTGCCCTGTTGTACTAAACTACATAAAAAACAATAATTATTCGATATTATTAATGGAAATGGGTAAAAACCGTGAACTACTTAGAATAATATCTTTTTTTTTCTCAAATAAAATTAAGGTTCTTTTTAAGTAGATGCACAATTTATTACCTTGCCCGGTTTTGAAAGTCATTCATTTTCTGCCAGAAATATTTTTTAGAGAATCAACATATTATTAACAATTAATGATAACATATTTTTTTGATTTTTGGATTGATAAAAATGTTATTTTGATATATTTGATATTTTTAATGTATCTATATGTGTATCGCAATATAATATTAGCTATTAACATTCGCATATTTTTTTTAATTTCTGGATTGAGATAAATGCTATCAAAATTAATTTGATGTTTTGAATATATCTATCTACTATCTATCTATCTATATATATATATATATATACCGCAATATAACATTAGCTATTAATATTTGCACATTTTTAATTTCTAGATTAAGAAAAATGTTATCAAAATTAATTTAATATTTTTAATATATCTATATCATCAAATATTTCAAGCGCATCATTTCCTCATAAGACTTTTAAAATGTATTTTTATGCCGAATAAGCTAATATGAAAAACTAGTGACAATTGTTTTAGGTATTAATATTTTTGTAATTCAAACAAAAGATTAAAAAATATATATAATACGAAGCATGCACACAAACACTAAAAAAATCACATTACTGAGATTATGATTTAAAAACGACCGAAAGGAGACTAATTCATAAATTCAATTAATAATTTCTACTGTTATATATTTTCAACGAGCATTTTATTGGCATATATAACCGAAATGCCCATGAATTATAAATAATGCAATATATTTAAAGAAAAAGTTTGAGAAACAATGAAATGATTTCGCAAATTAGATTTGAAATTTTAATCCTTATTTAGTTTTATTGTACACTGAATCATGATTTATTGAATACTAGCCAGCTGGCGACCAGCTGGTTCGCCAATCTTAATGTTCATTTAAATTTTAATAATTAAATATTTTACGAAATTCCCACTTTAATAGATTCTTCATCAAAATATTTTAAAACTTCAAATAATGATAGTCATATAATTCACTCATAATATTATAAAAGCCTTCAGTCATAACGTACTATGTGTCTCTCTATTTTTCTGTTAACTCCCGTAGAATGTATGCTTTAAATGAAAGAGGAAAGAATTAATCTGCAATTAATATAATAATAATTTACTGAAATAAATCATTTTTTTATAATATGATTACTGATAACAGAGTCACTGAGCGTTTAAACTTTATGGGCACTAAAGAATATCTTTCTTAATTTATGTAATATCTCAAGAATTTGTCAATAAAATTTTCTGAGATTCATCATGAACAGATCGATTACTTAACAATGTTTAATTTTAAATGCATCAAACACTAAGAAAAGAAAATGAATCGTTTAAAATAATCGGCCGAAAACAGGTTTAAAAAAACTACGTAAAAAACGATATACTTAAAACTATAAGCATATACAAAAAATATATAACTAACACAAATAAAATTTAATTACAGAAGCATGCAACTAACCTAAAAATAATTTAAATCAAGAATCATCCGTTGATAATATTGTCAACAATCAGAACATAATGCGCATGCGTGAATTTTCAACCCCAATTATGGCAACGCAAATGCGTGAATTTTTATACGCCAGTTGGGGGTAACGCTATACAGATTAGACAT
>JAPMOR010113295.1:100009-122887 GCA_026543865.1 Argiope aurantia | reverse complement strand
TGGGGGTAACGCTATACAGATTAGACATTTTTAATTTCCTTTATTCTGTGTTGTTTTAATTCAAAAGTACTTCAGAATGAATCTGAAAGATCAATTAATTAACTATGTCTAATTTTAAATGCATAAAACATTAAGAAAATAAACAGAATCGTTTGAAATAATCGGCCCCTAGCCTCATTACTGTTGGAAAAAAAAGAAAAAAAAACTGAAGCCTTACTCATTTAGCGGTGGGGAAAAATGGAAGATTTTTTTGGCGGGAAAGTTAGTTTTTAATTAATAATTAAAATTCTAATTAAAAATTCAAAAAAGGGACCCCAGGTGTACATTTCCGACCTCTAAGGTGTACATGTACCAAATTTGGTAGCTGTAGGTCAAATGACCCGGCCTGTAGAGCACCAAGACACACACACACACACTGAGCTTTATTGATAAGTATAGAAGTATAGATAACAGAAATGCCATCGCAAAATATAAAAAATGAAAATGCGTAAGTATTGAAAAAATAAAATGCCGGGTTGGCTTCCTTAACTACCATTTTAATTGCTTGTATTTTCAATGAAAAAATCTTTTATATTTATCGAATATGTCGAAGGAACTAACACTGATTATTAAAGAAACACCCAGCGACAAGAAATTAAAAAAAAATGCCAACTTATGTAATCAATCCGTTATTTTAACTGCCGTTTATTTTCAGCGGTTATTTATTTTCATTATCATTTATTTCTATATTTATTAAATGAACAGAAATACCGTCACAAATTATTAAAGTCACCATTGAAATAAAAAAAATACATATTGTTAATGGCAACCGTCACATCATTACAAATAACCGATACTGAGAAAATAATAAGGCGTGTTCGTTGATCCATCCCATTACCATAACGTTTATTTCAATAAATTAATTTTCTGTTATTCAAAATAACGTACAAATATTTTATTGATTATTTAAACTGCCAGAACAACGCACTGAGTTTCTAATTATTTACTGTCTCATTCTTTTAGAAATCCGCTTTTAATATTTAAACTTGATAAAAACTAATAATAAATAAAATTGTGATTATTTAAATTTCAAAATGAGGCAACTTGAAAATGAAAATGAAAAATATTAACTGCAGCCATAGAGAATACAGCACCTTTTAAAATTTAAAAAAAATTACTTTCATGCTTATATAATTTACATAATAACGCGCTTATTGATCTACATCCTTCAAAGTGACATAGAAGAGTCTGGAAAGGATGTTATTCCCTGAAAACGAATTATCGACGTTAAATTTTAAAATGAATGCATGAGGGGCACCTTACTTTGACAGTGTCACCTTTTCCAGCCACTGAAATGTCACACTTGAGATATCCCTTAGGGCCAGCGCTGATGTCATCAGTGTCTGTCAGCAGGGCCCACTTGTGATAAAACTGGTGGTCTGGAAAAGACAGAGAAGAAATTATTATAAAAAATTCTTTGTTCAGTTTATTCTTCGTTCGGAAAAAATAAAATCGTATTTGTGTTTTAAAATATCAGTACTTTAAATCGCGTACCAGCAGGAGTGGTCTCACCAAAACTTTCTCGCATACTCTCTAATAAAGCTGTTATCCCAGCAAATGCTTATATATCACTGGCATATAATATTTACCAAATATCAATCTTTGATGAGAATTTAGTATTTTACTGAATCTATCTTGCCATTCCTGGCCCAGTGTTGTGGAAATTTATCTTGGGCTGCATTTAATATTATCCGAAAATCGAATTTATGTTTTATAACCGCTTTTTACGACCGATTGAATTAAAAATTTGGCACAAAATTACACTAGTAGTCACAAAATCACGTACCAAATTTGATATATTTAAGTCACTGTGAATTTGAATAATCACTTTACATGTTTCTAAAAGTACAAACAGACAGACGGTCAATCTGTTGCTGTATTTGGGTGAAAATTTGTTAGATATCTTTAGATGTTAATTCAGTATATTAAATTTTATTTATCCAGCTCTTTTCATTTTTAATTATTGCGTTCAATTATATTAAAAATGCTGGACGGACAGACTTCCTCTGAGCGGCATTTGCTCAAGATTTGATAAAAATCTACAATTCGTATTCCAAATTTCATCGATCTAGCTTAAAGCGTTTTTGAGTTGTCCTTATCACAGACGGCAATTATTCAAAAATGTATTTTACGATCTCAGGGATGTCTAAAACGTGGGGATTGTCAAAATCTCAAGTTCGAATTTTTTGACGATCACTGTACTTTCTCTCTACTACGTAAAAGTGACTCATTTTACTTTCTATACAAAAATAACATTTTGTAATCGTCAAAAATTCAAACTCCAGATTTTGATTAACTTTGTTTTCCATTCTCGCCGAGTCCAAAACGCAAATTTTCGGGTTTATGTTCCTCTTCCTGAGAACATTTTAATTAGAGATGCTTTGAGACATACATAGGAAATTTAGCATTTTGCGATCCTTACATCAAAACATATTTTTTTAGAAGTTCTATACATAAATCTCTATCAAAGTTTGAGCGAAATTTAGTCAAAGTAAGTTCGTCCAGGAAGTCTGTCGCAAGTAAATTCCTCGAGCATTCTGAAGCCATTTCCGAAACCGCAGTTACAATACGTTCAGGGATGTTGTAATTCATCTAGTAAAATTGTAAAGAAAATGATATTTTTTCATCGAATAGCATACCATTAAATTCTTTCTACGAAGCAACATTTTATGGAGTGTAGCATGCAACTCATTGTGGTTTTGAATTCTTCCATTTTGGAAAGAAATAATTTCCTTTAGATTAAAAGTTTGAAATTAATTTTGAGCTCTAATAAAATTTTCAACTTTTGTATATATCTTATTCCATGTAATTTAACTCTTTCTTTAATAATATTGCGAAAGTATTTTTGACCTAAAAAATTCTTTCAGTTTATAAATATATATAAATGACAATTTTAAAAATTCCTCCTTTTTGCCTTGAAGCATTTATTAAAAATGAAATTTATATTCTTAAAAATGTTTTGAAATTCAGAAACTCAGAAAAATAAAAAAATTAATGGTATAGAGCTGAAATGCTTTATTGAAATGGTCCAGCTAGTAAATATCGGTTGGACCAGACAATGAAGTTTTAATTAATAAGATAGAATTTTTTTTAACAATGAAATCATTTTAACTAATCTGCAAGCTTGACAAAATTTATAATTTATTAATTTTTTTGTATTCTTCATTATTAATTTCGGAGCAAGTTCAAAACTCTTATTTTCGCAATATTCATAGAAACACACATATATAAACCATTTATCAAGAAAATTATCCACTTTAAAAACAGTATTCTAGCAATAATGAAAAAAGCTGGAAGGCAAAGGTAGGTTCCTTTACATCTAAGTTGAATACTTGGCAACATAAATTGTTGATTTTAGAAACAATCAATATTAGGGCTTAAAAATCCCTTTTCAGCCTTAACTTGTAAAATATTGCAGTTATCAAAAAGCTTTAAATACAAAAATTGCTCGTCTTAATGACGCGCTAATTTGATAATTGGATTTATTTTTCTATCTTCAAAATTAAGAATGTTATAGCGAAATGAAAATTTCGACCCTCCATATGAGAAAGCTCATTTATGAACTCGTCAGAGATTTTTACATTTCTAACAACATATTCCAATATTGAAAATTCAAATAAAACTACTCTTAACTTATTCACAAGATAACATGAAAGAAAAACCTTTATACTCATTTATAGTATATACATATAAACTTTTGAACGAAGAGTGGTTTTGAGTTCTAGGGACTATGATCGGTGAAGAACTGAAGAAATTTTCCCGAAGTCTTGCCATGATAACTATTGCAATAAGTAGTCTTCTTTAACAATCTACCGAAAACAATGATCTATTTGTTACCTACCTTTAAAAATAAAATGTTGAGAAAAATTATCTAAAAATATCTTTTAACATCATAAGATGCATTAAGAATTGAATACAGTTTTCTGAATGTACAAAACCTGTCGTATCCATTTAAGTAGTTTCCCATTTCTATGATTTCATAAAGTAAGTATTCGTCGCTAATTATTATTATTTTTAAATGCCATCGTATAATAAAGTACACATATATTAGGAGGAAAAGTACAATTTATATTCTTTATTTTTAGAAATATTCTTACGAACATTTAGATAAATCTGTTTTATGTGTCATCGAGGGATAAGAGTTTCAACGTCATTCACTCTAAAGCACATGGTCTTTTAAGAATGCATGGATATGAGCCATGTCTATCAAGAGAAGGATGCTGTTTAGAAATTTTACGTCAGTTTTTGAATTTTTATAAAAGTTTGACAGCGCTCGGACGAATATTTAATTACTTGCTAAAATGAAAGTAATTTTTTGTTATAGAAGGAATTTTTAAGAATATTTCTGCGAGACTGAAAATTTAACGAGTTAGTTAGATAAATAATTTTTTAGTGAAATATGAAATTACTTTTAGATGTTGAGCTAAACTAGATTAAAAATGCTGAAAACCGTGCCGTCATGTCTTTGATGACTTTTAGAGCAATCAGTCTGTTACCAAATCTCTTTCATGAAACTTCCTGTGTATAGAATTTAGGTTGACAGCGTTAGATTAAATTTATTTATTATTTTTCTTATTTATATCGCTTGAAATTAAATCATATACTAATTGATAAATCTGATCCAAAATATTTCATTTCCCATTTTTTAATAAAGATATTAAAATATTCTAAATATTTTTCAGCGATTGTACAAAAAAAAAGTACTGTTATATTTCTATTTACCGAATCTATAAGAAAATTTACTTTCCTTTTAAATCTGACTCAGAGCATTTTATTTCCTATATATGATGAAAACTTTAAATTCTTTTTTTTTTTTGTTACAGTATAAAAAATAGACAAGGTAACATTTCTTTTTTATAAATGCATGCATTTCATTCAAAATACTTCATTTTCCATTTTTAATAATAATAAAAAAAGTTTTGAAACATTTTTAATCGTCTGACTTCGTCATTGTTTAATATTACTTTTTAGATGCGATGTGTGCAAACCAGTTCAAATATTTTTCAAACAAAGAGATATTATATGTTACACGATAATAATATGATATAAAAAAATCTGTAATCTTAAAAAATAAACACTATAACTGCATAAAACCAAGGATGCAATAGAAAATGGACCGATTGTCAACCCGCGGGATAAACAGCTGGAGGGTTAAGGGAAATGTAAATCATATCACTGATTCTCCGACCCGCCCGAAAGCACACAGATAATATATATTGAATGACAGGACCGACGCAATAGCAACACTGGCGGGAAATGTGTTGAGTCCTAAGGGCCATTGCTGGCCACGGTACAATCCCTCCCTTGGGAAGTATGTTCCGGGAAGGATTCCTCTGGGAAGGTTTACCCAGACTCCCACCTCTTCGTGTACCCTTCAAGGAGGCGAGACTCAACCACCATGCCGGAAGCATCTCATCCTCATTTCAAGGTGCTCCCCCGGAGGATTTAAGGGAAATGTAAACAGAATAATATAATTTTTTTATGCAGATATATTTTTATAAGCCCCAATTTCACTCTTGATTGGAAATATAAAGTTCTTTTCAGCAACAGTGTCAAGAAATTTTATAGCGCAAAAGTTCATTAACTTTGGGTCGTGACTCTTTGGTGTGTCATGAGTGAATTTTTGGTGGGTCGCGGCATGTATTGATGTATATGTATCTTTTAACAATTTGCAAAAATGTCACATACGCTTAAACTCTTCATGAAACTGCGTATTAGAAATATCCCTAGAAAAAATTATATTTAATAATAAATATTTTATTCCTCACAAAAGTTCCTCTTCGAGTTATAAAACCTCCGTTGGAAAGAAGCTAAGCATTGCGTCTCTAGAAAAATTCAATAAAGATGAGGTCGCTTTAGATTCGGCTTTTAAAAAGGGAGTCACAAAGTTTAAATGTTTCGGGACATCTGCTATAGCAAATATAGCAGTTATGGTTTATGTCAAACCTGTGATCATTTATACGAAATCCTGGAATTAATAATTTTGGAAGTAACTTTTTAACTAACAGAAAAATAAAGGACATAATATAAAAGTTCAGTAAAGGACAAATACTTTAATTATCGAGAGTCTTCACTGTTGTGTTAATATCGTAATAAAGAGATCTTTTAAATTAAACTCATTGAAAGAATAACTTTTAATATGAAGTAGTAAAACAAGAAATTTTAGGATCGCTATAACGAAAGAGTATATTGTGATTATATTACAGTTTCAAATTATAGAAAGAAATTTTACCTCGATCTCTAGTTAAAAGTAAAAAAAAAAAAAAATTGTTCTATAATTTGAATAACTTTCATTTCTCCAATACAGTAAAACTAATTGCAGGAAAGAAAGCACGGGGTAAGTAAAAAAAAATATTCATCATAAATACCTCCCAAAAGGTTTAAATAATATAAATGATGATAAGATTGAAGATTTTGGTATTTAATTTTCTCAGAGTAAATAATAAATGTATATTTCTAAAATAGATAAATTGTTAAAACTGAATTCCAATTTTTTTTTTATTTCAGAAAAATTGTAAAATTTATTAAAAGCAGATAAACGTTTAAGAAAAAATTCCGAAGAAAAAGTTTTAAAGAGCGTTTTTAACGTACAATATGAATAGCTTAATGCTAATTAAGCTATTCATTATAATTAATTAATTCATTCATTAATTATACTTCATTCTTTTTAATGATCGAATGTTATTAATTTAAAAGAAGAAACTATTTTGTAGAAAAGAATTATTCTCCTTAGAAATGTAATCAAGCATATAATGAAAACATCGAAAATAAATTCATAAAATAAAGAAAATTATATTTGAGTATTATTAATTTTTTTAATAACTTTTACTATTTAAATGTTTGATTTTGCAGTAAAAATGGATAAGCATTTTCTTTCATTTTTCATCGAGTTACAACTTCTTTTACAAATATATATAATTTTGTTTCATTTGCCATCTAAACAAAGTAGTTTCAAAAGCAAAATTTCGTCATAAAAGAATTTCATACAAGAATTAACGGTCAGAATGAGATTATTAGGCAAAATTACTTACTCTTGGTTAATATTAAAATATTCAATGTTTTATCAGAAAAGATCAAGAATAATCGAAAATTTTTCGATAACAGTTACTATTAAATAAAAATATTTTATTATTATTAAAAGTCAAAACTGAATATAATGATACAGTATCTGAAAGGAATAGTTATTTTCAAAGCTTTTTGTAATAAATAAAAATAGAAAATTTTGAAAATAAATATTTTCATTCTAATTATCATTTAAAATTTATGTTGCTGCCTGTGGAATAAAAAAAGAACGTTTTAGAACTTTTGATTCAACTTGAATATTGAAGCTCACTCAATAAAGAATTTCGTATAAGTTACAAAACGCCATTATTACATAAAAAATATAAACGTAGTCTTTCAACTAAATCGAAAGAAGAAATAAAAACTTTACATTTCTAACAATATGATTAATGTTATAAGGAAAATCTTGAAGAAAGTGGAGATTGAAATAGTCTATGGAATTTATCATTACACAGTGAGTCAAGCATTTTTTTCTGAGATTAAAAATTTACTGTTATTTCATTACATTTTCCTAAGAAATATGAGGGTTGTGGGTCAAAACTGGGTATCGAAGCACAGTCAATGTCCACCCTTCCATTTGTGTTTTAAACTTCTATACTAAACCAACATGTAAACTTTTAGACTATGTATCACAGATCCTATAGCATAGCGGATCTTTGATGTAATCAGATCTTGAATGAGGCAGATTCTTGTTCCAATATTCAGCTATAAAAAACACGACAATTAATTGGATGTGAAAGAGTTCCTATTAGGTGTCTACTTTTTTTATTAAATTACTAACATTTGATAGAACTTTTTTAAAAATAAATTTTTGAAATGACTATTTTTTTTAGTTAGTTCTTCAAAGAATTGAGAAAAAATTATGAAAAATATAATTTTAAGATCTAAAATTTCTTGAAAAAAAAGGAAATCCTGTAATTTGGGGTAACATATAAATATTATGAATCTTTAAATTGGTGGTAAGACTTAAAGGTGGGTTATTTTTTCACACATTCTATAACATACATTCATAAAAAAATAAACTTAATTAAACGTTCTTTTATCTACTTATTCCGTTTAGTAAGCTGCTCAAGCACCGTTTTTTAAATTATGAATCCTGATCATGGTTCACCTTTACAAGGTAAGAGTTGAAATAGTTCTCGTGTAACCTCAAAATTGGATACTAATGAGTCAGTCCATTCATTCTAAATGTATTCTATTTTAGAGTCAATATAATTATATTATTCAAAAGTAAATTTCTATTTCTATTCAAAGGCCAAAATATTTGAATGAATGTGCACTGAGTTCAGTAAAATATTTTAACATCTTCCAAATTGATGAATATCAACTCCGTAGCATTCTGATCACAGGAAAAATTTGGTTTTTAAACAAATATTTACGAAGGAAAAAAGGTGCACTTTTATAGTATTTTTGATGAAAGACTGGTTTCATCTAACACAAATGATATTTTAAATTACAACTAACTGAGACAGTGTACTAAATTTACAGTTAATATGTATAAGAAATAAATGATTTGTTTAGCAATCCACTGAATCATGGCTCCAATATCATAGGATCCATCAATATTCTGAGAAAGAGCAATAGACACAATAAGGCAGAGGTAAGTCCCATCTAAAACTGTCTATATTTTAAAACACAAATAATTGTAGTTGATAGAATCGCAGGCCAGTAATGAGGCTGCCGTCTATAAGACTCTAGCTATTGGTGAAGATTGTTGATATGAATATGCGAATAAAAATTACATAGATTTGAACTCATCTGAGTTTCCCAAACCCCGAAAGATCTTCTCAACGTGCTACTTTTGTGATTCTGATTTGAAAATTAGTAATTTTTATAGAGCTAAAGATAAGTACATTCCCTTATTTATTTGCAGTGCATACTATGGACTTAAGTTTAAGCAAATAAAGCAGGAAATCAAATCTGGGGAACAAATATTTATTAGATGATTTAAAAATGACATAACGTAAAATAATATAACACACCACTTACATTAAATTTGATTTAAGCAAAGAATTAGAAGCTGACTAAATATATTTAAATTAAAGAGTAGGAATTAAGCTATTTTCAAAATATTTATTGTGAAGCAGATGGAGTCTTAATAGATATCAAGAGTCCAAAAAAAGTATTATATTAATATCATATTAAGTCATATAATATCATACTAAGTTGTTATAGTTAGATTAAATTGTATTAATAGAAAAATCATGTTCTTTCAGTCTATAAACAAAAAGATAAAGTTTAAATGCATATCATTACATTAAATATTTTCTAATCAAAATTTGTCGATCCGCTATTTTACCAATCACTAATGTAACTCTTTTTTTTATAAAAAAAAATCGTCGTAAAACAATTTCCAATTTTTAGATTGCAATCATTTCAATCACAATTGAACGAAAAAGAGCTTTTCAAGTCACATAAGATTACTTACATCGAAACTTTGTTAATTGCCATTAGATAGAAGATTAAAATACCTTTTTCCGCGTATATTTAACATTCTCTCTCTTAAGCTGTCCTTTCTTTTGGAACGCAAACACTTCAGAAAAGAGATAAACCAGTTAAACTCAAATCCGGTCGGGTCATTCAATGGTTGATGAGAAAATTAACACCCCGTAAACCGTCCCATCCCCAGAGCTTAACAAGGAAAAGGCCTTCACTTAATAACCAACGGGTCAAGTGATAAGAAAATTTACGACCGCTTCTAAGCGAAAAGCAATTTTCCCTTTCCTCATGAAAGTTTTTTTTTTTTTCGTTTTCGTGTTCTTTTTTTGCCAGGTTTTTATTTCTGATATAGCGCAGAATATTTATTCCTTAACGCTACGTCAATTCAACTAAACGAAACTACCACCGTTAACGATGTCTCCTTTTTTTCTTTGTCGTCTCTCTCTTTCGTTAAACGAACTTTTATCGATAAAAATGGTAAAAGAAAAATAACAAGAAACTATATAAGAACTCTATAAGCGAAAATGTAAAGACTCTGCTCTTTTCAATAAAGTTCTTCTGCCAGCAGAAAAACCATTTCATCCGACTTCTTCATGATTGGACTGGTGAAGAGTCTTTGAAAAGCTTCCGTTGAAAAGGAAAAACGAGAAGACATGATAAATATTCAATTTCCTAATAACTACCGACAGGAAATTCCGGAGGATTTTTATACTATATCTCGAGGAATAACTAATTAAGGCGAAGAAGCTTATGAATAAATGTAAGTCGAAGACGTGACTTCAACAAGATTTTTGGAAGGAACTAGAGCAAGTTCGTCATCTGTTAACTTCGAGAAATATTTGCGAAATTAAAATCCTAAAGCGCAATTTCCTAATTAATTTTACCGTAAGAATTATTTCGATAACCAAAGAATAAGCGGTACGTAGTTGCGTTTGGAGGATAACTGATTATGTTTTGTCAGAATTTGGTTATAATAATTGGTGGAAGACGCAAGATTCTTAATTATTTAGTTATTTAGAATTGGAATTCTTTTATTCTTTTCCAATAGTTTAAAATGGTAAATACAATGTACTTATAACGTTTGGTAATTTGCTTAATAAATTTGAATACCCTTCAAGTGGTATAAATTTGTCTAACAAGTATGAAAATCAATATATTCTTATAACTTGCAATCCATTTGTTGCGTACGAAAATGTTGAAAACTCTTTTTATACTTGTAATGAATTTTTCAAACATTTTTATACCATGAACGTTAAATTAAATTCATAGCATTTGACGAAATATTTTATTTTCAACTGCTTCCCTTAGCAATTTTTTAAAGAAAATTTTTAAAGAAAATAATTTTTATTCTAGTTCCTAGTCTATAAGGAATGGAAACAAAACATAATAAACAGTTTTTAAGCTCATTTTTTTAAAAAAATGTACAGGTGTGAAAAAATATAGCTTTAACATTACTTTTGCTTTCCTGAGTTATTTCGAGCAGAAGAAAAAGTAAACTGCTAGTCCGGTATATTTAAAATCCACACCTTCATAATCATTATCTGAAAAATCATTTTCACTGCACATTCTTTATCATATGCAATCACTTTTTTTTTACTCTTTTTCAATGCAACTACACTTACTTATCCAGCAGTTGGCGGCAGACTTGTGTACAGCAGACTACCCCGCCACCACTGAACGAAGAAGTATTGACAGGAGCTGCGGCAAAGACTATTGGGCAAAACACGTGTACGTCCAGTCCCATCATCCAAAGTTCTTCAATAGAACTTTGTAAACTTCTAATAAAAGCAAAATATTTTCTTCCGTTTTGAGCTTCAGGCCGAAGAAAAAAGTGATTAAACAAATCGTATTGACAAACTGACCCGAGTTTACTCGTGATTATAACTAAAAACAATATATACGAACCCGAGATAACTTGGGATAATCAGGGAAGCGATTAAAGATAAATAAAAAATACATTGCCTGTGTTAAACAAACATTAGTCGTTAGATAACAGGAGGATGAAATATCAAGATATCTAGAGGAGAGATACAGCTGTTTTTACGCAAGTGCTTAGAAAAATTTGTGGTCATGTTCGCCTACCAGTAATAATACTTATTTTTGCTTTCTATCGTTAGCATTTAATTTAAATGTCACGCGCGCTGATAAATATAGGAAGACAGTAGAACTACATGTAGAATATTTAAAGAAAAGAAGATAGTTTTATACTTCACCACATTTGTATAGTACTACAAATTGAGATTTTGGTGATTTATAGAAAAAAAGCGAAGAAATGACAGAAGATTGCAATCATTTCATTTACAATGGAAATAAAAAAAAAAGCCTTTAAAGTCACCTAAGATAACTTAAATCGAAACTTTGCTTTTAGTAGGAAACTAATAAGGCAGGGTTAGAAAAAAAATTACAACAATGTGAACAAGTTTTAATAGGTGTATAATGCAATTGCAAAGTGTATATTAGAAGTTTGAGGAAAATGTTTACAACAGAGTCAAGAGCATGTATCAATGTAGTTCAAAACTCGGCTTGCAAATGCATATTCATTTTTTTTTGTCCCTTACCACCCGATATATTTTCACAGCATTATTATTTTAGCTGCTCCGATTTGTTATTATCACGGTAGGAAAACAAATGTATAATATTTTGGAAATAATTTATTTGCATCATTGTTTTTAATCTCTTTAGTCAGAAGTTATCTTTTAATATTTAGATGTGGCGCTAATTTTATAAAAACTAATTCCAATAAACATCTTAAAAATTTCATTACTGTAAGAAATGATTGAAGGAATTCTTTCATATAATCGAGGAAGAAATTAATGCCTTTTAATATACACTAAAAAGCTTTAATGCATTATCGCATAGCATCTTATTCGCAGGACAATTATATTTCTCTTCCATATCTAAAACAAAAGCATTCATTTCTATTTTGCTTTGTCTAAGAAATCAATGTGTTTAGACAAGCACTTAAACAATTTTTAACTGGAATATACCTCCCATTAACTAGATTTTGAAATCAAAGTGCCATCATTTCAAAAATTGTTTTAGTTTGCTTTCTTTAAAATAAGAACTCGAAAGTTTATTTTATTTATTTATTTGATATTTTGCTACATTACAGATAATATATAATTTTACAAGGAGTCTTATCAATATTACTTTAAACAAAACTTTAAAAAATTTTATATATAAATTTTTTTTAATTGCATTTTATGTACTTTTCGGATTTTTTTTATTAAAAAAAGACAAATTATTTCGAAATTTAGTTTGATTTAATTAATATGTTAATTTTCTTTTTAACATAATTATTTTTTTTAAATCCTTGTTTGCTGGCGTTAACAGTTCTACATTAGAGCTGTTTGATTGATTGGAAAAATGGGTACACAACTGATCATATCAATATTCTTTTAAACATAATTTTGCAAGTTTTAATATTTAATATATTTAAAATGATAAAAAATGAAAAAAATGGCATGAATATTAAGAATATTGGTAATATAAAAATAAAATATAATTTTTTTAATTAGTGCATTATAACCTTTAAAAATAATTTTTGCTGCATTTTTTTATTTTTCAGCAGACATTTGTATACGTACGAAATCATACTAAAAAAATCTAAAAATTAGGAAAAATTATAATGAGTCAGAAATTATTAAAATAAACATGATAGCATGGTTATTAAAAATTGAATTAAAAAAATTAAAGGTGAAGATTTTTGCAATTAATAAATTTCGTATGTAAATTATAGGAATTTTATTTACACATTAAATTTATTTTCAGTCAATTTAGAAGAAATAGCTTAATATCTGTCTATTTTTTATGATCTTTTGTAAATACCAAAGAGTAAAATAACAAAGATAGACCATGGTTCGCTTCAAATTCTTTTTTATAAAAAGGAGTTGCCTTTTGTAGAAGCACCCGGATAACGTTGGAATTCTTGTACCTCGATAATATAACGACACATAAAACAGCCTTATTTATATTTTTATAAGAGAAATTTTCATGCTAAAAGAATGCACATGTATATAACACATCTTAATATCCTCTGCACTTCAATATCCGAAGACATTTCAAATAAGAACAAATGGCTATTTCCTGCAATCATAAAAATGAAATTGCTATTTATTCTGATGGTTTGTTTTTCTTCTAGAGAAACGAAACTGATCAAAACTGAAAACATTTACGACGTGTTAAAAGACTTTTTTGTTTTTGTTTTTCGGATAAAATTTTTATCGATAAAGCACTTCTGAGGGAAGTTAAATAAAATGGATTTCGCAAGCTTAGAGAATTGTTCTAATAGCAAATCGAGTCTCAAATTATTTTCTGAAAATTCTCTGAGCTTCACTGAGATATTTTTCTGACCTCTTTTGGGATAACAGGATTTATGTTGTCTTTAAACATAAATATCGTATTTTTACAATCTAAATATACATAAACACTTGATTTATTTTATTTTAACATGCTTATTTAAGGAATAAAACTAAGCCATCCAGGAAGGTTAAAAATAAAAACATAAAATTTTAGTTTTGATTTTGATGGGATGTTTGTAAAAAATGATATTGAGTGATTTAGAAGATAAAAATGCGATTATATATTTTTCTGATTTTTAAACTGCAATTCGAACTCATCTAAATGATAAAAGCAATCATGAAGAAAGATTCGGAAAATGTTTCGGATGAAGTCATCCATGCAATTATGCTTGGGGTTTTCTGTAGTTAGTAAATTTAAAAAATAATAAGGTTAAAAAGTTATAACTTTTTACTTCCTCATATGCGAAATATACAAAAAGAAGATATTGAATTCGTCAAAAAATTCGTACTTGAGATTTTGATGTTTGCATACATTTTAAATTACCCTGTGCCTAGAAAACATATTTAAAATTAAGATTTTTTTGAGAAAAGGAAAACCCAAAAATGCATTAACCAGTTAACTGTTTTTGATTAATCTATTCATCAAGGAATGCCTTATGACGAGTTTATTCGTCAGGAGTAATAAGCAGTGACAATTTGCAGTTTGAATTACAATTTCAGTAAAAACTCAAACATATTCGTAGATTTCAAGACTTTAAAAATATTTAGATGCCAAGTCGAAATCAAAGCAACAAATAAAAGATTATTATACGTTGTACCATGCTTTGCTCAATGACAGTCTCTAACAGCAAATTAAAATAATAATTTAATTTTTTTATATTTCTTTTCGTTTATATGCAAAAAATGTATGCTAGTTTAGTTAAATAAACAAATGTCATTATTGAAATAAAAAAAGAAAAGAAGACGTTTCATTACAACATAATTTCATATTACACATACTTTGTGTTTGATGAGTATATTCGCCATCGGTAAATTTTTGCGACACAATTTCGATACACATTTTCCGAAGAGGTTGAAACAGTTAACTGGTTAAGTGAGACAGATAAAATTCGATAACATCAAATCAGTGGATACGTATCAAATTTTGAATGAAAGCCATTCGCTGAAAGTCTATCTATGCATATATGAACAAGACAAAAAAAAATAAACTTAAAAAGCTAGATAGTTAAAATTTGATGCACAGATTTAACATCTAAGATGTAGATCCGTATCTGTACTTCGTAAGCAAGTAAAACGATAATCAAAACACGCAATGTTTTAGATAAATGAAACTTGATGCTCAGTATTAGGATTTAGAGACTAGATCTAATCATATTTTCAGCTAAAATAATTTTATACAAGCATTTCTATCAAGAAAATTGCCTCTGATGCCAAATGTAATAGCCTTTTAAAAAGGTTAAGATCATTTTATTAAAATTAAAAAGACACAGTTCGATTTTCTGGTACTGATTCAGTTAACAGAGTTTTCAATTGATAGAGATCCAGAAAATCGGGGTTTTGTTGTACGGAAACGATACAGATGCATTATATATCCGATGTGCTAAACAGAGCTGTTGATTCTGATGAATATTTCCAAAAAAAATACCGTGTTAAATTATTACAGATTATGTTATAGAGTACTTAAATTCTTGTTTGTCATTTGGCACTCTAAAGAAAATCAAATTCTTGGCACAGCTTAAATATCGTGACAAAGCAGTTTATTCACTTTTGTAATCTGGTACTGTGCCAAAATTTATGTTAACGGCAAACATCGATAAGGGTACCAACATATGAATGGTTATACTACTGCTTCAGAACATTACATCTTCTTGCACGAATATTTAAAAACACAAAGAGCGGCCAACAGAATATGGAAAAGTATGATAAAAATATAGTTGTTATGCAGTGTGTAGTAACTCTTTATTAGAAAATTTATTGTCATGACTTGGAGAAACTCGGATGTTTTAAAACCATTTGAAGCACTTCTGGATGAACTTCTGTGAATACTTTCTTATTGTTTAGAATAGTCAAGTAGCGTTCCTTAAGGCAAAAATCTTTTAAATCTGTCAAAATAGATTCTTCTACATTTGTAATAGATCTGGGTATTTCAAAAATAAAAACGAGAGATATTATTTGCTGCAGCATTTTTGTGTGTATACATATGATCTATCTTTTGTTTAAATTAAAAATAACACTTAATTATTATGTTTTTTTGTTTTTTTCATTTTTAGGGCAACAAACAAATTCCGAAAAATAAAATCCAGCTGTTTGTTTAGATACAGTATCAAATCTTTTTTTAGTGTGTGCGTGTGTGTGAATTGGACCTCCCTCAAGAAATTCCCTCTGTTAATGGAGTGAAACAAATAAGAGTTTGAAGGAGCAAAATCGGGCAAATACAACGAGTGTAGCAACACATATCAAAATGTCAGGAAAAGGAGTCGAAAGTTTCTTTCATAGATTTGGCAACACGTGAGTGAATATTATCGTATAGGAAACAAACCTCACCATGTCTTTCCCTGTATTATAGACATTTTTTCTTCAATGCTTTGTTCAAAATAATCAACTGTTACTAGTATTTTTATGATTGATAGTTCTATCAAGAAAATCTTGTAATCTACATCTTATATTTTTTGGTGGTTTATTATGCTTTTTGTAATCTGTATTAAAATTATCAGTTTAAAAATCTGAAACCACTATTTGTCGTGTATTGACATCATCATTTTTAAATAGCCGAAACCACTCTTTGTAAGTTGCATTCTACGCACATATTCACCATAAACATCCAATAGAAATTTGTGTGTTTCTACTGCAGTTTTCGCAGCAATAACTTCTCGTAGATGCTCCCTGTTTGGAACAAAAGTTAAAAATTTTCTAAGCTCTAAAAATATATTTACATTAGTTTTTAAATATTGTTGTCAAATTTTTCATTTAATTTACAGGCAAGTAAATAGGAAGAGTCATATTCATAACCCAAAAATATTTAAAGAGTATTTTTAAATAGAAATAATAGTGCAATAAATGTTTGAATTAAATCAGACAAATAATTATTTTTGCAGATATTATAGTTTTGATTTCATAACCGATTAAAAGATTTTTATGGGTAAGTTTAATTTTTTAAAATGAATAATCTTTTAAACAAAAACGTTGAATGACATCCAATTAAAAGTTTTATACTTAATATTTTTGAATTAAAAATATTTTAAGCAATAGTTAGTTACATTTGGTTTTTTTGCATTTTAATTTCATCTACTATCTTCAATCTGTTTAGTTTGAGAAAATACATTGAAGTATTGTTCATATAGAGGAATAAAATAAAATCTATAATATTTAATTTTTAAAAAATCTAATAATAAACAATTATTTTAATCTTTATGAATATTCTCATGAAGAGATATGCTTGAAAAAAGACAAACAGTCCATTATTCCAATTAGAATAAATATTAATATAAAGTAAAAAGTAATATCTGCTTAATTTTAAATTTGTGTAGATTTTCTGCGTTGTAATTCAAATGCATTATCTACAATATTATTTAAAAGTTAATTAACAAATGCACAATTTTATTTAGAATTACTTAACTAAATCCTTACTAATTCTTAATTATATTTGCTATTTATAGTGCATAGTTTTCTTCTTATTATATTTTGATAGCCAGGTAATATTGTGTTTTTCAAATAAATGGCTTAATTTCAATATCTTTAATAAAAATGCTGAGTGTAATTAGAAAGCTAACAAAATATTCCGTTAGAGTATATAACCTTCAAACTAACGGTAAACTAACAGTTGTGAAGACATAGAACTTTAGAATTATTAATTGACGACGAAAAATTTCTTACTCATAGTTTGGGAATTATATAAACGCAGAAATTTTAATTAAGAATATAATTATTAGAATAAAGGATAGGCTTTATTGCACATGATTTCCAATTTTATTGAACAAATATTCCTGAATAGTTATGCGAGAGAATTAATAAATAACTCGTAATAATTAAAAATTTTGAGCAAAAGTTTCATGTTTGAATAAAACCTGCAGGCGAAATAACACAAAATTTTATCTCCGTTGGATAAAAATTATTTGTTTCTGTTCCAAATTTTATTAATTTGAATTGAATGTGTTGTTTTGATCAAAATATTAGCTACACTCCAATGAATTTGAAAACAGAGATCATTCACGGATCCGCTAGGTTTAAAAAAATGTCTTCTTGTATTTTATTTTAAATTTTAATCTAGATAAATATTAAAATTATTTATCACCTTGTTTAAATTATATAAATGTGAACTAATAATTAAATTTTGAAATGAACAATTAAAACTTTCGAGGGATTAGGAATTTCTAAACAGATGGTGCAAAAACAGAGGTGCTGACGAATTTCATGGAATTTTAGACTAATAAATAGTCCATGCTTAAGAAATGATTTAAAATTTACTTTGGAACGTATCTGATTTGCCGAATGCTGTTTAACCGACATAATTCTTTCTTGGGACTTTCGTAAATTTGTCAAGTGATGCCGTAAATCATACACACGAAAGAATTTAACTCATATGTCGTTTACGAAATAAATGATTACAAAACATTTAAATAAATATATCCAACATATTTTTATCGCTTCACTCTAGTTGAAACAAGTTCCTAGTTTGTTATATGAAACATCTTTTAGACTTGCCAGAAAGTCTCACGCTTCGATTTTTAAATCTAAAACTTCAATAAATGTAAGCGTCGCTTGAAGGCATCATTTTGTCGAGTAACAATCGACATCTTGTTATCATAAAGAGCAATCCCTGCTACCGCTCGTAAGTGACATGTAAACAAGGATGACAAGCTACAGAAGGATGAGTAAATATTTAAAGCAGAAGAGTTCAATACAAGAGCATGAACAAACATGCGGCCTTTTTTTCCATTTCCTGTAACTTCCATCACCCCCCCCCCTCCATTGACTCGATTCTATTGCATATTTTCATGGAAATCTGAAGTCGATTGGAGAATATTCTGCCAAATTCTCATTTTTATTCTTCTTTTATATTCATCAATCTCGGTACGTAATGTGATTTCGGATTTTGACTTAAGATGAAGATATTTATATGTGAGGTATGTACAAGATTGTAGAAAGGTGTATAAGATTTCTCAAGGATATATTTCATCTTATAAATTGTATATAAGAAAATTTATAATAAAGAAGACAAATGGTATTGATGGAATAAAACAATCTATACATTTCGCCTATTTTCTACTCTTTTCTGGATTTTAGAATTTAGCGGGAAGAAAATTTGAATTTTACGGAATATATCTACGCACAGGGCACCTTTTTAAACACGATGGTGGACTTATCTATTGCTTTTTTTTATTAATTTATCTGCTTAATATTGCCACTTAATATTTTTAGAATTTTATTAATTTTACTTGGACAGCATAGCAAAATTATGATCCTTTTATCAAAATTGTAAATCGAACCATTTTATTAAATTTCTAATTTTTTCTTCAAGATTAGAACTGGATTTTTAAATAGAGTAGCATATTATTAATGCAATAGGAAAAATATTTACCGATATTATGTTTTGACTTCATAAAGCTGTAGATCGCAGCATTTCTACTTATCGAACCACTAATACTTAAAGACTGGAGTTTATATTTTCAAATAATGTTTATAAATATGAGGCATTTATGTTGTTCTGAAACAATATGATCATTCCTTGACAATTTAACAAGTCTGCACTAAAATTAATAATGAAGGAAAAATGCGAGTTTCTGTATCTATCTGTTGCCGCATTACGGAACAAACAACTGAACTCAGAGTTATAGAATTTTTCAGAAATATGCATTGAAGAAGAGAAAATATCACGAACCACTTTTTAAAATTGTAATTAGAATTTTCATTTATTAAAATCTTGGCGAGATTTTTCGCTTCACCTCAGGGGGCCAAAAAATATTAGAACATAAAAATAATTGCTACAATATTTTATAATTAAAAAAATCATTTTTTCATGAAATAAATTTAGATATAGATAACCGCTTTGTGAACTTCAGAAAATTTTAAGAAACATATTTTATGTAATTTCCGAAAATACTCTATATTGTTGCAAACGATTTTTATTGTTTCACCAAATATTTAACCACATGAATTTATTCCAAAGTTAAAAGCTAAGTAGAAAAAGATTAAATATATAATATCTACGGTCTATACCGAGGTATAAGAAAGCGATGTTATAATACCTGCGCCATAGCACGTAAGTAGGAAAAAAAGTTTATCTATGCAGTTAAGTTTTTAATGACACTTTAATGTCATGAGATTTGATTACAATAAGAAAGTTCATATATATATATATATATATTAGAATAGATACAAGGTTATTAAAATAGCACGACTATAATTATTATAATTTGATATTTAAAAGTATAAACTTTGTTAAGAAAGCCATGAACATCATATTGTGGATAGGATATTTAACTGAAAATAAATACAATTATTCTTTCCGAAACATCTGGTTACCAGAAACGGATAAATATTATTGATTATTAAAATCCACTCATTTACGAAGCAAAATCTTTCAACGTTTATTTGATAATAAAAACTCATGCATTTATTATATTTGAAATAAATCATACTGCGCCGTTTATGTTTTTCAGTATCTGTCATGCAAATAAAAATGATTAAACGTGACAGACTCACCAGCTTGAGCGAAAACAGTTCCGACGTCTAATTTGAAAGTACCTATCACCTTCCCGGACCGAATGATGTTCCTTGAATGAAGTACCTAAATAATTGGAAAAAGATAATTGGAAAAACAGTCAAAACTCTGCTCGTTAACACTTGAGAGACACTTCTCACTTTTATTGGGAAACTGAAGAAACGATTGACACTTCAGAATAAGAAGATAAATTAATGATAAAATAGGTGGAGTGTTTGAAAGTGGTTTAAGAATTTCTTTTAAGTAGATTTAAAACAAGAAAATGAAAAAAAAATTTTTGTTATCAAATACATTCACCAATTAATTTATAATATAGATGATTATAAAAACCTCCTCTAAATGCTAGACTTTTAGAATAATATGGATTATAAAAATTAGATCCTAAATTATGGATTATAAACTTAGAATTTTCGTAAAGAGGGGGAAAAAAACTCTTCACTGATTATTGAAACTTCTCTTGAGTTTAAATAAGTAGAACTTCAGTTTTTCCGGATTTATAGAAATCAGACTGAATCCAAATAATCAAATATACAAGTAATTTGATAATCTACGAAAAAAGACTGCTTTATCTGCTTGTATTTATAAAATTAAAATATTTTATATACTAAAAATTTACTTACAACATTGCAATTTAATGACTGCAAAAACAATGTCTATATTTTTTATTTTCACAAACTGTATTAAATTATCAACACTAGAAAATATCAGTAAAAATTTACTGTTTTGTTGTCTCAATTTGATATTGCTTAAAATGCTTCTGATTATGATTTTTTTAAATTTTTTTTTTAAATGATCCGGATAATCGAGGATTGAAAAAATCTAGAATTGATATAATTTTAGTTTTAATACTCAAACAACAATTTTAAAGTAAATTCTTTTTAATATTATTGATAATGTTTTAGAATCACATATTAGTTTAAAGGCTAGATGGCTGGTAAAGGTATGATTGATTTTCTTCGTAAATAAATTAAATTTTGATAAAATTTTGGAATAATTACAGTTTTTAAAAAAACATTCTAGGCAGAACACGAAACATTGCATAGACAAAATAAAAAATATATATATTTATTTTACCAATGGTTTAAACTGAGTATTGCTAATAGATAATAGATAAATAACCAATCAACAATTCATGAATTTTAAATTTATTATGCCAAATCACTTATGAATGAAATGTTTATTATTCAAAATAAAGCTAAATCCGATATGCTAAAAACAAACAATTCATGATGCATACGATTTTTTCATAATTTCATCTTAAAATATATATTTTAGAATTGATTAGACCTTGAATAATTATGTCCAATTAAATAATGATTATTGAATTAAATTTTATTCTAAATTAACAATCTTATCAGAATCATCTTACTTTAAAATATTCTGTCACATGAAAATGTAATAGTATCACAGAGAAATTGTATGTATCTTTTAAAAAGTTTTTGTTACTGCATATTAAGCTTCATAATCTATTAAATATTCAAAATGAACGTAAAATATATGTAAATTTATTGAAATTGATTTATACAGATTAGAAGATTTGTTAAATTCTAATTCATTTAATTGGATGAAAATATATTTCATGTTCATAATTGATGAAACGTAAATGAATTTAATTTCTAATGCTAACATGCTTTAAAAATTAATTTCTAATGCTTAGCTTTAGCAAATATTAATTTTGCATTCACATTTTGTTTTGCCCTGAACTAAATAACCTGAACAAAAAAAGGACTAATTTTAATATCTATGCTGTTTTGGAGACATCAGTGAAAATATGATAGAAAATGTAATTTTTAATAAAAGAGAAAATTTGACACTGTTGCCACAAACGACACATCTGTTGAATTTCACAGAATAATGAATTCTTCAGAATGAAAAATAGTAAAATTGCGAGTGAATTTATGAATTTTACATTATTATTTCTGGGTGAATGTTTATGGTACTAACAAGAGCTTCATCATCTTAATAGAATTTTCAACACTTATTTCTATGGACAGTATTTTATCTTTTTAGTCGCTGTTAAATTTAAAGTAAATATTTCATTACTTCTTAAATCGAAAGAATGATTGTTATATAATTTGTTTTATAAAAATGCTATTTTTTTTAAAAAAACGAGATAATGCTCATTAGACCTTTAATATGAAATGTAGTAATTTTTTTTATCTCTAAATATTTTGTTTCAATGGATTCTATCATTAATAATTTAAATTGCGATACATCAAATCAACATTTTTTTCTACAAATTTTATTTTGATCTTTTTACACGGTTTTATATTCAAAATATGTAAATAAATATATTTCAATGCTTGTTTTTATTTC
>JAPMOR010113295.1:0-99609 GCA_026543865.1 Argiope aurantia | reverse complement strand
TACAGGAACTTTTCTTCTTTATCTGTTTTGTAACAAGGGAATACAGTAATTCAATACATAAATAGCTATATGAATCAAATACGGTATAGCTTCAGCATTTAAAGTTTACATCGAAATCAAATTTTGAATCCATCATTTGATTATGGGCATTTATATTTATGCAATGTAGCCTTAATGATTAATTTCTAAACAATGAAACAAGTTATCGATAAACATATGCTTCCAGTCGGAAAAATGTTCTAAAGGATACAAAGAATTAAATTTTATATTATTTGTCGATAAATTTAATACTGAAAAATTAAGAATTTTAAACTATTATATAGTCCCCGATCTTGTTAACCATATCTAGTTAAATATTCTCAAATCACTAATATTAAAAACAAAAAAAAAGTTCATGTTTTTGCGACTAAATGTGATCTATTTATAAAAGCTTTGAATATCATTATTTAAAAAATTTTAACAGCTATCTCGAGGCAGATCAGCGAATGAATTCAGCTGTTGATTTGTTTAAAATAGTTAAATTAAAAACTTAACAACTCGCCTGGTTATGGATATAAAAGTAGGATTTTTTTAATTGAAAAGATTAGTATAAGGAAAATGATTTATTAAATATGACTAATAGAATCCAAGGGCTTTATAAAAATTGATATTTTTTAACCTTTCCAGCAATGAATTTATTCACTAAAACAACCTTAAATATACTTCGCTCCTACGTTTTGAACATTTTTCTAATTTAAAATATATGTCTATATGGCTTTAGAAATCAATAATTGAGCTGCGATTAGGGCGGATACTCTATATTAAAAAGACTTCTAAAATAAAATAAACTGTACTTATTACAACTTGTTGTTTTATATTCTTTTAAAGCAACTAAAAAATTCCTTTTATAGGATTGTTGAAAGTATGCATTGATAAATTTCTGCTAAAATATTATTCAAGCATGCCTAATGAAATTTAAAAAATAAATTCAGAATATTAGAAGAGACAGTTCTAATTTTGAGCAGAAGTAGGAAATTCTGAATTTAAGAAATGCGTTAATTATGAAATTATGAATTTAAAAATTTATTTTACTTACCGTTAAACTAATCATCTTATCAAAGAACATCATTGGAGCCATGTGGAAGTCAAACACAAAATACTGAAAAAAATCATGATGAAATAAATAAATTTAACAACAATTCCTCAGGGATAAAATATTACTTTAAATATAATATTTCGTCAAATAAGCTAATTAAATTTCATTTAGTATTTGAATTCGCAACCAGTTATTAAATATTCTCCAGATTTAATCATAAAATAAATTTTCGATTAAAAGCGTACACAGTATTTTCCAAATGGTAGTTGAATAACAAATTCCTGAAATACGCATATTCAATACAGCAGTAAAATACAGAGGTGAATATTTTACAATTAATAGTGTGCAACCATATAAATAATTAATTAGTCATATGTAAATGATTTGAAAAATAATGCTAATTTCTAATTTAAGGAATATTTCTATATATTCAAGAATAAAGCAAACTGGAAAAGGAAAAATAGTAATAATGTAAATTCTTTTCGAAATCTATGGCAAGTAAAACGGAGGAAAATTAAATTTCACCAAAATTAAACATGCATCAGTTTGGATTAATAGTGACTTTGATAATAAATCAGAGAATAACTCAGATTTATCATGCTTGAAAATGTGAATATTCGCCTGTGTCGCGAATTCTGTCATGCTACAGATATTTTAACATGTTTTTATTTTTTTGGTGTTTTGGTGTCTGGTGAACAAGTTTTTATTTTTTTGGTGTATTGGTGAACAAGTTTTTATTTGTTTGGTGTTAGGTGAACAAGTTTTTAAAAATTATAAGTAATTATTTAAACGTGTAACACATAATATTATATTTATTAAATGGTTATGAAAAGCAATGACCAAAAATAAATTATTTTAAATAACCATAAATTATCTAAAATTAGGCTGAATATTGTACTTATTAAAAATTTTAATTTATTTACTGAGCTTTGTTTTAGGAAAATGTACGAAATGATTTTTGAATTTAGAAATTAAATTTGAATTAAATGACTTTTTAACTGTTGATTGAAATTTTACTCCATCTTTTTTCCTCAAACATTTGCTGCTGTTTTTCTAGAACAACACGTTTGTACATTTAATATTTTTTAATCGATAATTTCATTATAATACAAAATGAATAGTACTTTTTACTAAAATCAAACGTTCTATATTTGAAAAAAAACCACAGAAATATTTATATTTATTCTTGATTTACTCCAAATCCTTTAGGTGATTTATTAAATGAAATAAGTTAACAATTAATTTTTAAGTAAATTCTAAATTCTATTAGGTAAATTTAAAAAAAATTCTAGTTGAACTAAATATTTGGAAAGGTAAGACAACAAACAAAAACTTGATTAATGATCTGATTTTTAAAAAATGTACTTTAATTCTTTACGATGGAGGTTATATATAATGTATTTTGAGTGCAGAGAGAATTTGTTTCAAAATGGACAGTGATCAAAATTGCATAATCAAAATTCTTTTCAAATATGCTATCATGCCTTTTTGTTGATGATAGGCAATTTAGAGAATTGAGGCAGACATAAAATCTCCATAAAAGCTTATACTGTAGAACATACTTTCTTTCTGTTTTCCATAAGAGCTATATAGTGATCCCTTGATCGTATTTTTGTCCAAAACATTCATGATAGTTGCTCGAATGTGGAATAACCCTTAAAGAGAAATTACTTAAATAGTCCGGATAAGTTTATTTCTATGACAACTGCAGAATATAGACATTGTGTCTGAGATTACGTATGATGTCTAAAACAAACGATGTCCATAAATAAGTTCTCGCATTAAGCGGTAATATTCTGATATGACATCCTACCTCATTGTAATAGGGGCAATTTGTCGATTCTTTGACACTAGTGTATTTTTTCTGATCTCCAACTTGGACGCAGACGACGGGATCCATGTTGAGACCAGCCAAGTGGCGAGCTTCTATCACGGTCACGCAGACCTAGAAAAACCGTAAGAGAATAAAACGT
The DNA here is from genome assembly GCA_026543865.1 of Argiope aurantia. Lineage (NCBI taxonomy): Eukaryota > Metazoa > Arthropoda > Arachnida > Araneae > Araneidae > Argiope > Argiope aurantia. The sequence continues at coordinate 96,561 of JAPMOR010113295.1, read as the reverse complement.
CGACCCAAATAGTTTTTTTTTTATAGAGTTCAATATTATCTATGACTTTATACAAACCTGGAAATCTTGAGCTTTGAGTTTAGCCGGGGATTCTTCTGATTTTCTCCTGGAACAAAAGATTATGTAGTTAAATATTTTTATTTATCCGAATATTATTCGAAATTTTTTAGATAAGGATTTATATTTTATTCTATTAAAAATCTCTCGCAAAAGTTCCAAAGTGAGACTGTTTTTCTGCCTCAGAATGAGATACAACTCACAGCATTGCAACTTTTATCAATAGTTCTGAAAATGTATTCAGTCAAAGCCCTCCAAAACTTTATGAAATAACTAAATCTGGATAGAAAAATTATTTTTGATAGCCCGATAGGTAGAATTGCAAAGGTATAATATCTGGTGATAGTTGCAGCCATAAAACCGGACACTCAGGACAAATACAGCGACCTGGACATTTCGTATCGTATAGGAAGAAATGGCCAGAGCTCAATTGTAAATCATAAGTCAATACCCTAAATCTCAATCGTAAGTCATGCATTGCCAATAAAAATATGTGGCAATACATGGTCTATATGAAATGCCCCGCCGTAAGTTCTTTTACTAACATCGTGAAGATTGTATGATGATGGATTCCAAAATTTGTCTGTCGTCAATCTGCGGATGACGGTATCGGAAAGACGGTGCATTGGCTAATGACAGGCGCACTCCTTAGCTCGTAAGGCTTATATTGATTGAAGATCAAATACTTCACATTGCGCATATACATACCACGGCATTCGCAGTAGTTATTTTGAATACTGTTGCCTGTAAGCATATGTAAATACCGATGTTTAACCTTCCAATAAGGATTTTTTTCTATACACCAAATATGACGTTATTTGAAAACTAGGAGTTGTAAAAATATAGTTCTTTAGAAATTATTATGTACTTCAAAGCAAGGAATGTGATTGTGCAAATTTTGGGCGATCTAGATGGGACAATTAATAGGACGTTATTAATAAATTATTATTAAATAATTTATTTTTAATTCAGATAATTATTTTATGAAAATAATTATAATAAACAAAGCATTTCTATCATCTGAAACTTCATTTTTAAGAAGACTGAGAAAACAGTTTGCACCAAAGAATTTTAATAACTTGTAGTTTCTAGAAAATTTGAATTGTCTTAGATTTTTAAATAACACAGAAATTAATTTTCTTCGTAAGTTATTAATTATTTAAAGAGTAATGCGAATTTTAAATAAATATCGTGAATGGCAACTTATATGAATTTAAGATATGGTGAAGGAATATAGTCATGTCAACAGTGATTTCCTGTCTCTATCGAACATCGAAAATAAATATCCAAGTTTTGAATAAATTTTTAAGTAACAGGAATTTTTAAAACAATTTTCGAAATAAAGAAGCATTTTTAGCATCAATAAAGTAAAATAATATAGATCTTTACCATGTTTGGAACATTTTAAATTTCGTTTACTGAACAGGTCTTGGTTGCGCTCATTTACTTGTTCACGAAGTACTTATTCACTGCATGTGCTCAAAGGAAATGTGATTTTCATTATAAAAAAAAACTATTATTTAGTTAAATTATTCAGACTTTAATAATTATTTTTGCTTTGTTGCTAACTTTCTCTAAACTTACTTATGCTTCAAAATATTTGTAAATTGAATTTAAAGAAGATCTATTTTTCTATTAAATTTTATACTGCGAATAAAAAATTAAGGCGTTGAATTTTATTGATGTAGATTATTATTAATTTATTCAATATTCATTTGAGTCTAAAACATATCGCCATCTAGGTTCTCTCTCTCTATGTGCAAAAAATTACAAATTACTTTGGAACATTCACACAAAATTAACATGCTACGCATAATGAAATATTTATAAGACAAAATTAGAAATTTAGCATATTAGTGAAATATCACATTATTTCAATTGATGCGATTTCCGTTTTACAATGGGAGGGCACGGGGTTGAAATCTGAGATCGGAATGAGATTTAGTATAATGATAGTATGCATTTAGAATGTACATTCTTGAAATTACTAAAAGCAATCAATTTCGGGAAAATGGTCCTCAATCTTTAGGTAAAGCTTATATACTGATAACTTGACTATCGTCTCGATGATCCCGATGGCAAAGTTATCTAGGTAACTGTCTCGTATGCAGAAAGCCAGCGTTTGAATCCGGAATTTTTTCTTTTTTAATAACTTTTATGCAATTAAAAATTTACAAATACTCTTAATTAATGTGTTTTTAATTTCTTTCATACAAAATAAATATTTATTATCGAAATACATAATAATAAAATTAAAATTTTAAAAGAAAAAAATTATAAATACAGATGAATTTTTTTAAACAAAATAATATTATTAAATTTATTTAATTATTAACAGATAGTTTTAATTAATATGCTACTTATATTTATGCAAGGATAAATGTTTATTCTTTTAATACTTAAATTGTAATTTAATATTGAAAAAATAGTAATAAATATAACATAAAATGGTGATAATTATTAATTATAAATACTCACATCATAAAAAAATTATTCAATATTTCTAAAAAATTATTTTATATGCATTTACTTTCGATTATATACAAGAACCAATACAGTAAAAACATTGGAAACAAAATATATTTCGACATCTTTCACAACCGATAAATGATTATTGTCCACAACAGTAAGGTTTCTTTAAGACATTTATGGGAAAAGAAACTTCATTTGCATTTAAAAAATATCTTCATCAGAAAGATGGGCAGCGTATCATGCATACCATATCATCTTATTAAAAATTGGTGATGGCATTTGATGGTATATAATTGATTGAATTTTTACACTACCTTCGCAAGAATTTATTTCTTGATCATGTTCGATTAAATAAGAATTTTGTATGCGCTTAATACGCTTTGAACTATCTGCCTACGTATTCAATAAATTAACACCTGCTCTCTACTATTTCTTTTGATTACTGCAGTTGGGGACGTTGGCTTACATATTTAACAAATATCAGCTGCTTTCTTCAATTTTTGATATAAATACAGCTTCTTTGAGTTAGAATTGATAATTATTATTATTAAAATCCAAGAATTTGAAAATTAATTGTTTGAAAATAATTCAAGCAAGTTAAATTTTCTGTAGACATTAATGTTATGTTTTAAATAATTTTTCCCTTAAATATTAAATTATAATTTAAGTATTAAAAGAATAAACATTTATCCTTGCATAAAAATAAGTAGCATATTAATTAAAAATATCTATAGACAGTTAATTAAATTTAAATAATTTTATTTTGTTTAAAAACTGCATCCATATTTATAATTTTTTTTTAATTTAAATTTTATTATTATGTATTTCGATAATAAATATTTATTTTGGAGGAAAATTAAAAAAAAACACATATCAATTAAGAGTATTTGTAAATTTTTAATTGAATAAAAGTTATTAAAAAAATCCCAGCCAGGTTCGAACCTTGACCTTTCGCATACGAGACGGTTACCTAAACAACCATGCCATCGGGATCAACGGGACGAGAGTCAAGTTATAGGCCTATAAGCTTTACCAAAAGTTTGAGGACCATTTTCTTGAAATTGATTGTTTTAATATTTTCATGAATTATTATACTTAATCTCATCCCGATCTCAGATTTCAACCCCGTGCCCTCTCCTTATTAGATATACATTTTTAATTAGATTCAATGGAATTAAAAGGTTTCGTACAATTTTTCTACGAAAAAATACCAACACAGCTTTCTTTCAAATATATTAAGTCATTGAAGATAGCCATATTTGATTAAATTAATATGTAATTTGCTTTAAATTAAAAATTATTCGTTAATAATACCACTCATGTAGTTTAGTTCTTTTAGGTTTAATTTTAAAGATTAAAAAATGAAACGCTAATATATATACTATATATATATAAAGTTTAGTTTTTTTTTTTTTTTTTAATGAAATTGAAACGCAATCGTTTTGGTATCCAACACAAATCGATACTACCGAATAAGTATTCTTCATATTTTATTCACAATTATTGTGAAAGACATATTTATGCAAAAACTTCTATTATATGTCTGTAGATGCTGATGAATTATTAGTTGGTAACAACTGAAATTTACATTTTACAAATTGTCAAACATTTTCTTTGTCACTTCGTATAACTAACATCGCTTTGCATAAAAAAATTCCAATACTAGTCTGAATCATTTAAAATAAAAATAGTAAAAAGATACTAACATTCAATAGAAACTCCACAAATAGAGTTGTACTATGGCCGGTAATGGACATTAAGACTAATAATAGTTTCCGCCTATACTGTCGAGGCGCTCTGATCATTCAGTTTACTCGTATGCATTCGAATGGGGCGGAGCGGCTCAAGTATGCTTATCATGTTATGATGTTACAGATTAAGAATCGAATTCTTTTTTTTAATTCTTAATTTCTTATTATTTTCAGAGATTTTATAATGTCATGAAAACATGTAGAAATTTAGCAATTCAAATTTAATACTTTTTTTTTTTTGCCATCGGTTTTATTATAATAACTTTTCGATGCTTAAGTTGTTTTTGAAATCATTGATATCTATCCATCTGAAGTACAATCTGAAACATTACTCATAGAATTTACGGTAATTTGTATTTGTCTGCCATTTATATTTATTTGATTACAAAGATATAACCGATTGATGATATTTATATTTTTTTATAGAATATAAATGCGAGATTTTTTATTTAACATATTTCACTAACACTTTAACATCATATCTTAACATATGCCCACTGAAGGGTATCTCGTTTTTGCGGTTGAGAACTTTCCGGCATGGTGGTTGGCTCTGGCCACCCTGGTGGGTACAGAAAAAGGTGGGATGTGGCACCTCCCATCGATAGCGGGACGTACGTCCCAAGGGAAGGGTTGTACCAGTTTCCGGTGATGGCCCTTAGGGCTCACAGTTCTGCTATGCGGCGGTTTGGTCATTCAGATTTTTCCGTGTGCCTTCGAGCGGATCGGACAAGCCGGTTTAAGGTCAACATAACATAGGGTGAATGTATAGATTATTTAGCAACTTTAACTTATTACAGTATAAATGATGTTTCCTAATGAAATGGGCAGAATTTAAGTATATGAATAATGTAAGTATATATATAATGTATATATGTAAGTAAGTATATAATGTGTGAATATGTAAGTATATATAGATACTTCATTGTCTAATAGTAGTATACTGCATAACCCTAATCGTATTTTGATAACACTTGGCACCTTTTTTATGCATTTATTCCATAATTCTCTAGTTTTTTTTTCAGATTTTAGCGAATTCACACCACGATATGGAAATAGAGATATTATTACAAAAAGTAACTGGCTAGAGTTGTGTCAATTTAATATTAAAGAAAACTATGTTTTTAATGGAATTAATTTCTATAAAAAAATAAAGGGGATTCCAATGGGAACAGCCTTTTCAAGTGCGTTAGCCAATATTTTCCTACATTATTATGAAAAAGAAATAATTAAACACAACTTAGTAATAGGCTGGAGATACATTGATGACTTAAGTTTGTTAAATTTGGATAATCCTAGTGATGTTATTAACTGTTACCCAAAGGATTTAGTTTTGACTCAAACGAAAATCAACTTAGAGCTAATTATTTAGATTTAAATATTGAAATTAATAATGGAAAAACTTTAATAGGTATTTTTGATAAAAGGGATGATTTTAACTTTAAAATTATAAAACTTAGTAACTACAATTCTAATTTACACTCTAAAATTTTCAAAAATTTGATTTTTACACAATTTAACAGGATTAAAAAAATATGCAATAATAAAAGCTCGTATATTTTAGCAACAAACAATCTCATTGAGAACTTAACTATTAACGAATTCCCCAAAAACTTTTGCAATATAGAGGTTTTGATAAGAGAAGGACTGTCTGATTTCTGACTTCCTCCGGTTGGTTGGCTTTGAGTTATAACACAACAGAGGGCGCTTCAACTCGGATGACGTTACATTATGACAAAACTTAGTAAGCATATATAGCTGTAAACGTAGAAAATTTGATTTTGGTCCAATTTAACGAAGTGCATTTGCTATAACAAGTTTACACCTGACATTGTCTTTTGGAATTATACTTTTAATTAGTAAGTACTTAGCTTTCTGGTTTAAATGATTTTTTTCTTGGTGTTTTGTGGCGTGATTTGCTGTGTTTTTTTTTCTGGATAGTTTTTTGAAAATGTTTTATTCCTGTGATACTAATTTTTGTCTCCAAAACCTCAATTTTCTGGGATTTTCGGGTCACGAAGGGTCAGTTGGTTGGACGAGAGTCAGACCCTTCACAGAAAAAAATCCCTGGTTTGAATCCTTGCCTGAGGGTGACCCTTGAAAAAGTCTTCGGGCCGGATTCATTTTATCTTTCCTTTTGAATTTTGATTGTAAATTTATTTTAATTCTATTCTATTTTGGTTAAGCTCTTTTGTGTTTTAGTTGTAGCAGCATTAGCGCTCTCTAAATACAATGTATATTTTATTATATAGATTCAGGAAATTTTATATAGCTAATTTTCATATTGTTTATTTCTGAATTGATAGTTGCTTGATAGTTTCAATTGGATGATATAAAGAGACACCATGGAGAAAGGTCTGGTTTTCGTTGATATTTATTCGATTTTTCAATTTATTAAAATAGAAAACCATCTGAGTTTTAAGTCACATTCAATAACCCGTTAAAATCAGGTTATATACTATCCTTGTATCAAAAGTCCTTTACTCTCTGTCTCTCTTATTTGGAAAGTTCAATCAAAAATCGATTTTCGAGAAAGAATATAGATAATGAGTCGAGTAATAGAACCTTTAATTAGTTATCGGAACATACGCCTCGAGTTCCGAAAAAATTTAAATAAAAGATAATTATTCTTTCGTCAATATGTGCAATTCTAATAACTAAGTTTCAACATGAGAATCACTAGATGCTATATAATATTCTCGAATCTACTTAAGTGATTTTATATCCTGCCTATAGCTTCTTAAGATACAAAGTAGCTATCATCTTTAGTTAAAAGAACTTTCTTTTATGTCCTTCCAGAATGGGCAGAGATCCTTAATTTTGTTTGCCTTCCATTATATAACTTTCTTCTTTTTCTTTGACAATAGCGTGAGGCGGCAACACGGTTGCAGTGTTTGTTCTATCAATGAGTTAATTAATCACGCCCAAATCTTAAGTTAATTTGCAAGCTTTGTCGATATTATCAAGCACTCCAGACTTTGTTCTCACTTTCTCTTGACGTTAAGGTTGAGATGAAAAAACTAATAAGAAAAGCCTTTGGGAAACCGAGTCTTCGGAAATGTCTGTTGCCGTTTAAGTAAGCGTTTATAGCATAAGAATTGATATCATGTATTTTATTTTGTTGCTGTTAGAGAGCAATACTTCATTTCAGAATAATTAATTTAATCTTTATTTCCATATTAGTAATGGATTTTTGAGATTTTCGTAAGACTTTATGGAAGTATAGGATGAATAAAATATTAAAGACGATAATGATAAACATTTAAAAATTGACAAAAATGATTATCGTGGCGTTGAGCATTTGAGGAATGACGGTATATTTCCTCAGAAAGATATGCAGATTGAGAAGCAATATTTCCTTAAGATATAACCCGAAAAGAATGCAAGTAGGCCATATTAATCAAATCAAAAAATACAATGCATTCATTCTTCAAAAAATAAAGATATTGCCTTGAGCTTTTGAAGAATTTTATGAAAAGGATAAAATATGTCATATAAAATACTTAATACACAAAAGTGTAAGTGAACGAGTAAATATAATGTATACATAAATCAGTTATTGTACGAAACTTTTCGACACATAATTACTCGATGTTAATATTATAAAAAAAGCTTTGTCGTTTAAATTCCAAGTAACAATGGAGATTAAAATCTCTATACAATTACTTTTTTACGTTAATAGTTATATTTTGTGATGATTTTCAATGACAAAGATCTGTGAGTCCATTTTCTGATTATATCCTTTTTAATTTTAATTCAGTTCAAAATTACCAATATTGAGCCTGCTCCACAAATGACTTCAGAGGTTATCGGATTTCTAAGAAATGCAATTTCGAGATTCAAGAGTATAATGTATCCGAGTAGTTCTACTCCTATGAAATATAATATCGTGCAAACCGTATTTTATTCACAAATTCATACACAACATTTTTGCATACAAACAATAAATGTTGATTTTTACATTTTATATTTATTGAATCCATTTTAACGAGCCAAATATAAAAACCATTTATCAGCCTACTGTCTTCAATTGTCACTGACTGATGTTAATGTAAATAAATAAGCAATACAGTAGGAGTTGTCTCCCAAAAACGTTCTCGCATACCTTATATCAAACTTATCACACTAGAGAACGTTTTGCATGGCAAAGGTGTCCAGTAATTACGAAATATTAACTTTTGGCATGAAAGTAGCTTTTTACTGAATCTATCGGGACATCCTTGACGATTAATCCCTGGAATGCTGTTAATAGTATCCGAAAATCGAATTTGTGCTTTATAAATGTTTTCTCAATCGATTGAAATAAAGATTTGACATACAAATGCAGGTGTGGTCGCAAAATCCCATGACAAATTTGATATATTTAAGTCATTGCCTTTTTGAATTGTCGCCTTTACATGTTTCTGAAAGTGCATTCAACCCGTTATTGTATTTGGCTCAAAATTTGACAAGTGTCAACATTACAGATGTTAAATATTTGTTTCAAATCTTATCTATCTGGCTCTCTTCGTTTTATAGTTATCATGTTAACTTATATTCGAACAGCCGGACAGACACACGCCCTCTGAACGCTTCCTTACTCTTAAATTTTGCTCAACATTAGACAGAAATCTACAAATTTACTGTAAAAACCGAGTTCTAAATTTCAACCGTCTAGCTCAAAAGTTTTTTAAAATTATCTTTGTCATAGACAGACAGGTAGGGGTTTTCCAAATTGTGTTTTTCAAACGCACGGAATTCTAAAACGGGGAGATAAATCAAAATCTCGAGTTCGAATTCTTTGACTATTACTATATTTTTTCTATACTGCGAGAAATTTCGTTACGAGAAAGTAATGAAATAGACAATCTGAAACGATGATGTAATCTGGGTTAAGAGGCAATAATTCTTTAAAATATTATTCGAAAAGAATGAAGCAGGTCATAATAATTAATTGATAAAATACAATGCATTCAAAAGTCAAAAAGTAAGGTTTGCACTTAGTGGAGGAGTAAAAGTGTCATCATACAGAGATTGGTAGCGAATATTTAATTTAATCATGTTATTCACTATTACACTATATTAGTTTATTTTTATATAAATTTGCAATTAAATACTCTTGAATAATTATTTTCAAAATAAATCTGTTTCTTCATGATGAAATTTATGCCTTTTCAGATCTTTTATATTTTTTTAACATGAACCACGTCACACCCAGCTTTAACATTAGATCATAATTTGAATTAAGTGCCCCTACATCAAAATATGGTAGTCAATAAAAGGTTGATGAGAAATAAAAGTGTCTAAGGCAATTAATTTGAGCAGGGATTGGCATTAATTCGATCACGATCAGCCGGTGGAATACCAATACATATTGGAGTGACTGCCTTTACTAAGCCCTAGGATGAGTGCACTAAAAGAAAAAAGATTATGGAACACTGACGGCTATTATTATTATATTTGTTGTTATGTAGGTAAGTACATATTCCGTATTTATTATTAAGTTATAATAAATATTGTAGACTTTTTTTAGCTCACCACACCTATGCCATTGGGTGGACCACGACACCTTGAAAAAATTAGAAGTACCCCATATCCTGGAAAAGTCTGCCACCTCCTTCTGAATTTGAGTAACTGTAGCAACCTATAAAAATTCTCTGTTCCTAAAGTACATTAGATTTCAAGACTCAATGAAATATGATTTCAGACTTTTTTTCCCAGAGAGTTGCTTATGGGAATACTTTTAATCAATATGTGCCGCTCAAAGAAAAAACAAAAACAACTATCAGTAAATGTATATTTTTCATATTGGGGGGCGAATTCATGAGATCGATTTTTAAATAACAAAATCTTGAATCTTGTATTACATCATCACGATAAAGTTAGATTTAAAAAAAAAGATTTTAGATTTACAGGACATGGATGAAAAATGTAAACGATTCTTTACTAAGAGGAACATGTCATCGTGTTCAAGCATTTAGACCAGAAATTAAAAGTACTTATGAGAAAGATAAAGGAATGGCGAGAAGTTAGAAGTTCATGTCAATATTAGTAGTATTCATACTTCAAAAACAAATACAGAGTAATCAATCTGCATGAAGAAGGATCCGAGCCACAATGCGGAAAAGCATTTCAGATCAATTTATTTTTAGAGAAAATTAGTGCTAATATTTTAAAACTAGGTAAGTTATCTTGTACTTATCCTGTACATTGCTCATGTGTTCCATAACCTTTGTTGACAACACATTTCCAAAACATAAAATCTCCTCTAATTAGTATGCAAATCCTTCACACAAGTACAGAAATGTTAAATTTATTTCGAATTCCTAACTGTTCAAAATGGGCGCAAACAAACAAAAAATATAGTGTTTATATCATTTAAGTATCATTTCTGATCTCGGCTTTTATATTTATCTGATAATCTTAATTAACTTTCTCTGCTAACTTAATTATTTTTTTTGTAACTTTAAAACAACATTCTAAAAATGTGCTAGTACATTTTGATGCTGGTGATGTTCACCATTCCATTTTAAAGTTTTAAGAGGAAAAGCAAACCGATTAATTCATCGTAAATATTGGTAACTTTTGTTATTTTTTATTATTTTTAAGAAATTTTTAAGACTAGTTTTTAGGTACATAATGATTATTTAATATGCTAATGTTTCGTTTCGAACCTATGCCATAAAAGAAATCGCACCGCACCAGAATTTTGAAACTAAGAAGCGTGAATCAACCTTTAATTCCAAAAATTCATTTCACCTAACTCAAGAAATTTTCAATAATATGATATGATATTATGTTTACCTGCTTGCCGCTGCCCACTTTTTGAGCACAACGGGTGTGATAATAGAATAAGGTGCCGCTGTATCGGAACTGCATTCGTCAAACGGCCTAAGCATCCTGTCGTCTTCGTCCGAAGATCCGGTCACATATATATTGTCGCCACCACGCATGTTAAGGGTCTGCGTCGAACCTGGAAAATAAAGGTTTGCCTACATTAGGATTATGATTTTGACAAAACATTTTTAAAGTTTGAGATCAAAAGTATTTTATTGTTTATTATTTCTAAAAATTCCTTAGAAAATTGAGCATCTAAATTGATGCCTATAATGTACAAATTATGTGTTTTTGTTCTAGTTTTGTTGATGTTTTTATTGCTTTGTAAAGTGACTCCAAACTAAAGCAAGACAGTAGCAAAATATTTTTATATTAGGTCTGCAACTGAAAACGTAATACAGATTTGATAGGAAAAACGGAAACAGTGGATGTACTAATAGAATGATAATGTTATCAATTTTAAATTGGAAATGCATTTTATATATTTAGCAGTACTTGTTTCTTCGTTAATTTCATCAAATTTACAAGCAGTTCTCAAAAGCCTCAAAAGTATTTATTTATTTTTTGCTCGTTTGTCAATGGTAAAAATTATTGAAATATATCTAAATCAAAATAAAAAAAATTACAGATGTAAATTCTTTGAATATGTTTAGTGAAAAAAAATATCTCTCGCCCACACAGATTATTTTAAAAAACAATCAAACAAATACATATATACACGCAAATTAAAATTAACTATGCACTTTCACTTCGAAAAATGTATTTACTTAACATTTATTACATATATTCGAAAAATGTATGAATTTTTTTATCCAAAATATAATTTATTGAATTTCATAATTAGTGCCTTTCAGAAATTTTAATTAATTAATTTTAAGTGATATGGATTGCTCATTCCTCAAGATTTGATTAAATTATTTGATTTGAATAGTTTAGTACAGGTTCAAAATAATAAGTGCTAAGGTATTTAGAGACAGATCAAATTAGAAGAATTTTGTTCAGATAAACTACATTTAATAACCATTATTCTGAAGTACAAAGCATTTTGTAAGACATTTCCACACACTGATGAACAAAAACGAAAAATTTCAAAACTAAATGTATAAGTATTTCGCTTAGCTTTTGGTCGATTCAAAAAGTTAGAAATTTATTATTTTCTGCAGAAAAATATTGTTATAACATTTCTTCTGAATAGAAACATTTAAAATAGGACTGAATGGAAGTTATGAAATATTTTCAGTTATCCAAATAATTTTGAAATTACCAATATATATATATATATATATATATATATATATATCAATGCATTCAAATATTAATTTTTTTTATATATTGATTCATTGCATATTATTTGAATATTATTAAGCTCCCGAGGATAATCACTCTATGGAATATCTGCTTCAGAATTATTTGGCAATATCCTTTATATTATCATTCTTATAAAGGAATAATAATGATGATATTTGTTATAATTCCATGTGATTTTATTTGCATCATTATATATATCACTGCATTTAAATATTAATTATTTTCTTATATCTTGAATCATTACATATTATTTTGACCTTTATTAATTACAAGAGAATATTCTGTCAATATTTGGAATATTTGCTTCAGAATAATTTTGTAAAATCCTTTCTTATTTTATCTGTGACTTCTTTAAAATATAATATTTTCTTATTTTCCTTCGTTTTCTCATATTTGTGAAGATTATTGCAGACACGTTTTTAGAAGTTCAACTAAAACAGTTCAATAGATCACCAAGCATCTAAAAATAAATATGTTGCATGCGGTAGTTTATGATATAATGAATTTGCATTTCGTCAGCATTTAATGAATGCGTACCATATTCCAGCTGGTCAGAGTCCTTGAGCGACTTCCTCTCGTCCTCTTCCGGAGGTGGACGCTGCTTCCCTAATTTCATCATGCTGGCTAGGCTTCGCATCGTGGCCGGAAGTGATCTGCATCCGGATTACACACAAAACCAAAACAAAATATAATTAGAAGTGAAAAAATGTGTAATAGTCAGTTGACAAACGATATGACATTACAAATAAACAAAATTACAACTGTTTAGTTTCAGTGTTTAATGAAAGAATTTGAAAAAAAAAATGGTTGGGTTTGGCCAAGTTGTAGCAAAATTGGTAAAGCTAAAAGCAAATGAAAAATTCTAATACTACATTAAAATAAAATATGCAGGTAAAAATAAAAAAATAAAAATTTGATGCTTAAAGAAAAAATACTAAGAATGTTGAAGATAGCAAAATGTATGATTAAAATAAGTAAAGCCGATTACCGTTAAAATTTAAAATATATTTTACAAAGGAGATTTTTTCACAAAGTTAAATCCAAGAAGGTGACAAAAGAATAAAAAAAATTCCTGGTTAAAAGTTGGGTGCTTAGCAAAAATATTAAAAACTACCCGCCTTTAAGGATGAACGCATTAGAACGGAATATTGACTTTCTTGGCTGCAAAGTTATTAATATGGAAACATTTATTTAAAGTTTCACTTTATTGCTTGATAAAACTAAAAAAATATAAATGGAATGGAATAAAAGAACAATTTATAGCATTTTCAAATTTAAAAAATGTTTATACTGTGAATAAAAAAAGAAAAAAAAACTCTAAGTGGAAATTAGAGAGTGAAAGAAGACAGAACAATTTTTATCGTTATTTTTAGCATTGATAGAGGCACACGTTTGATATATATATATATATATATATATATATACACACACACTGGTGTGCAAAACTTAAGCAACAGGTGTGTTTTCTGCCGTAACTTCACGAGAAATCATCTCAGAGACATGAAATTCAGAAATGATATACAGCATTTTGTTCTGAAAGAATGACGAAAGCATAGTTGCGTAGAAATGAATACAATGCCTACAGTATGGAATCAAACAAAAAAAAGGCTTTATTGAACTCATAGTATCGTTACACATGATTGTCTGTTCAGGAGGAAGAACAGCAAGCAGATGTTCCTTAGTATGGGATATACCCTCCCCTTAATGCAATGGTTGCTTCGCACCGTCTCCTCATACTGAGCACCAGATTGTCCAACAGTTCTTGAGGTAAGAGTGCCCATTCCTCAATCAGCATCTGTTTAAGTTGTCGGGTGTTCCCAGGAGGATGTAATCGTGCCGCAAGGCGTCTCCCCAAAGGATCCCACACATGTTCTATCGGATTTAAATCAGGGGATCACGTCGGCCAATCCCTTCGAGTGATATCTTCACTTTCCAGGAGCTCCTCAACAGTATGAGTCCTGTGTGGCCGTGCATTGTCATCCATAAAAACGAAGTCTGATCCAATGGCACATCGGAACAGACGCTCATGGGGAAGGATCACCTCCTGACAATAGCGATCTCCGGTTACAGAACCTCTGTCGAAAACGTGGAGCTCAGTCTGCCAGTTCATCATAATGCCTCCCCAGACGTCAACTCCAGGACCACCGAAACGGTTTCTTTCCGTGATGTTACTGGGATGAAACCGTGTCCCGATCTCTCTCCAAATCAGCTGGCGTTGGGAATCGCTTGTGGCCCTAAAACGACTCTCATCTGTAAAGAGGACACGACTCCATTGATGAGATGTCCAGTTTTTGTGCTCCCTGCACCACTCTAAACGGTGCCGCCGGTGGGAGCCGCCGGTCAAAGGGATGCAGCGTTCAGGATGGCGGGCGAATAGGCCACCTTTGTGAAGGCGTCTGGACACAGTAAAACGCGACACTTGTCGCCCGGTTGCTGCACACAGTTGCTGAGCAATGGCGCTTGCTGACTGGTTTCGGGCTCTTTTCGCCTGCAGGACGATATGTCGGCCATCCGCTACAGTTGTTTTCCTGGGGCGGCCACCACCAACCTTTCTCACAGGTGTACCTGTGTTTTGGAAGGCTTTCCAAGCGCGCGAAACGGCACTTTTGTTGATTTCGAACTCTTCAGCTACACTGGTCACACTACGCCCCTTCTCCAGCTTTCCGATCATTATTCCACGTGTGAAATCGTCCAGGTGATTTCTGATAGCCATATTTCACGAATTAACTCATGTGCACTTGCAGCGAATGTCTTTAATTGCGTCCCCGTCCTTCCTTTTATTGTAGTGTTGAGCTGCGCGAGCCTTCCGCACGTGTTTTGCGTACGCTCACGTCGCCTGTGACGTTTTGTTCCTGATATTTGCATGCGCATGACCTTTCTCTTGAATTTCGTGTTCATTGTACTAATCGCAAGAACTCCTTTTCGGCAATTTCATGGCTATCTGCTTAAAATTTGCTTTGCTGCTTAAGTTTTGCACACCAGTGTATATATATATATATATGTGTGTGTGTGTGTGTGTGTGTGTGTAATGATATTTTAAACTCTTAATTTCAATTTAATTAATTTCTAAGATTTTATCTTAATTTTGGCCATAGTAAGTTCATTTTCTTATTTCTTGATCCGATTCCACTTTATCTACTTAATTCATTCAAGAGAAGCTTTATAAAATTACTGAATCGACTAAATACCAACACTTTCACACGTTCAGCGTGAAAGGATGAAAAACTGTCCAGTAAGCACATTCTTTTTAAAAGATTCCTGTGTTTTCCTTGCATGTGATTGACATGAGACAGAAATCCCTATCAGAATCTTAATAATATATTTGC
Source organism: Argiope aurantia (assembly GCA_026543865.1). NCBI lineage: Eukaryota > Metazoa > Arthropoda > Arachnida > Araneae > Araneidae > Argiope > Argiope aurantia. The sequence goes on along the minus strand of JAPMOR010113295.1, from coordinate 80,834 downwards.
ACTATGAAGAAATATTTTCCCTAACAAAATCGCAGGTTATATAAGGCGAGAGATAATTTGTTTCTCTCTTCTGCCCCACTTCTGCTTTTGTGCTGTGCTGTGGTGAAAGTTGTCTTGTCCGCGTCTCTGCTTTTAAATAATTATGCTTTCCCGATGGATTAAAATGAATTTAAAAATGCAAAGTCTTTTTACTGCTTCGAAACTACATCCTGCTTCACATAAAATAATGTCACACACACACGCGCGCGCGCATATATATATCCTAGGTTTCGGAACCGGAGGGTTTCAGGTTCGAGACCCAATTTCATACCGAAGAACCGTCGTGTAAGCGGGTCTGGTGCACGTTCAACATTCTGTTACCCTAATCATATTTTGTTGCTTATAAAAAATAACATCAGTTTTTCACCAACTCAATCATCTAAAGGAAATTATATGTATATTTTATGATATATAGTTTTAAAAGAAATTTTTTGTCAAAAGTATGAAAAAAATGTTTAATAAAATATTTTCTAATTTTTTTCTTTATATTTATATAGTGCTTTATATTTTTTAATTATCTAAATATCAGCAGCAATGCCATAATTTTTTATAGAAATAAATACCTGCTAACGATGAAAATACGAAAATGCGAACCCCTCTCTTAAAAACATATGAAATCTTCAGAAAACAGATCGTTCGATTCAAAACAATCAAATTTGGAAGATATATATTTGAAAAAAAATGCAAATATATACAATGCATTAAAATGCTAAAAATGTTTGGACACGTTATAAAAATATTAAAAATTGCGAAAAATTTTGATATTTTTTAAGATAATGTCTGAAAATATTATTGAGCAAATATGACGTTTACATCTTTTAAAATTAAATTTTAACAAGCCTAAAATGTAAGTATATTAATAAAATATTAGTTAATTTATTTGTACTATATTTTTCCCTAGATTTTTTTAGCAAATTTTAAACATATTGCATAGTAGCAAAGAGATCCAAATTCTTTTCATTGTTTCGTGATTGTCTTCTATTATACAAAGTTTTATAAATATTTTATTTATCTGCATAGTTTGCGTGAAGAATAAGAAGATGAAGTTTACGCTCTAAGAAAGACAACCTGGATTTAGAAAATAAATCATTGAGACATTTTTAATAGCATTATGATGTCATAGGATTCTTGTAGGAACGTTCATTTACACAATAAAGAGAGTAACGATAAGAAAAACACTTGAAATGATCGAACTTTAATATCTATCAAAACTTGATGCTTTAAAATACTTTTTGGAGGGAATCCGGAAATTCATAATTATGTATAAGGTATTTAATTAAAATTAAACACAACGAAGAGTGCCAGAGAACTGATTAATTCACAAAAGCGGATAATTTATTATAAATTCGTTCACTAAAGCTCTAATCAATTTTAAATTTTACACATTTCATTAAAACTTTATTCATCGACAATTCCTGCTTTCTTTTGTCTTTCATGAAAAATATTGATGAAAAATAAATGAAAAATTATATTTATAAATAAAAAGATTTAATAAAATGCCAAATCCAGATGATTTATCCATACATCAACTATTTGTAAAGATTCACTGATATATAGTCGAACATAAAGTACAATTTTTATATCCACACTTTACTTTCACATTAACATCTAATTTACTTCGAATAAAAACAGTTTCTTATGAACCATATCATTAGATATGATGGATATCCCCCTTTTAGAGACGCAATCCTACATCAGGCACAGAGAATATGTTGTAGCTATCATCTAAACTCTATTTACAGCTTCGGTGGCATCCAATAATTACCGGACAATACCCTAGGCTATTTCACAGTGGTTGAAGCTCAACTTCCACCGAAACATTCCACGTGAAAATCGCCCTTTAATCATAGTTCCATCGATCACGAACACCCTCTTTGGAATTCCCTGGACTAGGATAATAGATCTTTCGATATGTAACGCTAAGGACATTTGTATCGGGAATGTGACTAATGATACGTTGTGTATGGCAGCTTTAGTTGAGGGCAAAGCAGTCGGTTTATTCATATATCTTGATACAGGAATAAAAAAGAATAATCGTTTTATTTGGATATTTTAAATAATCGATATATTTAGGTTATCCGGTATTTTGTGCACGCAACAATTGCCTGTTGCTTATTTTTGATTTTTTTAGCATTTTTAAAGGAATTTTGAATGTTATATGTAGATTTTAATGAAACAAAACGAATGGAAGAGTTTCCGCACGCCTGCCTCGTGTACCTCAAGCATCGTCACTGTTAAATCAAGAAGTTATATATTTATATTTAAAACTATATTAAACTTTATTCAAAACTTTTATATAATCGATATTTATAGTTTATCCAGTATTTTGTACATATAACAATTATATGTTGCTCATTTTTTTCATTCTTAATAACATTTTGAATGCTACACGTAGATTTTAACGAAACAAAATCAGCGAAAGGGCTTTCGCACGTCTGCCTCGTATATTTCTACCATTTTCAATGTTCAAAATCAAAAAGTTCAAAACTTTTATATAATCGATATTTACAGTTTTTTCAGGATTTTGCGGACGCAACAATTACGTGTTGCTCTTTTTGAATTTTTTGGTATTTTTATTAAAGTTTTGAATATTCTACGTAGCTTTTAACTAAACAAAACCATCGGGAGTGCTTTTCGTACGTCTGCCTCGTACACTTATGCCATCGTCACTATTAAATAAAAAAGTTATACATAAAATGGAAGTATAAGATACTTCAATATCATCTATATTTACAGTTTATCCAGTATTTTGTGCACGTAACAATTGCATGTTGCTCTTTTGAATGTTTTATGGTATTTTTAATAAAAGTTTGAATGCTATACGCAATTTTTAACGAAACAAAACTTGCGGAATGGTTTTTGCACGTCTACCTCATATACGTCTACCATCGTCGCTGTTAAAACAAAAAGTCATATATGAGAAATCTATGCGAAACAAAACATACTTATTTTTTTTTTTTTTTTTGCAATAGTTGGAATTGCAGTGGTATATGGCATTTTGAAAAAAACTTGCACCAATTAGATACCATATACAACAATTTTAAAATAAATGTAGCTAACTAATGTAAATATTTTACAGCTCTAACATCTTTTGACAAAATATGGTCCATGACATTTTGATATATCTCGATATTATTTTTACAAAAGGATAACGTTGGTTTTCTTTTTCGTTATTTTGGGAATATTTTACATTTCTTAGATTAAAACTTTTATTTTTATTTATCTAATTTGATTTTTCTAATTTTAATGAATTCTTGCTTGATTTTCTACTTAAATTAGTTAATTTTTAAATAAGCGTTGTCCACAATAGATGAAAGTAGTTTGCGTCATAAAGTATTAAAAAGCACAAAACAAATCTCTACAAATCCCTGATCAATCGTAAAATAATTCCTTAACCTATGAAAAATACAACCAAATGAATCAACATCAAACTAAATTAAAAGAAACCGAGAAGTTCTTTCTCCTAAACCAGTTTATTTCCGAAAGGTAAACGCATTCCTCAGTTCCGAAGACCAAACAATATAACCGTCGAAGAATAGGCGAGGAAATTTATTTTATTAAATTTCCTTCGAACGGTATCTGAAAGGGCTGTAGACTCTCCGAAAATAAACTCGAATAAATCTGTATCGGATGAAATGAAGCGAACTGGGGAAGCCAGTGGATTCGCGACAGCAGAAGTCAATATTCCAATCTAACGAAGACGTCAACATGGTGGTGTGATTTCGAGGACGTGATTCAGTTTCAATTTTAAGAGCGGAAGTTTGATGGAAGTTGGGTAGATGAATCCAGAGATAAAATTTCTCTAGAGATTTGCTTTATTTGAAAAGTTTACTGAGGTTATCTGTCAAAATTGCTTTTAAATAGCCCTTTGTTTTAAAAGTTTATAACATAAATATCACGTCACTGTTTTAAGTAATATTTTCGGAATAGGAATCGTGATTGCTATCTGGTATTAGTTATTTGTACATACTTCTGGCCGGTGAAAACGCATTTATTTAATATTTTCATGAACATGACATCATAAATTTAAATTAGATAATTATTATTTTAAATGGAAAGTAATCTTGAATAATTTATAATATAAATACATGCTTACATGAGAGTTTCTGCTATCACGTCATCTTTTAAGAGACTATATGTACCTCATGTATAAAATAGGACAAAATCCATAATAGTGTGTTTTTATTGATCATAACTCTATTATTGAGCATTCATATTAAATTTCATTACAATCATTCATTTGTTAATCTTTTCTGAAACTAATCAATATATTCAAATTCTGAAGTCCAATGTGCTTTATTATGTTATTAGACTTTTTTTATAGGTTTTTAAACATTTATTTCGTACAATAATAACTGTGATACTAAACCTGTAATTTGTTCACAAATTTTTTTCTCATTTTCTATACAAAATAAAACATCCGATGCATTGTAATTACAAAATGCTTATTTGAATCAATAATGGGAAATTTTATAATGCATAGAGTTTTAAGAAGGTTAACTATTTCTAAGAGGTTTTAATAGCCGTATGGAGCTTTACAGAATCACGCGGTAATTGATATAGCTTAATTTCTAAGCAAAATCGCATATTTGAATATCAGGAAAAATTTTCAAATGAAGCAATTACATAAACAGCAGAGAAAATTAGTTTGACTTTATTTAACGAAATAAACTATTAATTAAAAATATTCTTTCATTTCCTTCTTTTTAAAGTCAAGCTATGGCGCATGTGCACGCCAAACGCAATACAAATGGTTGCATTGTATATTTTGCAAAAAAACATAATAAAAAGAACAAGATTTCATTTTAATTACATAAAAATTTACACATGTACAGCGCCAAAATGAAGATTTTTATTGACAAGTATATATGTCGGACGCACTAAGCGAAGATTGTTGCAGTGAAAAAAAAAATTTGTTTTAAGTTCATTAACCCGTTGGCTGCCGCATGACACACCTGTGATTCACACTTGCTATCTAAACAGACTAATTCTAATAATTAGACAACTCCTATGACGATTCTAAATAATTAGACGAAATAGTTATCTAATTATAAAGTTGATCCGAATCACAGGTTTAATCCATGACAGGGAACGCATTAAGGGGGAAGTTGTGGGATAAACAGTGATTTAAGGAATGTGAGTGGAGGGTCAATATGAAGTGAAGTGTGCCTGCCTGGTGTTGGTGACGCACCTCTTCCTTTCAGGCGACCTAGGGGACACGAGGCTTAGGGCTGATCCACTATTCCTGGGCGGCAGGTGGTAATCCACTTCCTGGGCTGCTTGCTGCTGTTGTTGCCGGTTATTGATGGACCTTTCCAAGTTGGCAATGTTGTGCTCGATGACGATCAGGGCCTGCCGGTCATCTTCGAAGCTCTCACCTTGCATCGCGGACGTGCTCCATTCGCCAACCGAGCCGTCCGGGGCGTTGTAACTGACATCGAATAGCAACACGATCTGGTGGATGAAGAGAAGAGATATTAGTTATAGAAGCATATAATGAATTGATGGCAATTTATAGTGGATGTCTTTTAGTGTTATAAACAAAACCATATATTTAAGTAACTTTACATCTGTAGTTTTCAATTACTGCATTGTCTTTACATCACTTATTAGATTCTAAACAACAAATAGTTTTCTTTGTTTGCTGTGTAGCTATGCTGGAGCTTTTTGGTCATAATTTCATAGTCAAAAATGTAAGGAAAAGTCTTTGAACTTTTGTTTTCAATATGAATAAATCACCTAGAATATTAATTCTAGCCTTTACTACTTGTATAAACAGAATTTCTAAAAGGAAATCTTCATATCTAATCAATCCATTCTGAACAGAAATTCTATGATTTACAGAGCAAAGATGTCCACTCCGTTTTATACCTGTTACAAAAATTCTATTTGTAGATAATTTTACTATCATCGGTAATTCTGGAATATGGATGATCAGATAGCCACTGATGATTGGTGTAGTAACCTTATCAATATACAGTGTCGATTCAGAATGAGCAGTGGACAGTTATTCATTAAGTCTAGATTCTAGGATGAAATAAAGAAAATTTATCGTTCGTTGATTTAAGTGGGATTAAGTAATTTGCGACAAAAGACACCTTGGCAGAGAAAGAGAAAAATATTGACTGTAGTAATGGAATGCTTATGGAGGATATTTTACACATTTTATGTACTCTATATATTACTGGTTTTATCCATTTTTAATTATCTGATTAGCCTTTTCCTTCCAAACTCAAGAAAAAGCAAATTTGGAAAAAGTATTATAGTTAATTGGAATTGCATCTATTTACTTACAAATATGCAGTTCTCTTTTTCTAATTAAAATTGCAAATTAAATTACCATTTATTTTTCTTTATATATTGGTATATATATACATTTATATACATTTTGTTTCTTGTTCGTCGATCAAGTTTATTTATACGAAGGCAAAATTTCTGTAATGTCATTTATGTAATCAATGAAAAATTCAAAAGATGTAGAGGAAATAATTCCCACCATTTGCACTAAATGGTATAAAACATCTCGGAAGAGAAACTGTTAACTCTATTAAGAAGTAATTTTCACTTTGGTTTTATTATTAAAGATACAATGCACAATCATTCATTTCTTTATCAGTCTTAATACACAACATAAGATCAATAAATGCAGTTTTGTATGTTTCATGCATTTCGAAATAAATAAATGTCATATTATTGCTGAATGGGTTACATCTAACCTGCTTATATTTGAAATTTCAGTCCAGACTGTATTCAAACAAGTAAAGAAGTGAAGCAGAAAACTAATTTAATAAAAATATAAACGATTAGAAGTAAATTAATAGCATGAAAGAATACATTAATTGTTGTTACTAGAATTAACTAGCATAGATTCTGTATCACGGAATTTGCAGGATTGCTCTATTTTAATGAGCAAAAGAAGTATTTCCCTACAAAGTAATTAGAAATAACCAAGAGAAATCCCAGTGAAAACTACTTCCACGAACTAAAACACGGAAATGATGAAGTTCTGATTGCTTATTTATCAAATTTAATCCATATATTTACTTCGCTTCCCTGCATAAGAACACTATCTCTCACGGCTGCAAAAGATTTCCAGATTTATTTTAAATCATAATCAGACAACTGAAACTGGGAGAAGGAAAATTTTAATTTATAAGTCTTGTGGAATAAAAATATATGTTAATAAATAATGTTATGAATCCTATGATCATAACTGAAAGTTAGTACTCAGTGAATATTTTCGATGAATAAGGTATTACAACGGTAACGGTGAATGTAATACCGATGAAAGGAATATTGTAACCTTGGAATTGATTCTTTCAGGCAAATTAGGAATTTTTCCAAACAGAGAAACACAATAACTGTAAATAACTTTTATATCTCACTTTAATCATTTCAGTTAAAATATTTTTTAAAGAATGTTTTCAAATACTGCTTTTAAGATCTGAGTTGGAACTGTCACCAAACAGTATACCCTATGATTAAATACCTTAAATGGTAAGCTGCTCAATTATCTTGCGAAATAACAAATAAAAAATTCAAGGGGAAAATAATGTTTTTTTATTGATTCTGTATAAATTTTGTCTATTTTTTTAAATGCATTTAATATCTGATATAGAACTGTCCTCAAATAGTTAGTTTTATTAATAATTATCGTAGGTGGTAAGCTTATTCAATTATCTTAGGTAATAAGAAGCAAATAATAAGGAATCCATGAATAAAATCAGAGTAATGCTCTCGATTAAATCGATGTGAATTAATTTTCTTAAATTTGCACTTTAAAAAATATGATAAATAAAAACTGCCCAAATATTGCGATTTCCAGAAAAAATTTAAGAATAAATAACTTTATACTTATATCTGAAGTTTCTAACATTAGAACACCATATGCTATTAAAACTTCCAGCACATAACACATTAATACCTTGTTCCGGGTTTTGAAAATAAGAAAAAGAAGCATGTAAAAAAGTAAATAAAACTTACAGAATTCTGACATTAAGCCGGAAAAATCTGAACGAATACTTGGTTAGAAAAATTTTCCCGGTTTATTTTTTGTGTAAGAAAAAAATCTTTTACGAATAAAATTGGATAAAAACTGCTTTTGAACGATACTGCATATTTAATTACACCAAAAAAATCAAGCTTGCGTTAATTAACTTAATTATACTAATTAGTGGTTATTAGTGGTAAACATATTTCAACAAAATATTCTCGCGAAGTTTTATTAAATTTATTAAACTAGCTTCGTTTGTGGAAAAAGATTAAATCAGGAATAAATAGGAGAATCAACCTTGGATTATTATTATTAAATTCTTATTTGGTCAATATGTTGTAACAAATAATAGGTTAGATGATTAATTAATTAAATAATTTAATAAAAATAATAATGGATGCGTATATAATGGCTAATTAACGTCATGGCCATTTTCTCTTTAAAATTTTTTCTTCTAAGTCGAATGAGATTGTTTAAAAATTAATTTTCTGAAACCCTATTAAATTTAAATCTTATTATCACAATTAATTTCCAACATTGCAAGCTACTAATATTTGCAACTGATCTAAGGCATAAAATATGTTAGTGCAACTGTATTGTCTTCAAATTTTATAAAAATATTTATACCATATTCCAAATTGCAACAGACTTCGAAGGTTTTCTATGGATTTGGACATGGACAAACATGGATTTGCAAGAATTTGGACATGCATGAGTAAGACAAACTTGCGAGCTGAATTAAATTTAGGGTATTGCAATCCATTGATAACTACAACCGTGTGAGGTATAGAAGTTTTTGAAATTATGAGAAAAATAATTATAGATTAATTTTTTAAAAAAAATTCTTTCATATAACGGTGCATAGAACTCGTAACTATCAAAATTTATATGACAGCACGCTTTATAGTTATTGATAGAACTTCTTGAAATAACGAATTTTGTTTTAAATCCCTTTTTTTCACAGAATGTCATACATTTGCATTTAAAACTTTATTACATTCCCAATATATTAATTGCTTTTAAATGGGTTTGAATCATATACTAATTACAAAAGCAAGAATATTATTGCAGTAACTTTACAATTATTGCCGATACAACCTGAGGATTAACTTGAAATATTTATAACTTTTTATGTAGTCGATAATGCTTGCACAATATTTTTTCAGCAATGAGAAGACCATCGAATACTTCTTGAAGCAAAACCATTTCTACTGAAGATCAGAATCCATCGCTTTAAGATTTGGAAAGACTCGGCAGCAGCCAAAACTAGTTTTTTTCTAGTTGTATTGAAAATTATTCTAGACTCCTGTAACTATGATCTGGTTTCAAAAAAGGAATCAAGTTACGAAATTCGTTACCAAGATATTACAGAAATTGTTAAAGGGATACATCATTCCAACAGAACCAGCAACAAAGTTGTCACTGATTCAGATATTTTACGATTTCAACATTGCTGAAAACGAGTTGTTGACATCGCTGGCGATTGTATCGAAGTACTATAAATTTTAAAGCTAGCATTTATATTGTATTAATTGTTATTAAGTGGTTACCTTTATTAAATTTCTAATCCTTGTAAATTCGCGGCATGATTGTTTTCATTATTGTTATTTAAAGCTAAATTACTTACCTCGGTTGGCATGTTGTTAACATCCACCAAAGAATCAGACACTCGTAAATGGCCATCTTCAATAAGTTTCTGAAGAACTAGACCGTAAGTACCAACAATCCTAAAATAAAGGAAGATATTAATTTGACTGAACGAAAAGGCACGCAATTTAATCATTTCAATTTTTAGATTAAAGATAAAAATGCAATGCTCTTTAAGATTTTTTCTTTCAACTTTTAGAAATCTAGGCAAAAATTTCCTAAAATTTGCAACAAAAATAATTTTTAATCAAACAAGTAATAATTTGTCATAAAATTACCTATTTGCAAGATACGGAGATATAATAACGATACAATGCTATTATAAACATCGTAGCTTCTCAAAAAATTGATTGTCCCAAACAATTGTTAAAAAAACCCTGCAAAAAGTACATTTTTTTCATACGTTCTTAATACCTAAAAATGATGTAGAAGTCAATTGAGCATGATAACTAACAATTTAAATATTGCTTAAGGATGAAATATGAAAGTAATTATTTTTTCGATTTTTAGAGAATAATCAGTGTAATACGATTAATACACAATTATATCAGAAAATCGAATATGTTTTGGAACCTTTTTTTACTGACATTAAAATCTGACACATAATTGTAATTTAAGTCACATGATCAAATAACGAATTTTGAATCTCATTTCTTTAAATCATTGTGTTTTTATAATAATTGCTTTTACGTGTATACGAAAGTATGAACCGATAGATGGTGAATTAATCGTAAGTATACAGAATCTTGCAGAGATTTCGTTGAAACTTTTATATAGATTTGCATTTTATATGCTAAATCTGTGTAAATATTTAGTTTATCTAATTCTTTAAGATTTCTGATCATCGTGTACATTTGTTCTCGTACAAAGGAATAAATAGTTTTCGTCTGAATAAATTTCGTTCACAGTTTAACAGAAATCTGCAATTTTGTTGTTAATGTCACTAATAACCTTCATATTGCTTTTGAAGAATATCACTGAAAGTTAAGCTATTGTGTTCACACATAGACATAATTTCAAAAATGTCTCGATTCAGGAAGTCAAAAAAGCAGAAGTTCGTCAAAATATCAAGTTCAAATCTTTTGACAATTACAGTCATTTTTTGTCAGGTAGATTATATACCAGGACATAAAAAACGAAATGAAATGAAATACAGATGAAATTTTGCATATAGGTTTATGATCAAAATTTTAGAAATATATTAAATTATGAATCAAATTTGTCAAAGACGCATCATTTGGTGGTCTGTATATTCTTATGTATATGAATACAATAGCTTAAAATCACTATGGCTTAGGTGTGAAAAATTTGGCATGAGGTCTTGTATTCAAAATTGTGGACTGATCCCAAATTTTGATCCAATTGATAAAAAGAAAAGCATTAAGTTTTCTTAACTGTATTGCAAAGTAGAAAACGTGGTATACAATGTCGCTACACGGAGAATAGGGAGAGGGCAATCATACCGATTGTCATGATTATTCGAGGGTTTGTTGCCTACATTTATACATTGCCGCACTTCTGGTTCTATTCCCAGGGGATGCAGAAGACACTGGCGGAAAGCAGATAAAACAGTGCTAGATTACCTTAGTCCAAGAAAAAAGCGAGGGAAATAGATATCAGTTGACAATTTCGTTAAAGCAGCAATATATTTCTAAAAAAAGAATTATTTTAAAATTCTATAAATGCAAATTTCAGTGAGAAAAATTTTAATGCTTATCCATTATGCAATATTTATTAGCCACATGAAAAAAAGTTTTCATTATGAAGTCAAAAAGAAGGAAAGGATGTAATTTAAATCGATTAAAAGCGAAGTTTAGCTTTTACAGATTTGAAAAAGAATATTCTAGCCGCAAAAGAAAATGAAAAACTCATCTATATGCAAATTTCGTTTTTGTTTACATCAAGCCTCTTGATTTGTATTATGGTCCAGATTTCACAAATTTCCATTTTAGTAACATTACTTTCTAAATTGCCCTTATTGTAATAAAATAAAAAAATATCATTAATATTCTCTTGAATTTCTCGTTTATTTCCTAATAAAAAGGTTTCTTATAAAATATAAAGCTAAATGATTGTGCTAGTGCTATATAACCAAATGGCCTCAATAAAAACTTTTTTAAATTTTCAAAATTAGTTTTTTTTTTGGTCTGGCAGTGGTTGTACATTTTTTGAACTGCTTTGATGTTTTTGGAGATAAATTCATAAAATATCATCAAAAAAATCATCATCAATTCAAAATCAACATCTTAAAAGTCACAAATTTTTAATTAATCTGTGGTGCAAACTTCATTAGTAAGTTATATTTTTCTCTGATTTTGACTTTAACACTTTAATCATCACTTGAGACCACTTATATGTCTCATAGAAAATACATGCGTATGAACCGTACGAATCACACATGCTCCATATGAAATATTTTATTTTATTCGTAATTCAGTGACGATTCATATTGGCCATATGAACGCATAAAACTGATAAAGACTGAAATAAGAAGTTATTTTGAATGTTTAAGACATGTTTTTTCCTTTATAAATAACATAAATAATGTCTTGCAACTTTCAGCAGAGCTATTGATCACGATTCACTAATTTTGAGTTCGCATTTATTCATTCTTCTCGTCATTAGATGATATATGATTAATTAATTTTTTGTAATATAGCTTTTAGTTTTAATTTTTTGTAACTTCCCATATTTCTTTGTGTCTGTCTGTCTATGTGTGTGCGTGTGTGTGTGCGTGTGCGTGTGCGTGTGTGTGCATGTTGAACAAAAAGTTTTATAAGCATAATTTCATATAACATTAATTTGCTTTTTATTGTGCTGAACAAAATACAACTGCGAATAAACAACAATAACAAATACCTGAAACGTGAGACACACTTGCATCACGTTTAAAAACCATATTTTTGAAAGTTTTGCCGTAAAATAATTTTGTCAAAAATTAATACTCTGGTAGTTTTGAGATTTAATATATATAATGTGTTAGTTGTTTCCCATGGTCTGTCGACGCAATAATTTTTTTTTTTTTTTGCTGTGGCTTATAGCATATTAAACATTTCAAGTCATAATCTCCATATTTGCTAACATATATATACTGAACAGATAACTTGAAAAGAAATGCAATAACTAAAATATAACTAATAACTTCTTTGATATCAGTGATCATATCAAAGAAGATATGAGTAAGATATGAATTACTCATATATGATCGTACATGAGTAAATAAAAAACACAGTTAAAAATAGATGCAATATTTTGATTCTGCATGAATGGAAACAGAGATAAAAAATAAAGGGTATTCGAATATGTAATCCGAAACATAGTAGAACGATAATGTGCACAAAAAATGTCATTAATATCAACACAATACAATATAATTTTAAATCCAGTAACAACGAAAAATATTGTTGTGGATGTATTAAAAGTAGGAAAGAAATTTTATCAAAATAAATTAAAAACATTTTGTTAACATTTTGAAAAGCGTTTCTTAATAGATTTCAATTTTTTAAAATGTCATGTCAAATTTAGCAATTCTAGGTTCAAAAATCCATCCAATGGAGTGTCTTATCTATCCTTTCAGCTTATAAATATTATCACGCTAAAAAATCTTTATTATTATTTTATTACTCAGATTGATTCAGATAAATTTGATTTTGATATAATGAACTTTTATAATGCTAATCACGCAGTTATTGTGCCAGTGAGGCAAATCATGCAATATTTTGATGTAATGCAAATAGCTCTGAAATCACTCACATATATAATTTATCATGATTGCGATTTTCGACAATTATAATTATTCCTTTTCGCAAAAAATTCGGGTAGGTCCTTCCAGCTTAGACCCAGATCCCATCAAACTGCTTTCTCACGCTTCTTGAGTGGCCACACTAGAGTCCTCACTTTTCTGCAGAGTTAAAAAATTCACCCTGAGTGCCATTAGTGTTCAGCAGACATGGCCTTCCCTGCCCATTTTGGTTTGTTTGGGTTTTCACAAAGACGAAGTCTTCCTGGACCCTCAATTGTTTTTAAGACTTTTTTAGACGGTTTCGGATTCATGAGGATTGTCCAATAGTCCTGCTAGTTGATTCCTAGATTAATAACAACAATTATTCCTTTATGTTGCTTCGCATAAAAAAAAGTTAGGTAAAAATTCGTATTACTATTGTCTGGATTAGTTCTCCTTCCTAACCGCAGATGGCAGCGCCTTCCCGTTGTCTTTAAAGATATGACGAAAAGATTTCCTGTTTGCTTTGCAGTCAAGAAAAGTAGACGTTCATGTGAAGTGTGAGCGATCAGTAATTCGCGAGGAAAAGCAGAGCAAAATGAATTAACGATCACGCGAAAACTCGGCGAGTTCCTCGTGAAATTAGTACTTAATGAAGAAAATAATTTTTATTGTCTTTAAGAAATATTAGTAAACGTGATATGGAATTGCTTATCGGAAATTGTATAAAAATAAAAAGTGGCTCTGTGTGAATAAATAGATGACTAGTCAAGAAAAACTTCCTTATTTTTCTTGCGTAGAATCTTCTATTTTTTGCAAACAGGAACACAGGGTATATGATCATGAATAGTTCAGAAATAGTTCATTAGAGAAATGTCCCCTATATTCGACAGTTATAAAGCTAAGAGTAAACCAAATGCCGCATCTATTTTAATGAATATATCAGTAACCCTTCTGGCCCTATTTTAAAGAAAAAACAGAAAATTAACTTGAAAATGAAGTGCTGGAGCAAAATCAGGTGATTCCGTTAAAAGTTAGGTATTATATTTAATCTTTGAAGTTTAAATTTTCACCAGCTGGAAACTTAAGAATGATAAAGAAATAACAAGTCTATCAATTAATAATTTCCTCCGGCATTTTCATTGGTATTTTTCGTCAGTTATTTTATATATACTCTTATCAATTAACAAGTGAGATATTTATTTGCATCTCAAAAATGAGCAGTTCAAAATGTAAAAATATCTTACCAGAAGCAAATAACATTTTTTCCCAAGTTTTTTTAATAAGTAATTTATTAGCAATATCGTTAATTAAAATTTTCTTATTTATTAGTATACAAAATATGAGCAGCGCAAATAATTTTTTCTCGTATAAATTTCTTTTAGCTATATGTTAGTTTTATTAGAAAAAGTTTTTAATTAATAAAATATTTTTAATTAGAAATTCGATGAAGTCTATAGTATTCTAATATTAACTTTATCCGCAACAAAGTTTATCTAAAGGAAAGAAGAACTTCCAATGGTGTTAGAAAAGATTAAGAAAAATCCTAGACATCGCGTAATTTCGTTTATTTTTCTGAATGAATCCATGAAAAGGTGGCATAACTAAAGAGTTCTATTCTTTTTTCTTTATCTTTGTTTCGTATTTCTTTTTGGACAAAAGAAATAATAGAAAATGCTTTCTATGAGAGAAAAATGTTTTCTCGGAAGAGAAAGAAAAAGAGAATGATCTGTAATAGAAAGGCATGATTTATTTATAGGAAAAAGAGGCAGAAATGGAAGGGAGAGTGTTGAATAGGAATCTCATCGTAACGTTAGATCAAAGAACTAGTTTTTTTCAAAAATGTATTGCAAGAAGCTTAAGATTAAAATCATTATTATTTGAAATTACAATTTCAAATCATTTTAAGAAGAATTCTAAAAAGAGTAAGAAGATATATTTTATACTATGATCAAGTATTCCAATAAACTTTTGAAAAATTAATTGAATGAATAAAAAAAATGTTGTTCAGTTAAATCAGTAGTTTAAAATATGACCTTAATTTAATTCCATATGGATGAAGATTATTTTTATCTTTTCAAACAGAAAGAGATTATGATATATTTTTTTCTATATTAATCGAAAGATTTTTAAATCAAAAATATATTTAGGTTCAGAAATATAAATCTTCAATGTATCTTCAATTTGATTTTAAATAAAAAAATGCATTTATGTTCATAAATATAAATCTTCAATGTTTATTACATAAGAATGGTGAAGAAAAGTAGTAAATACAAATTTATTAGCCAATTTACGTCAAGGGATAATAAAACGACAAAAGTAATATCTCAATTCTTGAAAACACTACTGAGTTTGAGGAATATGGATTCATATTAATTGAAACCGGCATTTCAAATATGTGCTTAACATTATGCACTACATATTTAAAATATTTTGGATGAGAATTTAAGAAATATTTAGTTATTGAAAATATTAATAATCATTTATCTCTTTCAAAAAGCCAAGAATACCATTTTATCTTGACAAAATTGTATCACAGCAAGTTTCCTATGCCTATTCACATGTCTCATGACTTATCTATCATGAATGAAAAACTCAAAAATAATAATAAAACTGCCAATGCTGAACCCCTTTCATTAAATATCTAATATTAATAAGATTCTATTCTTTCCGAGGTACACAGAAAAGAGTAAACAAACTAATTAACCATTCAAAACAACCATGGAAAATCTATTCTGGGCTATCCCTATCCACATTTATGTAGCTTTTAGTGAAGTGGCACTTGAATTATTGTGCTTAGAAATGCTTCCAACTAATGCAGTGGCATTAATAATATTCATAGGTGAAGGCTCTCCTGGCTGAGGCTTATGGAGAATCATGTTTACCCAAGTGCTGGGCTAATGCCAGATTGCCAGGAAATACTTGCAGCGGTGCTTTCAGCAAACGGTGCGGAGATCGTGGACGGATTGCAATTAAATAAACGACGGACACCGTTTCAGTAGTTCGCTGTTAGATTGTCACGTGTCTAATTGCTTCAATAAATTATCGCTTTCGTTGAGTTGAAATGAAGCCCTCTGAATGGTCGCTGATAGAGATGCATGTTTGTTCTGGAAAGTAATACGGTTTGACTAGAGTAGTTAAAATCTGAATTTATTCTTAAATTTGTCGAGTTACATAGTAGCATTCAAAAGAATTTAAACATGCTTATAAAATGTTTTAAAAAATGCATTATGATTCTTTTAAACTAAATGAGTAAAAATATAAATTTGTTTAATGGAGTAATTTATATGATTTAAATCTGAATCCTATGCTTAATGAGTTGGATTTTCTATTACCTTTAAAAAAACTCAGTATACATATAAATTACAAAAATTTATAATAAATTATGTTGTAGTTGGATTAGAAAAATGCTAAAATATTAGTCTAAATTCAAACTATAAAAAAATCGCTGAAGGTTTTTATTAGGATTTGAAAGGACTTAATGATATCTAAATGTTAATATTTAAAATACATGATGTTTATAATTAAAATTTCCCTATAAACAGCATCATACAACGCAAACGGGTGAACGGATTTCAGCGAAATTTTGTATATACTCTGTACACGATAAGTTCTCACGGAATTTCGAGAAAAAAAATCGTTCCAAAATGTCTACCAGAAGGCGCCTTTTCCAGAAAAACATTGAATTTAACACAATAAACGACAAAACGGAATACAGAAACAATATTAACTTTTATTGACTAGTTTTTGATCACTGTGTCATCGAACGACATTAAGTAATGGTAAGGAAAAAATAACTGTACGTTGTTTGAGAAATAGTTCAGTCTGCAGAAACAGGAACAGATTAGGACACAATTGCACAAGAGAAGCAGTTGTTAATCGTCTCCAGGCTGATGTAGGGAAAGGTCCTTCATATGAGCACCCTCATTCACCTACAAAATTTCAAGCCTATGGACAGTTTGTTCAACAGCAGATCGTAACTGATCAGTTGTAATGCTTCGCACATGAAGCGTTATCAAGTTCTTTCAATCATTCAACGTCGGAACATGATACCGTCATCATGACAGCCGGAAACATCGACATAAAAAATGACAACGAATGCAAACGTTTCTCACCCTAACCTGTTATGTATATAGCTTCCTCTTCTTCGCAAGCATGCAGATCTTGCCATTTTTTCGTAGAACTGTCAGCCTTTTCCAGTTTTACATTTTATTACTCATAATTCTTATTCTGGATTGTTAATATTGTTTCTGTATTCCGTTTTGGTCGATTATTGTGTTAAATTTAGTGTTTTCCAGGAAAAGCACTCTCTGGTGGACAGTCTGGAACTTTTTTTCTCGAAATTCCGTGAGTGTATCTGGTGTGTAATCTGTATACCAAATTTCGTTGCAATCCGTTCACCCGTTTGCGTTGTAGGATGCTGCTTATAGGGGAAGTTCAATTATAACCACCCTGTTTATAGAAATATTAATATTTAAAAAATATTTTTTGTAATTCATCGCATACATTACATCACATACATTTTTTCGCAATGCATCACATACATTTATAATTTCTCTCTCGTATTGCTTTATTTATGCTGTAATCTTTGCAACAAATAATTTTCTCAATAAGTTGATGGAGTGAAGGATTACAATTTTATAATCAATAGTTATTTTCAGGAATAGGTAAAAATTTCAGATATTACTTAAAATTACTATTTAACTTTTGTCGTTCATTTCACTATTAATTTCATCTGTTTTGTTTTTTAACATAAAACTTGTGATATGATATAAAATTATTGATTTACATTTTACATCCCTTGTAAGCATTATTGAATATTTTAAAGCATTATTGAATATGTTCATAAAATTTTCATGGTAAATTTAAGGTTATCCTCTCAATTATTTCGTGATGCATCATATACATTTATAGTTTATCTCTCGTATTGTTATCAGTTATTTGACAAATTTCAATAGCAACAAATGTAGTCAAGTTGTACTGCTGTCAAGAATCTGAACTTTTAATTCTTAAAATAAAATTAACGCAATATTCTTATTTACAAACTCACGCATTATTAAATATTGCTTTTGATATTCAAAATCGCAGCATCTACATACGATTTTGTATTATATAATTAATATTTAGATTACTTTTCAAAAAAATTTAATAGCTTTTTTTTATTTACACTAAAAAATATTATATTCTATTTCGATGGGCTTAGAAAAGCAATTAATCTACATCAGTCTTACAACAGAAAGATTCTTTATTGCAATTGAACCGATATAGTATGTCTAATTGTGGATTAAAAGTTAATTTCTAAGCCCTTAGATCACACAGTAGAAAAATGTGAACTGATGTAAAGATCATATCTTATGTATTAATCAATGAATGCACTGTTGAAAAAATTAGGAAATAATTTTTTTTTATATATTCCTGTTGAATATATTTATAAAGCATTCTTCGCACACCAACTTTCTAAATAATAACTATTCCACTCTCCTATAATTAGAACTAATTAATATTTTCAGTTTAATTTTATTACTTCATATTAATTAACGGTCACATCAAGGAAACGGAGTTCGTTAATTGGATGATCACCCGTTAATAAATAGAACGGTTCTAAAAAAGTGATTTTTAAAGCTTCATAACTTGGCTAAATTTTGATCGTAAAAAAGTGAAACGTTTTATTTTATTTAAATTTTAGAATGTATCAGAATATTTTATTAAGTATAACTAATAATACCGGGTGATTAATATTTTTATTTCGCTATTTTTTCAGCTGCACATTTATGGTCTAAAACGTAAAGATATATCATTCTTTGCTTCATTTAGAAATTGATCCAGTAGGAAGCATTTGCACTAACGGTTTAGAAATTAGCTATTGGGTCACAATTAGAGTGGGCATTCTCTTTACATTCATTATGAATGGAAATTTATAATTATTATAAGGCTTCGAACGTGATTCTTCCCAATAAATCTGCTTTAATAGGAGTCCTGACTAGGCAATTTGAATTACACAAATTTCGCGGTAATTAGTCATACAAAACCACCCCAACAAATCAACCTATGAATATATCCTAAAGATTATTTATTAAATGGTGCTTGTCTAGAAATATATCCATTTGAGATATTGCTTGGGAACGACCACTGATATTAATCATGAAGGAAAATTAATTTCACCCTTATACTGGTCGATTCTGAGGAATAACGTTTTTCAAAAGTTCAGAGCTAATGCCATAATGTTGCAGAACATTTTCAGCAAGGCCTTCGGAAAATAATACTGTTATTATAATATTACAATTAAATTTGCAACTGATTTTCACTGACATGAGACATGAGACATGAACTGACATGAGACAAATTTTAAGTAAATAATCGGTTTTCTCAGAAAACAATGAATGGCAATTAGTTATGGTGGAGCATAGTTTTCGAGGTAAATAGTATAGAACATGAAAATAACTGAAATTCGAGTTCGATCTTCAGTTGGAAGAAT
Organism: Argiope aurantia; assembly: GCA_026543865.1. Lineage (NCBI taxonomy): Eukaryota > Metazoa > Arthropoda > Arachnida > Araneae > Araneidae > Argiope > Argiope aurantia. Next base: position 60,959 of record JAPMOR010113295.1, on the reverse strand, counting down.
AGAAAAACCCCTAAAAATCTTTTATTACTGTAAGTTAATTGATCCAATTAATGTGATGCCACAATTTCAAGATAAAAAATTTATATGCGAGCTAAATATGTATCTATTATTTATTGTAATTGTATCTGCCATTAGTATTTTACGCACGTTTATATAATGCACAGCATTTTTGATTAAGGAAAATATGACGTAGTTTGAATATCGGTTCATTAACACAAAAGAATAAAATAATAGAAGTGAAAAATGTTTTTCAATTTTTCAGAAAACTATTTATAATTATTTCTTAATGTCTGCTCAGTATCAAAGAAAAATTATGTAAAAATTCGTATCATTATAAAACCAAAAGAGAAATAATTGTTGAAGCCATTTTAATAAAGATATCTGTAACATTTTTGTCTTATTTTAAAATGACGAAAAATAACTTGAAAAAAAATGAAGTGCTGAAGCAAAGGCAGATGTACGGCAAAGGCAGATTAAAAGTAAGGCAACATATTTAATCCTTTGAAGTTGAAATTTACACCAGCTGAATTTACACCACCAGAATGAATAAAAAGTCTTTAGTAATCAATAAATCACTCCGTCATTTTCAATGGTATTATCTATATCTGAAAAGTAATTAGTTAAAAACGCAAAAATATCTTACCAGAAACAAATAACATTTTTTGACCAAGCTTTTTAAATAAGTAGTTTATTAGCAATATATTAATTAAAATCTTCGCATTTATTAGTAAACAAAATATGAGTAGTGCAAATAATTTTTTCTGGTATAAATTTCTTTTAGCAATATATTAGTTTTGTTAGAAGAAGCTTTATAATTAATAAAATATTTTTCTTTAGAAATTCGATGAAGTCCATAAAATTCTAATATTAGTTTTTGCAACAAGGTTTAGCTAAAGGAAAGAACTTCCTATGGTATTAGTCAAAATCAAGAAAAATCCTAGACATCGTCTAATTCCGTTTATTTTTATAAAAGAATCCATGAAAAGGTGGGATAAATAAAGAGTTCTATTCTTTTTTCTTAATCTAAGTTTGTTTTGTATTACTTTTTGTACCAAAGAAATAATAGGAAAAATGCTCTCTATGAGAGAAAAATGTTTTATAATTGGTAGAGAAAGAAAAAGAGAATGATCTCTAATAGAAAGGCAGAATTTATTTATAGGAAAGAGGCTGAAATGAATGGAAAAAAAGAATATTGAATAATAACCTCATCGTAAAGTAAGATAAAATAATTATTTGTTTTCTCGAAAATGTATTCGAAACAGCTTAAAATAAAATAATCATTATTTGAAATAACAATTTCAAATTGTTTTAGAGAGAATTCTTCAAATATGAAGATATTTCCTTATATTATAATAAAGGATTAAAATAAACTTTTGAAAAATTAATTGAATGAATAAATAAAAAATGTTGTTCAGTTAATTTTGTGGCTTAAAATAGAACCTTAAGCAAATTGTATACGGATGAAGATTATTTTTATATTTTCAAACAGAAAGAGATTATGAGATATTTTTTCTATATTAGTCGAAAGATTTTTAAATTAAAAATTCATTTATGTTCTGAAATATAAATCTTCAATGCATCGTCAATTTGATTTAAAATCAAAAATGCATTTATTCTCAGAAATATAAATCTTCAATGTATCTTCAGTTTGATTTTAAATCAAAAATGCATTTGTTGGCACCAATAAGTCAGCAGAACGCTCCGCCAACTAATTTTGTAGCGCCAGCAAGTGGTAAAAATGATACAACCTTTCAGTGTGTGTTGTGAGTGTTGAGAATAAAGCAGTGGAGATACAGTCCAAGAGTTTGTGTTTCATTTAAATATGACTGATCTTTCTAAAAAACTAAGCTATCGTGGGCCAAAACATGGTCCGTAGAGCCGCAGATGACTGACTAAGCATTTGAATAATGATTCAATATTTAAAATGTGTGTGATTTATTAGTGCTGATATCGTCGATGATGATGAACTTGGTGTGAAAATACCAAGAACGAAAACTCTGTTGTGGATAACTGGTCTCGTGTGACAGTAGTCCCAGTAAAGAGATATGGACAATATTATCCTTTGAGTTATTAACTAATTAATTTCCCGAGACGAAGATAATTTTGTTTCAATGAGTTTAGAATAAAATTGTGATAATATTGTTCTCTTGAATTATTTTGAGTTATATATTTAAAATGGCGTATTAAGCAAAATTAAAAAAAAAAAAGATGAATTAAAACTCGTTGCCGAGGAGATAGGTTTGGTTGTTGCGGAAGGCATGAAAAAGAGTGAAATAAAGCGTTTAATTGAGGAGAGAGATGTGTTCAAAAATGACAACGAAGTTGTTAAAGATGCTGCAGATCGAGCAATAGGGAATAGAAACCAAAATTCCGATCAGGATAGTGAAATATAACTAGAGCGTCTTAGATTAGAGAGAACTAAAATAGAATTACAATTAGCGCAATGAAGGGCTAATGAAAATAGTACCCACACTTCCGTTAATGTAGAGTGTAAAACCGAACCAGAAAAGTCGGTTTCCCCCAATGAGTGGAGTCCGTCTTTCGTAGCAACAAATCTAATCGTAAATAAAGTTGTAGTTTTGTCTACGGTAAGATGTTTAATGAAAGATAGTTGTTCGCAATGGCAGGAAGTGGACATGGCTCACAGTGTTCTCTTATGAGTCAGGACTGTATGCAGAGGCTACAGCTCAAAAGTGAAAATATAAATCAATCTATGTTTCCAGCATTAATAATGCTTCGCTGGTAGTTAATCTCAGCTACAGCAGCTGCGGGTAATAAAAATAAGAGTTTCGATGTTAGTAGTATCAAAAATAACATAATTAATCCCAAATAAGATGTTAGATACGCGTGCAGAGATTCCAGAATCTATTGACCTTGTGGATCCTAATTTTAATATTCCGGGCAAAATAGATATTTTAATTGGTGCTGAATACTTTTATGATATAATAAAGCCGGGAAAATTAAATATCAAAAATGAGAATTTGACGTTACAGGACTCTGTATTTGGGTATATTGTAGGAAGTAGCGTTTCGAGTTCAGATAAATTCCAACTATTGTGGTTTAATATGTGGAGCAGAAGAATTGAATTCAAACTTAAAATAATTTTGGAAGATTGAATAAATAGGTAATGAATTACCTAAAAGTAAAGAGAATGCTATTTGTAAGGAACATTATGCAAGAACACATAGAAGAGATGAGACAAGAAAATATACTGTGGCGATGCCATGTAAAGAGCACTGTTCATGTTAGGGAATTCAAGGGATATTGCTCTAAAACCACTCGAATCGCTGTAGACCTGTCTAGAGACCAAAAATATCTAAAAGTGTATTTTGACTTTCTGAATGAGTATGATGAGTTAGGTCACATGAGCGAAATACAAGATGAAAGTGTTGAACCTGAAGTGACATATTATATGCCTCATCATAGCATCTACAGGTCTCAAAAAGCGACAACTAAACTACGTACCGTGTTTAATGCGCCCACCTTGACTACTAGTGGAAAATCGCTGAACTAAATTCAGTGTAACGGTTGAGTGATTCAAGATGATCTATTTACACTGCTAATTAGATTCAGAAAGCATATATTTGCATTTACTGCAGATATTCGTCAGATGTACCATATCATTAATATAGATGAGAGTCAAAGAAACCTCCAAAGAATTTTATGGAAAGAGGCAGATAATGAATCCGTTAAAACGTATCAGCTAAATACGGTTACCTAGGGAACGGTTAGTGCACCATATCAAAGTATGAGAACACTTAAACAAATTTCTATTTACGAGGGAAAAACTTTCCAAGCGTATCATCAATCTTGTGTCATGACTTTTATATGGGCGACGTTATAAGTGGAGCGAGTACATTGGAAGAGGCAAACACTTTGCAACATCAACTTGTTGACATTCTATAAACCGCCCAGATTTCATTACACAAGTGGTATGGGAATACTTCCGATACTTATTCCAGATACGGAGAAAGAGTATGAATTCTCATCTACGGATGAAATTAAGACTTTAGGGATTGCCTGGAAGGTTAACACTGACTGCTTTATTTTTAAAGTAGATGTACAGCAAAATGCCCATCCTATCAAAAAGTCGGTCTTATCCATTATCGCCAGACGTTTTGATCCACTCGGGTTACTTGGAACAGTGATCACTAAGGCAAAAATGTACATGCAACAATTGTGGTTGCTCAAGATTGATTGGGGTGAAATGTTTCCCACGAAAGAAGCTGATGAATGGCAAGAGTTTGTGACATCTTTAACCAACCTAAAGGACATTAACATCGAAAGATTTAATGTTATTCCAAATACACTCGTGTCCGGAAGTTGTTATCTGGCTTATGAAGTTACCACCACAATACACCCCCACCAGTGAGTCAGTGGAGTTTATCGCACCAGTATGGCGAGCGACGAACGTGATTATCACGCCAGGCGTTATGACGAGCGACGAACGTTGTTATCGATCCAAGCGTTATGGCGGGTGACGGCGAGCGTGTGTGAGTGGTTGCTTGCTGCCGGTAGATGAAGCCACGACAGCTGAAGGAAGGATGCGGTTGTTCAGAACCAGGGTCACCAATGTGCATATTTGAGGTTCGAACTCGCAACGTTAGGGTTCATAGCCGAGTAACAAAGTCACTAGACAAAAGTGTACACTTCTGCCCGGAAGTTGTTATCTGGCTTATGAAGTTACCACCACAGCTTCATGGATTCTGTGACTCGTCTGAAAAGACGTATGGTGCTGCAATCTACGCCAGAACATTCAATTCAGCGGGTGAAGTGAAATCGAAGCTAGTCGCGAATAAATCTCGTGTGCCACCCATCAAGTAGGTAACCATACCTCGTTTAGAGTTATGCAGTGCCGTTTTACTTACCAAATTGATGCATAAAGTAAAAAGTGCCTTAAAAATGGATATTACGTTAGTCTTCTATTACTAGAATTCTACAATCGTGCTTTCGTGGATGAGAAAAGAGTCAAGAGACTTAAAAACATTTGTTGCAAACGGAGTGGCTATTATTGAAGAATTAACAGAAATGAATCAGTGGCATCATGTTCCTTCCGAATAAAATCCCACTGACGTCATTTCAAGGGGACGTCATCTAACAAGAATGCTACAAAGTGATTTATGGTGATTTGGTCCAACTTTTCTCCAAGAACTGGTTGTGAACTTCCCTGGTGATTGCGACGACATCCACGATCCATTGGACAATTCTGTGCAGAACATGGACGTTTCTTATAAGAAACTTTATTTAGCAGAACACAAAAATCTGACTAATTGTTGTTTAGTTTCAGCTGTGTACTCATCATTTTTAGATAATATACTTAGTGTCACAAATAAGTTTTATAAAATAATTAAAATCTTAGCCTTTATTTTTAGATTTATTAATAATTTGAGAAACTCGAGCAAAATGTCGGTCCTTTAATCTCCAAGGAACTGCAGTTGGCCAAATTAACTTTGGGCAAACTTGTTCAGGTAACTGCCTTTAATCTTGAAATAAAAGCTCTTGAAAAAAGCGAAAACGTTAACAAGAATCAAGTAAGTTGCTTGAATCCATTTCAACTCTAAACGCAAACGGTATCTTACATGTTGGAGGAAGATTAAGTAATTCTGATTTGTCATTTGATAAAGTTTCCCACATTACTTCCAAAGAATCACAAATTCACTTTCTTAACTATGCAACATTTTCATCTTAAATATTTACATGTCGGTGTGCGCAAACATTGTTGTATTTGGTAAGACAAAAATATTGACCATTATCTGGTAGAAATATAGCCAGAAAAATTATTCATGAGTGCTAAAAACAAACCTAGAACTGTAACCCAAATTATGGGAAATCTCCCAACCAGTAGAGTTTAACCTAGGTATCTCTTTACTCTTGTTGGGATAGACTTTTGTGGACCCTTCTACGTTAAATACATGAGTCGGAGGAAAGGCAATTATCAAAAATGTTATGTGGCTGTTTTTATTTACTTTATAACTAAGGCAATCCACTTGGAAATAGTTACTAACTGAACTGCAGATGCAATGATTGTCCCTTTAAAACGCTTTTTTAGCAGAAGAGGTGCTAGTTCCTCATCTGTTCTGATAATGCAACTAATTTCAAAGGGGTCAATTCAGACATAAAACGTTTTCAAAATATGATTGGTAGACCTCCAGAAACACTAGTTAATTACTTAACAACTGAACAAGTGGCATGGAAATTTATTCCACCAAGGTCACCCAACTTCGGTGGCTTATGGGAGGCGGGTGTTAAATCTTTCAAACACCATTTAAAGAGAGTTGTTGGTAATGCGCGTTTAACAACGGAACAGTTTTTGACAATTGTTATTCAAATCGCAGGTATTCTAAACAGTCGCCCACTGACACCATTATCATCTGATCCAAACAATTTTGAAATTTTGACCCCAGGCTATTTTCTAATCAACCGCCCTATAAATTGTATTCCTGATCCAGATTATTCAGAGAGAAAAGATAACCCTTTATCTCAATGGCAAAAATTGAGCAAAAGGGTTCAAATAATTTAGAAAAAATGGAAAATAGATTACTTAAATAATTTGCAAACCAGACACACATGGCAGATTGACAAACAAAACGTTTCAAAGGATTCTATGTTTCTTTTAAAATATGATAATCTTCCCCCTTGCCAGTAGAGACAGTAGGAAGAATACAAGACTTAATTTTTGGATCAGAAGACAAAGTCAGAGTAATATTTGTGAAAACTCCACAAGGAGTATAAAAAGAGCAATTTCAAAGATTTATTTATTACCATGTGAATAAATTCAATGTATATCTGGTGTTATTAGTTATTGTACTTACAATTTAAAATGGTATATAATGTATATTCAAGATGTTCATCGTATATTGAAATACATATTTTCTTTTCTTAAAGGTTTTGTATACAATATTCAAATTTATCTTATGTGTGTAACATTTTTTGTATTTTGTGCAAGATAAATGTTGAATTTTTGCATTGTATAATTAAGTAATGTGTGAAACTTTATTTCTGTAATGTTCTGAGATTTTGAAATGATATTTCACGGGGGGCGAATGTTGGCGCCAATAAGTCAGCAGAATGCTCCGTCTACTAATTTTGCAGCGCCACCAAGTGGTAAAAACCATACAACCTTTCAGTGTGTGTTGAGAATAAAGAAATGGGGATACAGTCCAAGAGTTTGTGTTTTATTTATATACTAGCCGCCTTTGGCGACAGCCGGTTCGCCAATCTTAATGTTCGTTAAAAATTTTAATAATTAAATATTTTATGCAATTCCTACTTTAATAGCTTCTTCAAATTTTGTTAGTCATATAATTCACTCATAATATTATAAAAGCATTCAGTCATAATGTAATAAGTATCTTTCTAATTTTATGTTAGCTCCAGTAGAATTTATACTTTAAATTAAAGCGGAAAGGATTAATCTGCAATTAATCTGCAACTATAATAATATTTTTTACTGAAACAAAGTATTTTTTTGTAATATGATAAACAGTCACTGAGCGTTTAAACTTTATGGGCACTAAAGAATATCTTTCTTAATTTATGTAATATTTCAAGAATTTTTCAACAAAATTTCTCAGATTCATCAGATCGATTAATTAACAATGTTTAATTTCAAATGCATCAAATACTAAGAAAATAAAACGAATCGTTTAAAAAAATCGGTTGAAAACAGGTTAAAAAATTACTTAAAAAACGATGTACTTAAAACTATAAGCGTATACAAAAAATATATATATCTTACATAAATACAATGTAATTACAAAAGCATGCAACTAACCAAAAAATAATTTAAATCAAATCCGCATCCGTTGATAATATTTTTCAACAATCAGAACAGAATGCGCATGCCAGAATTTTCAACGTCAGTTACGGTAACGCAAATGAGTGACTTTTTCTACGCCAGTTGGGGTAACGCTATGCAGATTAGGAATTTTTAATTTCCTTTATTCTGTTTTATTTTAATTCAAAAGTACTTCAGAAGGAATCTGAAAGATCGATTAAATAACAATGGTTAATTTTAAATGCATCAAACATTAAGAAAATAAACGGAATCGTTTGAAATAATCGGCCAAAAATCTTAAGCCTAGCCTGATTAGCGTGGGAAAAAAAAAAAAAAAAAACTGAAGATTTACTCATTTGGCGGCGGGGAAAATGAAAAGACTTTTTTTTGCGGGAAAGTTAGTTTTTAATTAATAATTAAAATTCTAATTAAAAATTCTGAAAAAGGGATCCCAGGTGCACATTTCTGTCCACCAAGGTATATATGTACCAAATTTGGTAGCTGTAGGTCAAACGGTCTGTCCTCCGTTCGCCAACACACACACATACACACACACTGAACTTTATATAAGTATAGATAACTGAGTTTTATAAAAATTGAGCTATAGTTGGCCATAACAGCCTTTATGCTCAGAAATATAAATATTCAATGCATCTTTAATTTGATTTAAAATTAAAGACACTTATGCTCAGAAATATAAATCTTCAATTTGATTTTAAATCAAATATGCATTTTTGTTCAGAAATATAAATCTTCAATGCATGTTATATAGGAATGGAAGTGGTGATTAATATATACAAATACATTAGAAATTTTTTATCAAAGGGTAATAAAATGGAAAAATCTGCATTCTCTATTCTTGAAAACATTACTGAGTTAGAAGAATATAGATTAATTAAAATAAAACCGACATTTGAAATACTTTCTTAACACATTGTGACATTATATATTTATAATATATTTTGGATGAGAAGTTAAAAGGCATTTCTTTATTGAGAAAATTAATAATAATTTACCTCTTTTAAAAAAGTTCAAAAATACGATTTAACTTAAAACAGTCTTATTATAACTTTCCTATATCTATTCCCAATTCTCGTGTCTTATCTATTATAAATGAAGAACTCAAAATAATAAAACTTCCAATGCTGAACCTCTTTCATTAAATATCTAATTTTAATAAGATTCTATCTCCTATGATATACACAGAAAAGAGTAAACAAACCACAGACTAATTAACCATTCAAAATAACCGAGGAAAATCTATTTTGGACGATCTCCATCCACATTTATGTAACATTTACTGAAGTGGCACTTGAATTATTGTGCCTAGAAATGCTTCCAACTAAGGCAATGGCATTAATAATATTCATAGGTGAAGGCTCTCCTGGCTGAGGCTTATGGAGAATCATGTTTACCCAAATGCTGGGCTAATGCCAGATTGCCAGGGAATACTTGCAGTGGTGCTTTCAGCAAACGGTGCGGAGATCGTGGACGGATTGCAATTAAATAAACGACGGACACCGTTTCAGTAGTTCGCTGTTAGATTGTCACGTGAGTAATTGATTCAGTAAATTATCGCTTTCGCTCAGTTGAAATGAAAACCTCTGAATGGTCGCTGATAGAGACGTATGTTTGTTCTGGAAAGTAATACGGTTTGACTAGCGTAGTTAAAATCTGGATTTATTTTTTTATTTGTCGAGTTACCTATTAGATTTCAAAAGAATTCAGAGCTAAAAACGCTTATGAAATGTTTAAATGAAATGCATTATTCTTCTTCTAAATTAAATGATTAAAAATATAAGTTCGTTTAATAGAGTAAGTTGTATGTTTTAAATCTGAATCTTACGTTTAATGAGCTGAATTTGCTAAGGCCTTTCAAAGAAATTTAGCATACAGAAATAAATTTTTTTAAAAATTAAAAGTAGTTATGTTACAGTTATATTGAATTTAAAAAAGTTAAAACATTATACTAAATTTAAACTATAAAATTGAAGAAATATTAATATTTAAAATACATTTTAGGTTTGTAAGCTTTGTAAACTTCATCTTTCTCAAGAAGTTGTTGAAATGAAGGGTTACAATTTTATGATTAATGTTGTTATTTTCAGAAATTTCGGATATCTCTGAAAAATTGCTATTTGATTTTCATCGTTGATTTCATGATTATTTGGACTGTCTTGCGTTTTAACAAAAGACTTGCGGCCGTCCTGGCATAGGGATAGCACGTCTTCCCCGTGATCTGAGTGTCCCGGTTCGGGCATGCTTGACTTTCTTCTGTGTTCTAAGGTGTGTGATTGTGCCCCGGCTATAAAAAGAGGTTGTGCAACCAAATGTGACGTATGAAATAGGTAAATAGTTCTCTTGGCCCTATTTGGCGCTACTGTAGAAACAAGAGACGCTCACTCGGCTTAAATCGCTGACATATAACTGTCAGCGATAAAACAAAACCAGCAAACTTAACAAAAGACTTAGAATATGATGTGAGATTATTGATATTTATTTTACAGCCCCTGTTAGCATTATTGAGTATGTTACTGTAAACAAGTTCTTAATATAGCTAGAAAACTGCTATGTTAAAAAATACTTATTCTGAATATTTATGAAATAACATACATTTGATCAACATGTGAAAATATAATAGGAACTTCGGAAAACAAAATTTAACAATTACCTTATATTCATAATTGAACAAAGATAAAAAAAGAAAAGTAAGTATTTCATAAAATCTTTATAATGAATTTGTCTTACAATGAAGTTAGGTTACCTTCTCTAATTTTTTTTATTGTATCACATACATTTATAATTTATCTGACGCATTTTATCATTTATATGACAAATTTTGATGGAAACAAGCTGAATTTTTAATTCTTAAAAGAATTATATAATGTTCCTATATACAAACTCACATATTATTAAATTTTGAGTGAATTTGTGTATAAGATTGCTTTCTACATTTAAAATCGCAACATCCTCATACGATTTACACTTAATACTTAGATTTTTTTTTCAGAAAAAGCTATTAGATTTCTTTTATTTACATTTTAAAACTGCGCATTCTACTTCTATGAGATTAGAAAATGATTTAATCTACATCAGTCTTGCTAGAGAAAGATTCTTCATTGCAATTAAAACGATGCAATAAGTTTAATTGTGAATTAAAAGTTAATTTCCTAAACCCACGGATATCATACTTTTATTTGGAAAAATGTTCTAACTGATGTAAAAATCATATTTTGTTTTTTAAACAATGAATGAATGCACTGTTGAAAAAATTACGAAATAAATTATTTTATATTCCCGCTGGATATATTTATAAAATATTCTTCGCACATCAACATTCTAAATAATAACTGTTCCAATCTTTTGCAATTAGAACTGACTAAATTACGAAACTTTGAATTTTATTACTTCATATTAATCAACGGTCACATGAAGGAAACGAAGTTCGTTATTTGGATGTTCATTCTTTAATCAATAATCAGAATGATCTAAAACAGTGTTATCAACAGCATCATAACTCAATAAAGCTTTGATAGTAGAAGAATGGAACGTTTTCATTATTTAAATATTAGAATGTCTCAGATAACACTGATGTACGTGACACAGAAATCGAGATTATTATTAATTGTCAAATGGCAACACTCAAATATAAACAAAACATCATACGAATCAGACTGCTTCATTAATTGAATATTTTACAACAGCACTAATTCAATAATATAATAGTACTAATTCAAATGCTCTGGAATTTCAAAATATTATTAGATGTGTTCTTGATGATAGTTCCTCCTGTCACTAAAGAGGACATTCAGTCAGAGGAAAGAAGATGTAGAAGAAATCAAGAAAGCGACTCTAAATAAAAGGTTGAATCAAGTGAAAAATAGGCTTAACCATTGCCAGATAAATAATCGTGGTAAGAATTATGATTAATGTGTGGTTTCTCTGCAAGAATTCATGAGTTTTATTTGTATTAAATTACAAGCGGCAATGTTTTTCAAAGAAATGCAACTCAAATTAATAATTAACAGACCAAAAACCCAATTAGCAAGGCTAACAAACTGGTCACCAAAGGCGGCTAGTTTTATTAAATATAACTGATAGTACAAGGTGATGAATATATTTATTTCGTAATTTGTTTCAGTTGTACGTTTAGATTCGTCATTATTTGCTTCGTTTAGACATTTATGCAATTCAAAGCATTTGCTCTAACGGTTTATAAATTAGTTTGTGGTCCGCAGTTAGAGTGAGCACCCTCTATAAACTCATTTTGAATTGAAAATTATAATTATTACAAGACTGCAGATGAGATTCTTCCTTGTAAATATGCCTTAATAAGAGTCATTTCTAGCCAATATGAAGTACACAAATCTCTCACTAATTAGTCATGCAAAACCACCCATCAAATGAACCTTTGAATATCTCCTAAAGATTATTTAGTTAAATGGTGCTTGTCTAGAAATATATCCATCTGAGATATTGCTTGGGAAAGGCCACTGATATTAATCATGGATGAAAATTTTATCCTTATACTGGTGGATTCTGAGAATAATGTTTGCAAAAGTGCAGAGCTAATGCCATAATGTTATAGAACATTTTCAGTAAGGCCTTCGGCAAACAATGCAGGCTATGGAAATTAAATTTGCTCCTGATCTTCACCGTAAAATTGCCGCTCAACTGACACGAAACTAATTTAGTCAGAAAATTATCGGATTTCTCAGAAAACACTGAATGGTAATTAGTTATAGCGTAGAATAGTTTTCTGGTTTAATAGGTGTTGAACATGTATAGCTGAAATTTGGCTTGGTTTTTTAGTTGGCAGGAAAGAAGGAAAAGATCTTTATTATTGTAAGTTAATTGACACAACGCCACAATTTCAAGATAAAGGAAATAGATTATGCGATCTAAAAATGCATATTATTTATTGTGATCGCTTCTGCCATTAGTATTTTACGCATCGTTTACATTTTGCACAATAGTTTTAAGGAAAATATAATTTAGTTTGAATATAGGCATTATAACACACGAGAATAAGCTAACAGTAATGTAAAAATGTTTTTTCAATTTTTCCCAAAACAGTGTTGGAAATTAAAAAATAATCTGTGATAATTCATTAAAAATATCTTAAGCCTGCGTTAGAATCTGAACTGCATTTATGCCCTTAAACGCATGTAACTAACGTCATAAATCTCATAACGGAAAAAAATGCAAATCACAATAAGATAGTTTAACGACTTTACTTCGTGAGCAATTTTTTTTATTTGTGAAGAACAAAAACGTCTGCAAAAACAAGAATTTTCTGAAATTCACAGAAGACCACATTTTTTTTTACCAGATGGAATCAAATGGCAAAGTAAAGTTACTCAAAAATATGATCTCAGTACCCACAAAAACAAAAACAAATCTTGTGTTTCTAGTAGAATCAAATTATTATTCTTTGTTTAGTGAATCAACTCTATCTAGAAAGAACGACAAGCTTTAGCGTTATCGAACTGAGAAATCCTAAATAAAAACCGAATTACACACATGATTAGTTGAAAGATAATTTTTTTTTAACTCGAGTTTATAAATTTTAAAGAGACTATCATAATATTACTTTTTATTCTGTATTTTTATAAGAAAGCTTCGAAAACTGGAACAGCTTTTAAAAGATATTTACTTTCTAAATTCTTATTTTTTTTAACTCTCAAGATGAAAAGATACTAAGTAGAGAGTAAATGTACTTTTGATAAATATAAAATATTGTAAAAGATATATCTTATTAAATAAAGATAAAGATAAGATATTGTAAAGATAAATCTTATTAATAAGGTAGAAAAACTAAAGACACTTCTACAATTTATATGGATAAAATGTAACCGTTTCTTTTACGCTGTAATCCATAAAAAATCATAATAAAAAGTGTCTGAATGATTACAAAATTTCTACTTAGTTCAGAGTTTTAAAGGCTCATTTGAACAAATACATATTAATTTAAGTCAAACAAATGTGTTCAGGATTTTTTTTCTTTGAAATATTTTTAATTAGGTATCACAAAACAAATGACGCAATGAAAAAAATATTAATAAGCCGACTTAAAGTCGAGGAAGATGTTTACGACATTGTTTTTGTAAATTCGAGTAACGCAAACACAAAAAATTAACTTCAATTACCCGTATGTAGCATGAAGTAGCTTTACATCTCTAAAAATGGATTATTGTTATATTTACATTCTCACATTATTCCGATAGAAGAAGTTGCAAAAAATCTCAACAAAGATTTATATATATATATATATATATGCTGCCGAGGCGGATTAAATTAGGGAAACTGAATAAGAATATAAAATATTTTCTTAATTGTTGACATTACACCACTTGACTACGCGTTGCGTCTTACGTTCTAAGAAAATAAAACGTTTATTATATCTTGCGAGTAAAGTGATAGAAGGTGGTCCTGTTTATGTGTTTGGTTGATTTATGTATTTTCAGACATGAAGCCACACAAATTGTATGGTCCATCTTATAATAACTGCCTAGTTTGGTGTCAAATTTCAGCAAATTTTTAATTTAATCAATATTATTAATGATTCATTTAAATTTAAATTTAGCAATTTATATATACATATATATATATATGTAATGATATCTAATAATGTAATGATATCTAATTCTAAATTAAATCCTAATTAGTTTCGTGATTTTTATCTTAATTTAACCCATATTAACTTCATTCTAAAATGTTCTTTTAATTTCTGATCCCATTTCACCTTTTTTATTTAATTAATGTGCCAGAAGCTCTGCAGAAATGGTTAAATCAGTGGTTCTCGTTCTCCGAGTGAAAGGATAAAAATTTGTCAATCTAACCAAATTCTTTTAAAAGATACCTAAATAACCATACATATGAATTAATAATTCCATTAATTTCAAATAAAAATACCTCATTGTTATGAATTATTTACAAGGAAATAATAAATTCCAAGCAAATGCAACTTTAAAAATTATCATTTTTTAAATTTTTCAAATGAAATATAACCAGGTGACTGAATAATTTATCTAATAATGAATTTAAAAATTCAATGTAAACACGCAGGTAGTCCTAATATTTTGTAATAATTTTTACTTATTTGGTAATAATATTTTTTAAATTTATCTCCTTGCGTCCCCTCTCCTCAGCTGAGTGGTCCCAGATAGTTGCTAAATCAGAAATCTACTCCTACTGTGTAGGATTAATACCTTACTTCAATGACTGTATTTCAATGATTGAGCAATGATCGACTGGTTCAGCAATCGTCGCATTGACTGAATGCAAATGTGCGCGATCGAGGTGGACCTTTCTCCCCGAAAGGTCGTGGGAGAGCAGACCACTTGGCTCCAGTTGCTCCATGTTTTTACATTTGCAACTAGAACCAACAGATCAGCATATGCCATCACTTCTTCCAAGAGAATGAATAAAATTTAGGAAGAATAAGCTGATTGGTGAATAAACAAGTCGATGTGCTCTGATTTAGATGCCCGTCATCATTATGTTCAGAGAAAATATCTTGCATATTTTTTTCCAAGTATTTCGGCTATGATTGATAAGTTTGTATTGAAATTTGGAAAATATAGAGGAAAACCTGATGATCAGATTAGTATGTACAAATGTATAACTTTAAGGTGCCCATATAAAATTTTCATTTAAAAATACATTAATTGCTATTATTGTATTTTTTGATGTGAAAAAATCAAAATGACAAATTAAAAGAAAAGGATATCAAATAAATCATCGAGAAATTAAAAATAGTAAGTTAAAAGTTTAAAGATAATTAATTTAAAGTTAATTATTGAAGTCAAAAATCATTTTTGTTTAATTTATTTAAGCATCTTTATGTGAAAATCGGAGCTAACCTTTACAATCTCTGTTAATAGGTTCATACGAAAATGAAAAAAAAATTATTCTAAAACTCATTTGCATATAGTGACAATTTCAAATGTCACTCCATTTAATACAAACCAAACGAACCATAAACATGTTGGAAAATGTCTAACTCCAAACAGAAATTTGTAAGAATATTAAATAAGTTTAGAAGAGTAATATAACATTTCCATTCCACCGACAAAACCACAACACTTTGAGTGGAAAATTATTTTAATTTCAGATAATTTCCTTTAAAAGTTAATTTGGAGACAAGCGCTCGTATTCTATTTGACGATGCATTCATTCATTTTACTTTCACTTAGTTAATAACCTAATAAGCAAAAAGCGAACTTACTTGTTTGAAAAGTATTTATTGTAGTTGAGTAGAACAATTTCCAGTACTTCATGGCTCTGCACAGGACTTCCCACCGGCCATTCGAACCACTGAAAAAATAATCAAAACATATTATTACTCTGAAAGAATAAGCCATCTCTGCTTTCTTTTTAAAAACAAAGTCAGCAAGCAAAATAAATAAAGCAGTTAGGTTTGGGAAAGGGGAAAAACCCTTTTTACTCGCACAGAGTTTTCAGAATGATTTATGTTCGTCTGAATGCACGGTGGTTTTTTTAAAAAGAAAAATGCATTTTTCCATTCTGCAAATTCAGGAAAAGTAATTACGGAAACTGCAAATCTTGTAATGAGTAATTTCCACTCTTCATTTTAGAAGAGGAGCTATTTTTTTTATTTCTCTGTTCTTATATTATTTTCTTCGTTTTATGTTAATTTATTCCATATGCTGCAGTCAGCTGGGTGATGAAATGACGTGGAAAATATTGCACGATTAAAATTTGTTTGGGTTACAGTAAACGAAGGAAAAAATATAATAATTTAGGTGATTGCATTCGTTAAAAATAATACTCTATTTTAATTTTTTTAAAGTTTTTAGACAAAATGTTTTTTAAACTTGTGACTTAAAACAATTACTGATTAGATAAAAAATTAAAATTTTTCATTTGAAGGGATTACAAAAAATAATTAATGCTATGGAATGTTGAGTTTAAAATCTTTGTAATGATCAGAGAATAATTTGACAATATTGTAGGGTTTTTTTTTTGCTTTTGTATTTCAATAACGAAAACCAAGTTAGATAATATTAGACCGATTAGATAATGCGTAATCTACCTTAATCGGCTTCAATTGTAATCTGAATTATTGTATTGAATCCGCTTCAATGCAATAATTCAGATGATTATATTTGTTAAAGATGACAATATCTATTTTATTTTGTTTTTAAATTTGGTCAAAATGTGTTTTTAACTTGTTATTTAGAATAATTACTGATTAGTTGAAAAGCTGAAACTTTTTTTAATTGAAGGGAATACAAAAAATAATTAATGCTATGGAATGTTCAGTAAAATCTTAATAATAATCAGAGAACTATTTGACAATATATTATGGATTTTTTTTATATTTCAATAAAGTAAGCCAAGTTATATAATATTAGGTAGATTAGATAATTGGTAATCTTCTTTAATCGTCTTCAGTTTAAATCTTGCTTATTTTGTGTTTTAATTTAATTGAAATTTCTTATCCACTTTTTAAAAAAAGTAATTTGATTCCACAATTCAGATTGTTTTCACAAATTATTACTAGACAGGATCTTGGCCACAAGGCCGATTTTATTTAAAATTCATCTCAATTGCGTATCTGCTTCAAATGCCCTTTAGTTGTTTATGTAATGATTTGTAGAAGTACTGATTAAGGTACAAAAATATGAAAATTATTACCTTAAAATATTTTCTGTTTAATTTGAAAACTGTATACTAATTTAACTTTTTCCCCCCGTAATTCTATTTTAATACTTTATATTTGAAGCGGTAAATGTCCTATCGAAAATGTAAGCTTCAGGAAGCAAAAACGTTTTTTTTTAAAATATAATCTTGAAATCAATTTGTAATAGAATATTCTTAAAAATCATATTATTTAGGATAAAAGAAGACCTGGCCGACCATCAAAGCTATCCAATGGAATAAAGCGAATTATCGTTCGAAATATTAAAAAAAATTCAAGAAAGAGTGCTCCTAAAGTTGCTGCTGATTTACAAGCATTATATGGAATAATTGTTAATCCTGAGACTATTAGAAGGGTAATTCGATCTGCTGGATATCATGGTAGTGTAGCCAGGAAAAATTCTTCATAAGTGAAAAGAATAAAAAACTCGGACTAGCTTTCGCAAAATCCAACATAAATAAGAATTCTGATTACTGGAATAAAGTTATATTTCCTGATGAGAGTAAATTTAATATATTTGGTTCTGATGGTAGAATCTTGGTGTGGAGAAAACCAAGGGAAGAATTTCGCAAACAGAACTTGGTGCCAACAGTAAAACATGGTGTAGGAGGTGTTATGGTATGGGGGTGTATGCCGTTGGTAATCTTGTTTTTATTGACAGTATAATGGATCAGTGTAAGTATATTGACATTTTAAAGCACAATTTGAAATCTTCAGCACGAAAATTGAACCCTCATAACGATTTTAAATTCCACCAGAACAATGACCTCAAGCACACTGCTTTGAACGTTAGACTCTGGCTGCTGTATAACTGTCCTGAAATAATAAAAACACCACCACAATCTCCAGACTTAAATCCCATAAAGAATATTTCGCAAGAATTGGAATCAAGAATTCGCAAACACGCCGTTTCTTCAAAACAACAATTAAAATCGGTGCTTCAAGAAGAATGGGGTAAAATCACGCCAGAAATCACAAAAAAATTAGTCGAAACCATCCCAAGATGATTAAATCATGTTTTAAAAGTAAAAGTAAATCCAACAAAATATTAAAACCTTTTAAAAAGTAAAATTTTTGGATAAATATTTGATGGAAAAGTAAGTGTCCCATCACTTATGTGAGCCATTTTTTGCTCTTTTTAAACAATTGTATTTTTATTAAATTAATATTTTAATATTTTGACAAAATGTATGTTATGTAATAATTGTTACTAAATTTAAGTATGAAACACACCCAAAAATTTTTTGAACATGTTTATTTATTTATTTTATTACAGTTTCCTTTTGTAAAGCACAAGTATCCCATCACTATTGTGAGACACTGTATATGCTTTTTTATTATTAAATGTTAGATATTGTATTTAAGAGCAAAGAATCGAGTAACTTAGTTGCAATAGCAACAATAACATCAAAGAACCTTCAAATAAGAATAAATGCTTTGTTGTATGAGACAAATAATATTTTTTCAATAGATTACAACTTTTGAAAAGCTAACATTTTTCATTGTTTTATGGATAAAAATATAATTGCAAAATAATATAGTTTTAACTCATTATATTTAAAAAAACATAAGAAATCTTGAAATAAACAGTATCTGATATAAAAAGGGCACAATTCAATTTTTTTCTTTGAGTAATTGGGAAAATTTTGAATGCTTTTCTTTTCTATACAACCAATGCTTTAATAACAATCGAATTTTTGCCTAAGACAATACAGCACGTTCTCATCAATATTCATAAAAGTGTATGCAATATATTTCTGGAGAACAGTCAACAAAGCAGCCTACGTTGGCACACATTTAAAGCAAAAGAAAAGTGCAAACAAATGAAAAATTCGCCAGCTGTAACATCTGGTGAGAATAGATGCGTCACAAAGTGCTAAGTTGTCAATATCATATCAGCCAATCCAACAGCTTTTGGCATAGCAAGCTTTTTTTTTTTATTGCTTAACGCGAGAATGTGTTTATGTTCATGTGGAAAATGGAAAATATGGAAATAAAAATATATCGTTTGCTTTTTCTTCTTTAGATTAACACCGAAGAGTGAAATCATTATTTTTAAAGTTCCATATAAAGAATCGATGTCTAATTTGTAATTATCTTGAATTTTGAATAAAACTTTAACATAAAAATATTTTTACAGAATGAGAAAGACAGTTTATAAATCATGCCAGATTACAGATATAAGTAGAACTGAATTAGAAACCTCAATGGAAAAATAAATAAGCTATTTTCTTTAGTTAAATTTATTATTTTGATGTCGGAAAAAAAGTTTAAAAGTTTATGTTATTTTTGATTGCAATTTGCATCATGAAAAGACGAAAACAGAAAAGGCTAACATTAAATAAATTCTATTTATTTTTGCATCAACATCCATGTTGTTTTTTTCAAATAAATAAATAAGCAGTGTAGTGTTTAACAGTTGAACGAGTTTGTGGATAATAAGGTTAAGAAAATAATCAAGATGCTTTATTTAAAAATTAATGGAATTTTAATTTTTATTTTTCACAGACTTTTTATGTTTAGTGATACATATGTCATTTTTGGTGTGCTGTAGTCAATATGTGCTTAAAATTGTACCAGTTTAGCGGCGAATGAAGACTGTTTTAAAAGAAACCCAACTTCAATCTCGAGAAAATATGTATCGCTATTAAGAATTTTAATCTGCGTCAATAAATGTGTTAAAGTGTTTAAATACTTGTTTTATAAGATAATGCATTTTAACTATAAATATATACGAAATTAACATTTCATAATCCGGAAAGGTTCTGAAGAATTCAAATAATTTACGTATATAAAAAGTTCTGGAGAATTGAAATAATTTTGCACCTTTTCATACACTTTACTTTTTCGTATATTTAGTATAGAAAAACTACAGTAATCGTCAAAAAATTCTAATTCGAGATTTTGACGAATCTCCATGTTTTAGACCTTCCTGAGTTCGAAAAATTTTAGAAAATGTCTATCTGTCTGTGAGAAAGATAGACTAAGAAACGCTTTCAGTTAGACGGTTGAAAGTCAGAATATGATTTTTACATGAAATTTTCAGATTTCTAGAGAATATTGAATAAAATCTGTTTATAATAGGCCCGTCTGTCTGGCTGTTTGAATATAAGATAACACGATAATTACAAAACAAAGAGAGCTAGATATATAAAATATGGTACACAAATTTATCATCTATAGGTTTTGAGCCAAAACCAACTACGAGTTGACTGTCTGTCGGTCTTTATTTTCAGAAATGTGTGAACGCGATAATTCAAAAATGGAACGACTTAAATATATCACATTTTGTACAGGATTTTGTAATTACAAACGCAGTTCTGTGTACTTTTATCTCAATCGGGCTGAGAAAAACGTGTTTAAAACACAAATTCGATTTTCAGAAACCATTAATAGTATGCCACGTATTAAGCCTCAAATAACTCGCCAAGGATGACACGATAGAATAAGTAACAATACTAAATTTACGTTAAAAGTTAATATTTCGTAACTATTGTATGCCAAAGTTACGTAAGGCTTTTTCTGGAATTACAAGTCCATTAGAAAGTATACGAGAAAGTTTAAGGGGGACCATTCTTGTTGGTTCTCCTTATTGGATTAAATTCTTAAAAAGCAGCTGTCTAATACATATCCTATAAATCTTTTCTTTTTTTAACTTTATTTGTAAAAGCAATTTTACATGCATAACATTTAAAGCGTTATTGTAATTAACTTTCCTTCCGTTCTTAAAATTTGCAATTAACTTATACATAATGTAAAAAAATAACGATAACATTATTATTCAAATAACATTCGCTGAAATCACAAAACTCTAATGCTCCAATCTGTCTCTTCTTTACCGAACACTTTCACGTTGTTTAAATTAAATGTTTAATTTGAAAGCATTAAATAGAATACAAATTAAACCAAGAGAAATGCAAAGGACAAAGACGCCATTAGAAATCCGTCCCTAATTACCTCCGGTTGTCTTATCAGTACGACAAGGGATTTCAAGCCAATGTTGGAGATTAACAGAGTTTAAAACCTTTACTACGAAAATCTAAATTAACCCTTCAAATTACAATTGGCTGAGATTAGTCCATTAAGCATAGTGTGAGCAATTCCTAATCCAAGAAATAAATTTTATTACATCGTTGCTTAATTTAATTTGATGGAGTTGGACACGAGTCTTTCGTTTTCACTACTGGTTTTAATTTATTCAATTAAAAAATATGTTAACATGTTATTAATAACTTAATGAACGTAAAAAAAACACAATGGCGATTAGGTAATTCCTTGTGAGATCGGATTGAAAGCTCATTATAATTTCGTAGAAGCTTTTTAATTTACATTCTTTAAAAATGTCACATTGATGAATGGAATAAGAAGAAGCAAATTGCTTAGTTACAGTTTTCAATAAATGCACTTTAAATATTTTTCGGGAATTAATAGAATTATGTTCTTGCATTAGTATAAGTTATATTAAATTTAGGGGAAGAAAGTAAGATATTATGCTTTTCTCTAAAGTAATATTTGATAGAAACCAATTTAACCTTTAATTTCATAGATACAACACAGATTATTATTTAATAATAATAGCGCCTTAGTTTAAGCTCTATTGTATAATGCTAAGCAAAAATATTACATAATATTTCTCCTTCAAAAATTAAAGACAAATTTCTCCTTCAAAAATTAAAGACAAGGTTAAAAAATGGGAATAGAATTAAATATACATCTAATTACGTTTGAAACGTTTATGCTTAGTTTGGCTTGCTTTATGCTTATAAACATAGAAACTGTTATAAATTTTTCACTCTAAGACACAATAAAGTTCTCTAAATTTTACAATTGTCCATTCTCCTAAAAATACAAATCTTTAGAATTTTCTGAGTTCAGTGGAATAATCAATAAAGAATAGGAAGTTAATTTTCATTTTTTTAAGAATAATTTTGAATCTAAATGTTTTAAATGAAAATTCAGTACACGTGTTTTCGAGATATTAACTGGTTATTTTTCCTTATCACGCTGAAAATTAAATTGAATATAAAAAATGTAAGTGCCATTGTTTTATTATTAACTAGCCGCCTTTGGCGACCAGCCGGTTCGCCAGTATAACCGCTCGCTACAATTTTAACTTAAATATTTTAAGTAACTGATCTCTTAATAGATTCTCAAACAAAACATTTTTAATCTTCAAATTTTGATAGTCATACCAAACTTATACTGTTTAGATCGTTTCGTTCATTTTACTATATATATTTTACTAATTTGTTGTCATTTCTGGTAAAACTTCAACTATAATTTAAAGTGGAAATGATGAAATTGAAATTAATATAAAAATATTTTAAAATAAAACCAAGCGTTTTATTTTATTTATCATCTTTATTGTTATTTGTTATTATTATTATTATTATTGAATATGGGTATTGCAAACAGAATCGCGCTGTATATAAGTCTTATGTGAACTACAAAATATTTTTCATAATTTATGTAATATCTTAAAGAATAATTCAACAAAAGTTTATCAGATTCAGCATAAAATTCAGTTTTTAGTTTTGCTTTCAAAAGGATTGAAATGAAATCAATAATAATATTTAGTTCCAGCCTATAAATATATTTCAAAAATGTTGAAGTCTAAATTTAATGCAGTAAGGTATCATATTCTGAGAAATATTCTGGTCACACCAAATTTTAAATAAATGAATGAATGTTTCTATTTTCCACGATCAACTAAGACTTATTTATGAAGTTTTGAATGTTAAAAATTTAGAAAAACTCAACATTTTCATAATCTTAGGCCAATTAATCTTGAGAAACCTGCGCGCTGATTGGCGTATTTTCTTTGAAACGATCGATGGAAAATCTAAAATTATCCTTTTTTTATTGAATAGTGATATTCAAATTTTCATAATTCAGTCCGTTTAAGTGATTGATTCAGTTGATTGGAAATTAACTCTTTTTATCTAAAATATTAGTGTTACAAGAACATTTTGTTATTCGTAATTTCCACAGCAGAAGCTTAATGCAAAATCAAAAATTCGTTATTCATTAGAGCATTTATTAAATCAAGTTACAGAAAATATAATCATTTTCCATTTAGACCATTTTAGCAGATCTGTGACGTACTAAAGGTTTAAAAATCAGCTGTGGGACCCTGATTTGGATGGATATCCTGTTCATATTAAACAAAACTTGCCTTAAAATATAACTGATTTATTGAATTAATAATATAGAGTGTAAAAGATCATAAAATAATTTTTCTTGAATTTATTTTTTAGAAAAAATAATATTTCATATTTGTTTAATTTCGTACAGACACGTGCCGAAAATTATATTTTTGCAGATTTAATTTCCAAAAAGATTTAATTTATTTTTAATTTGAGCTTTAATCAGTGTGATGGCAACACTTTGAAAAAAGCTAATTTTTTCCCATGAATGCGAAACGTGCTCGTGCAGCTTAAATTTTATTTTTATTTTGTACGAAAAAATTGTTGAAAAATATAGTTAAAATATTTATTTAAAAATTCATTAAAAATAGAAATTTAATTCTAAGGTTAAAACATTGGTAAATTTAAACAAGGTTAAACAAAGATAAATTTTTGATCTTTAACTTGATGTAAAAATCTGTTTTGTGCGGTAATATTTTTGGAAATTATAGCAGAAACACGACAAAATTTCGCTTAATTTTTAAATAAATAAAATTCCAATTAAAAATTCGAAAAAATAACCCCCAGGCGCACATTCCCGGCTTCCAAGGTATACACGTGCCAAATTTGGTAGCTGTAGGTTGAATGGTCTGGCCTGTAGAGCGCCAACACACATGCACACACACACATTGAGCTTTATTATAAGTATAGATATAGATAACTAAGACCGGTTTAGTAAAGTATACGATGAACTTATTTCTGAGACACAATTTATTTTTGAAAAATATTCATATTCATAAAAACTGTAGTTAAATAAAAAAAGAGCAGAAAATATTAGATGAATTTAACTACGCCCTGTAAACGATTGCAAAATCATGCCAATGAGATTTTTATTGTTGTACTTTTTTGCCCCTTTCATTATAATGTAAAGATAATATATGTTCACAAAAGTTTTCAAGTTGCCATGGTACTAAAATTGTAATCATAACATTTAACAGCTATTAGTCATCCAACAGACCTTAGGGTGATAAGAATGCATAAATCTATAATCGATTCCTAAAGTTTAAAATCTTCTTGTACTAAAAAAAAAAATTAAAAATATCTTAATTTTTCGCGAAGATGATGAAAAAGATTTTGAAAGCTGAACAACGAAATCAAATAACTTACTTGATCGAAAATGACATCACCGTTGGTGTTTTCAATGACTTTAGTGTAATGGGACACACCTGAAAATAAAGAAAAGCGTGTTATCTTCATATACAATCAAAATTGAAGCTTCCTAAACTTTCGAAATAAAGAAAGTATATACACTGATAAGAACGATTCATGAAATTTATTTATTAAGCTTATATGAATTATGTAAACATTTTTGAAGGCAGAGAAATATTAAAAAATCATTTGAATAGAACTAAATCACCGTTGGGAAAATATCATTGTGAATTTTGCTGTTTGGCTTGTCACTGAATGGATGAAAGTATAATGCATTATTGAAAATGATTTTATAAATCAAATGGAATTATTATTTCATAATGAAGTACCAGAAATGATTATTTAATGTATTCCGTAAATATTTATGGATTCAATTTTTATACTTTTGTCTGTAGACTATTCAGAATTAGATTTTCGTACTGATTTTTATACCTTTTTACTTTTTATTTCGAATTGAAAATATGATTTCAAAATGTATTTCATTTATCACTAAGCCAGACGATTTATCATTTGCAAATTTGATGTTTTGTTATTGCTTTCGCTTGAAATTTATTGATACATACAAAGCACAGCAAGAAAAGTATGTTGAGGTTTGTGAATGCTAAAAATAAAAATTTACATCTTTTGGATTTGCATGAAATATTAGTTTTGAAATTCTATCTGTATATCAAATATACTAAAAATAATTCGTAAAAATTTTAGATAATAGCAATTTTTTAAAAATCATAGCAGCTCTAGTTTTTGCGCTTTCATATGCTGAACCTTTGACATCAAGAGTTATGAAAATTAAAATGCATATTAGACTGGTGATCATTATTATTTGTAATAGAAAGTTTTCTAAATTTTTCAAAATGTATTTAAATTTTTGTTATCGAGAAAATACCCAAATGAACCGTATAATTTTTGCGTTGCGTTAAAGAAGAAAAAATCTGAAATTGGCTAAATCCTAGAGAAAAATTATATATTTTACATTCGTGGGCTTGTAAACAAATCTAATTTTATTCGTACACATAAACAAATGTTACTTTTCTATTAGAATTCATCATCAAATCATCTAAAAATCAATTTCTTTCAGCTATCTCTCCTATTTTCATTATTCAGTTTCCTGTTTCAATCCAATCTCTGTTTCCTATTTTAATCCAATCAATGTGTTAAATGATTTATTTTGGGTCAGTTTTTATTTTAGTATATCCTTCTAAGTGACTTTCATTTCTAATCACTCATTTCTAATCTATGCTTATATACACTAATATTTAAAACGGTGCACGAAGTTTATACAAGCTATGATTACTTAGTGTACACAACGAGCATGATATAACATTTCTCTTATCCAATTACTTAATCTCATTGACAGGCACCGCGTAATTGAGGATGAGAAGCTTTCGGTATAGTGCTTGGTTCTACTCGCTCTGGTAGGTACAGAAAGAGGTGGGGGTTGACTACCTCCCATCGATGACGGGACGTATTCCTTAGGGTAGGGTTGTACCGTGGCTGGTGACGGCCCTTTAGACTCAACCACAGTTATCGCCAGTGTTGCTGTCTTGATGGTCCGGTCATTCAGTTTTATCAGTATGCCTACGTGTGGGACGGAATAATTATTTAGTAGTTATCCAATTACGTATTCTTAACATTCCTTTTCCTAAATTGCATTTTTTTAATAAATTTTTATAGTTGACAGATAGACTAATAACATTTTAATCACTATACTCTCTTCCCACTCCACAAACCAAAGGTTTTTTGGCAGCTATCTAATCAAAAATCCGCTTTATCACGAATGTATTGCAACTATATAAGTCCAATTAATCTAATCATTCCAAAGGTCTGGTTGAAAAGCATCCACCTTAGAATAGGTAGCTACTGCAATCGAGGCCACCAAAAAATTTTCGTGCCGCTCTATACAATGTGCGTTGAATTCGTCAGACGCAAATATTTTCCCGCTGCTCTGATGTAGATATTCAGAGAAAGAGGCCAATTCAAATACAGTCCCTCATCTGACTATGAAACGAAAATTATGAAATCTTTGCATATTCGGTTACGACATGATTCAATTTACTGTCCTGATTTGGGGTTGAAATGTTATGATGTCTGGATTCAGCAGTCACTTTAAATATTTCCCAAATCTAAAATTAAATTTTTCTTGTTTGCCCTTATATTTGTTTGCCCTTTTCTTGTTTGCCCTTATATATGCCTCAGAGAAATGTTGGCATCTTCCGTATGTGCAGTGCAAGTATAAGGCTTAAAATATAATATGTTAAAAAATTTCTTAGATTTATTCATGTACATCTTGCTCAAGTGTTGTTTTTCGTGAAAGATTAATAAAGTGAAAATGCAACAGGAAACCTGCAAGCACAGAACAGGCGTTTTCCCATTCAAACAAAATGTCATATGCTTTAATGAATTTCTCTTCAAAACGTTCTACAGAGAGCAGATTCAGCTTTATTTGAAAGACTGAAAATATATCCTAGACTGAGACATACTTTCACTTTCTGTTATGCATCAGAGATGAAATAAAGTGTTGGAATTTTGCAGATCATTTAAATTTGAATGACAATATACTACAGACAAAAGAGCCTCATTTCATTGGGTAAAGAGTATATTCATAATCACATTTCAGCAAATGCTATCAAAAGAGATTTCATATCAACTGAGTTCAATGGATCGCATTCTATTTGGACATGTTATTAAATATGATCATCGGAACAATTCTATTTAATATACCTAAATGTTCATAGTAATACAACATTTACAATTGCTTTAAATTTAGTTTTATCTCATATTATTTTTTAGGAACAGAAATGATTTATAAATCGTTCCGAAATATTCATTTAAAATTACGTTTTTCAGAATATTTGAATACTTCTTTAAGTCATTCTTAGACCAGAAGCATTTTGGAGTGAAGAAATATTAATAACTTTTTGAGTCAGTGTTATTTATTGGATTACACTATATCTAAAATCTATTTTCGCTTACTCAGTAATAAATAATTCATAAAAAATATAAATTAAGTAAACATTACCATGATATATTTTTTAAAAATTCCGATTATATTATAGTCATATTATTTTACAATTCGTTTTATATCCATAATTAATTTGCTTAGTAAATAATATGTTGGAAAGAGCAAGGTGTATTTTAATAAAGTCATAAATATATCTAATAGCTTTCACTTAAATAAACTATCAAAATAGCTACTAAACTGTTTTTGGGCTATCAACTACTATAGCAAACTGTTAGTAAAGACCCTTTTCTTAATTTTTTGTAATCATTTTTATATTATTCATACATTAACGATGATTTATTTTTACTATTCTTTTACTATTTCTAGCTTTATCTGTCTTTAATTATATAATAAAGAGATGGATGGAAACAGAATATTAATTTAGTTATTTGTTTTCATTTTTGTTTTGTGTTAGCACTAGAAGAATACTCAAAACAAAAAAACGTAAATAAATGGAAGGCAGTTTAACAAATGCAAATAGCATCTCTTTTCTCTTCAGGTTGGTAATTACCCCCCCCCTTTTTTTGCTAATGACGTGTACTAAGTATGTACGAATTTATAGTGATGGTTAAATTCGGATTGAATAGATTTCTGTGGTCTTTACAATATAGAGAAGGCAAAAAATCTTTTTTGTTTCTTATAAAAATGGTATTTCATTTTCTTTATTTAACTCAAAAATACGATGTTTTTTAACAGACGCAAGAGAAACGATCTAGGTGATTTATTTTCTAATATGAAATAAACTGAACAATAAAGATATCAAATCATAATAATATTAACGAATATTGATACTGATTTATACATTCTCATGTGAAAGGCAATTTGCTTAACACTTACAGTAGAAAACGACAGAAGCCGAGTTAAATGGAAAAAATTAATTCAATCCTAAAAGAAAAAAAATGAAAATTTAACGCATGGAGCACATATTTTTAAGTAACATCAGATTACGAGACATCATATATATTCTTAAGAAGAATTTAGCTGAGTGCCTCGGAAAATAAAATTCTAAGGAGATACGAACACCAGGTTCGGAACTTCGTATCATTAGTTATTTAGGCTGTTTTTATATTAGTCTGTTTTTATATTTTATATTTTTATATACAATCACTTAATGAAAATATGTTATCTATCGCTTGCAATAAAATATCCAAGAACAATAGAATATCAAGATTAGATAACATTTGTTTTTTATTATGTGGCATTGAGTAAAATTATTCCACTTCTTTTATCGTCTGCATTTCTCAATACTTAAAAATAGCTTCTAATTTTGGCTTAGTTTTCTAAGAACAGGTTTAAACTCTAACGATTTCTATGTTTATATATATAAGGCTATGTTTATATATATCGAGATTGTTTTGATTTTTAAATAAACGCATCCAAGTAAGGAAAAAAACAATTAACCTTATAAGCGGGAATAAGTTCTGATTTATACGCGTAACCACATAAGAAACTGAGCTTGTCATGGAATCATATGAATGAAAGTCATCACATCTTTAATACGAGAAATGAGCGTGAAACTTCTAGGGATACCAACGATTATAGGCCATCTTCTCCCAAAGGAGAAGTGTTCCATCATCAGAGTGCAATCAACTCGATCATTAAAATGTTCTTAAGAAAAGAGAAAATACGCATAATTATCCAACAACTTCACATAAATGTACCCTGAATTCGGAGAGAGAGGTTAATCACACAACATAAGCCTTCGTGTAATATCTGTTCTGATTTGGAACACTATTTTCTTTTGCAAAAATGGTTTGCTTATGTATTCTTGATCTTTTCTTAAAATATTTTCGATGGTTTTGAAACACCCTGTATTTCTATATCTGTAAAAATATTTAGGTGAGAATAAAAACACTTAAAATAAGAAATAAACCTATGATCTACCAGAACAGTTGTTTAATAAGAGCTTGGATACAGATTTAGAAAGATATTTAGATGCATTAACAACTTTTGTAAAACATTTCTTTCAAAACTGTTGGAAAAATTATATATCTGCGTATATTATATATCTTACTAGCTTGATAATTAATTTAGTCAGTTAGTGCTTTTTAACATTCTTAAATTATGAAGTAATAAAATTTTCCCCTAGGAAATCACTGTCAATTAATTTTAAAATTTGGTACATTTACGCTGAAAAGTGTGCAAAGTCAATTTGGTTTAAAGTGTCTTTCATACACATTTTAAAATTTTATTTCACATACAATTAAAATAAATTGACAAAATCTATTGTCAAAAGAATCGACACTTTTCACATGATTTTTAATTTCTTTCACGGGGGACAAACTTTTTAAAGTAAAGCATTAAGCCTCTTTCAATTAACTTCAACTGGCAAAAAAATGTAAGATTTCAAAATAATTTCTTTTCTAAGTCCTTTTCACTTTTCATAGTAAAGATTCATTTAATCGATTCAATAGATTAGTGTTGAATAACAAACAATTTTTGTAGGATTTGACGAATTTAATACATCTCTAGATTTTCGTCACTATCAAGTATATGCGAAAATTTGTATTACAATGTATAAATTGAATTGCATTGTGAGTGTCTACATAACACATTAAGATCAATAAAAATATTTTATTTTGTATGCATGCAGAAAATTTCATTCTTTTTAGTAAGTGACATAAAAGCGTACTTCTACATTAATAAAAGCATTTAAAATGGATTTTTATATGCAGAATTTTAATGAGTTTCCTTTAATAAATTGTTTTATTGAAAGACAAGGGGGGTGATTGCCCCGTAACTTCCTCTCATACCTTTTATTCATTATTTCACCACGAACATGAAAAATACGAAATGGGACAAGGTCATGAGCACACAGAATGCTCAGATTTTTAACGCAAAGGAATCGGAAAATGGGAAAAAGTGTAAAGGTAACAATACAAGCGGTTTAGTTTAGTTTTTTTTAGTTCTATTAACGTCGCATTTTAAACAAACACTAGGACTATTTTGGGGCAGACCTCATAATTTTGAGCTCGGTCAGATTACGAGGACGACAGCTGAACTGGCACTCTCCTCTTCAAACTTTGAAGCCACATCAGTGGAAGGACATTTGGCCCCAAAGGATTTAACGAGCACCAGACCCATTTACACGACGGTGCTTCGGTGGAATCGGATCTCGAACCTAAAACCCTCCGTTTCCGAAGCCGGGACCTTACCACCAGGCCACCACTGCTCGACAATGTAAGAAGAGTGTTTCCTCCGTTTTCTAACCCTGGCATAGAGAAGCAGAGTTCCACCTATGAGAGTTTTCTCATTGGTAGTATAAGAAAAAAAATCTTTTTCTATCGATTGTAACAAAATTTTCATAGAATTTTAATTTCAGTAACAATATTAGATGCCGAATTTCATTTAAAAATATCTTTGCATTTTTAGTGATTGCAGAAATTTAAATACACAGATCAATAGATATTAACCTTTTGATGAATACGGTTTAAAATTTCATACGGCTTTACATTTTTGATGCTAAAACTTTGTTCCGAGTTTAATCCATTTTGCTCTTTTTATTTTGTAGTTATTATGTTAACTAATTCTACGAGAGGTGATCAAAAAAAAAATGTTTACAAGCAGCAATATTTGGAAAGTAAAAATTGTGATGGGAATATTCTTACCCAGAGGGGAGACAGATGGCGCTGGTTGTCTTAGACCAGTCGTTTGTGCAGATAATGTTAGTACTGAGACATGAAGCAGCGACAGTAATGGCAATAACGTCTAGAGAAGTGTGTCTCGCACAGAGGTACGAGCCGTGATACGATTTTTATGGGCCAAGAATGTGTCCCAATCGGACATTCACAGACAAATCGCTGAAGTGTACGGGGGCGAAGCAATAAGTGGACAACAGGTAACGAAATGGTGTCATTCTTTTGACGAGGGCATAGAGATTGCTGGAAACATTTAGGTGTGAGGTCTGCAGCCACCCCCATACAGACCTGATTTGGCTCCCAGTGACTATTTCCTTCTTTCGGCATTGAAGAAACACATATCCGAAACAAAGTTCATATCAGATGGTGAGGTTCAGAAAGGTACCTAGAACTGGCTCAATAGCCAGTGACCTGATTGTTACCAAGACGAGTTAAACAAATTGATCCAGCTTAGTGATAAATGCCTCACCAGGTTTGGTGATTATGTAGAGAGATGATCGCCACATATGTTTCTTAATTACCATTTTTGTCCTGTGTCTATTGTTGATAAAGCATTTTTCCTTTGCCTTGTAAACTTTTTTTTGGATCATCCGTCGTATTTATTGTATTTAGCTGTAGACTGAAAGATATACGCACTTCCAATGGATGGAGTTGGACGTATTTCTAATAAAATGTGCTTTTAGAATTTCTATCAAAGTTTGATAAATATTTATAGATTTGAATTGAAAACTGGTATTAAAAATTCTGGTCGTTCATTTATGATCTTATCTATCCAATTTTTTTCAGTTACCTTACAGATAGATAAAGCAACTAATAGACAAATTGCCAAACATTGGGAATGGCATCCATACTCTCCAATCACATCTTATCGCTTCCTCCCCCCCACCCCCGGCATAAAATTATGGACCTTAAATGAGGCCGTGAATGCCTTGTAAGGGATTAGAGAATAATAGTTACGAGATATAAACCCTTGTCGTGAACTAATATTTTTACTGAATATATCATGCGAATATTTTGAAGAATTATTTTTGTTGCCTACTGAATTTCACACAGAATTACAGCTATAGTCGCAGGATCACATACCGAATTTCATCGATTTAAGTCATTATGTTGATGAATTTACGTTTACATACACAAGAAACAACAGATTGATAAGATTTGGCTAAAATTTGAAGGAAAAAATATATATTCTAAAAGCTAAACCTTATACTAAATTCTATATACTTGTTCTTTGCCATTGATTGAATTTACTTCTAATCAAATAAGCAGACAGCCAGACTTCCTGTTAAATGGATTTCGCTCATAATTTGATAGAAATGTACAAATTTAGTTATAAACCCATATATGTAATTTATTTTGTTTAGCTCTAAGCATTTTTGAGTTATTGTGTTTACAGAGAGACAAATATAATGCCGAAAATGTGTTTTTGGAATTCTGGAAGGCTTGAAACATGAAAATTCATCAAAATCTCCAGATTTAATTTTTTGAATATTATAATACTTTCTCTTTAATTCGTATATAAGAAAATAAGAATATATATATATTTGGAATTTAAAACATCTGAAAATTGGAATCATCAACATTTTGTAGTGTAATTTTTTTATGTTTACACTATTTTCATATTAGAATTTTTTTATTCTAAAAAAAATGTTGAAACGCTAGAAAAAATTGCCCTTTCATAGAGTTTAACAAGCAACTTATAATCTATTATCAAAGGATTGGAGAGGTTTTTTATCGCTATAAAATATTAAACTGTTTTAATGAAAATAAAAGGAAAACAAAACAGTTTGAAATCTTCACTCATGAACTCACTTGAATTTCAACTTAACATTTTTGTACAAACATACTTTTATTTCTCTTGGACGAAAGATGAGCTGCTTTACAAATCTCAATGAATCTTAGAACTCAAATCACTTTTCTTGGGAAGGCACCATCCCATCTGTAATTTCTTTTTGGGAAGTTGAAATTAATAACCACACATTGGTATAAATATTCTAAATATATTGGTATAATCACGAAATTATATATTAAATCTCTTGGAATGTTTTCAGCCCAAAGAGCATCATTCCCGGCCGGCGACTCGGGAAGAGAGCTTCGGTTTCCTTGATGGCCTAATAAAGAATGCCGGATGCAGTTTAAGAGGGACGTCTGCCACAAATCCCACACTTCTGTTCAAACGTGACCCTCGCCTGCTGTAAACGCGGTTTACGAGCAGTTTGGAGGTTAAGATGGAATAGCTGCTGTCTTGCATTCCTCCTGAAGGCTAGTAAGCGGACATCGAGATTAGTTTAAGGAAGGGGACTTATTCAGCTTTAAACTGAAGTTGATTTTGTTTAGATATTCGGAAACGAAGGTTTATTTTTCACAGTAAAGTAAAAAATATATTTATATACAGCTTATATAATGCACTTCACTTATTATGGATATGATTGTTTATTTTTCAGATTGACTTATTAATAGATTGTAGAGAAGAGAATGCTCATTAAATCAGTGATCTTCAACTACAAAAGCGTGCTATAATAGAGAGAAAGAAACACGAGGAAGATGACAGGGAGTTCTATAAGTGAAAAGAAACAAAAATCCGAGGCAATTAATAAAAAGATTAGACGATAGAAACAGATATCACATAATGTGATATATCTATTTATAATTTATTTCAATCATTAAAAAAACTTCAATAGCAACTTAAATTTCGCAAATTGACACAACTGTAGATGACGTTTGCATCATTCCACTTATTTATAAACCTTTTTATCCTACGAAGTACCCTATTTTAAGTATTAATTACTAATTACTGCGAAGTAATATACTCAAGGACCTTGTAAGTAATTGCCACAATATTATAAAACTGAATGTAACGAACAAAAAAAAAGAATTTAGATTGAACACATATTCGAAATTATTTGTCCATAAATATTTGGGTATTTGAATGCTACACAAATTAAAGAAAAAGGCTTCAACAGCAAATCAAACATCAAAATAATTAGGTTTAAATCATTCTCTGAACCACGTAAAATTAAATCAATTATAAGGTCTCGGAGATTAAGGACCACCGAGTCTAGGCGCTTCGCCAAAATAAGCATTACGTCGTCAAAAACGCTTTTCATTTCTTCAATTTCTTTCTGAAAGATTATTTTTAATTAAAGAAGAAAAGAAAGAGATATAATTTAAATATGAGAGATAAAGAGATATAATTTAAATATATTAAATTTCTTTTTCCAATTGACTAAATTCTATGAATACTTTAAACAAGAAAACTTTTAATCTAAACAATTCATTTCATTAAAAATGTTTTAAAATTCATAGCAATTATTTAATTTATTAAATAATTACTTTGGATTAACTATCTCATTTTATCACTATTTAGCACTCATTATTCACTGTCCATAATTACGCTCATTAATTTATTAAATGTAAGTAATGAATATATCGCATAAAGTATGCATTTCTTATTCAAAATAAAACTATTAACACTTATCAAGTTCTAATCTTAAATAAATTAAAGTTCATGTCACATGCTATTATAATGCAAAATATTTCTTATTTGGTTATTAGTTTTCTAATATACAAATTTAATGTAAGTAATTTTTAAAATATTCATAATTAAAAGGGTAAATATTAAATTATTAGATTGAACTTTTGGATTAAACAAATTACAGAAGCAATAATTTTTTTAAGATTAATCAATTTTAATTGAATTGCTTCATAAATTTATGAATTCGAAGAATATTTATTAATTTTTAACTAAACAATGTAATAAATAATAACCTAAGAACTTACTTTGAGAATAAAATGAGATAGTTTTTATAAAAGAAAAAGCTATGATCATAAAAAAAAGAAAACAGTTTTGTTCTGCTCGTATAATAATCATAAAATATTTACTGACATGGCTATACTTTTACCTTTGTCTGTTTCTCTTTTTTGCTGCTGAATACGCTTTATTTTAGAAGAAACAATAAGGTGTGATGATGGATTCACAATGGGGAAATATTCTATTAAAGCGCAATAAATCAGTTCCTGCATTAAACGAATTTATTATATAATAACCATCTATTTTTTTTAATCCTCACATAATAAGCTTGCCGTTTAATCTTCATTATTTCACCCTTATTTTACAAATAAGATATATTTGTATATCATTTATAAAAATAAGATCCACAAGGCAATTTTTTTGACATACTGCTTAAAAATTTAAAGTATTATCTGCATTTAAAATAAAGAATCTACCTGACAGGAATTTAATTGGTAAGTCTAATTTTCTTGATATTTTAAGAAAATCGAACGGTGGATGTAAGGGATTATAATCCAACAAGATCAATGACGGAAACTCTTTATTTACGAATATCTCAGAAAACATGAAAGACAAGACACAAAACGTAGCAGAGATATATCACATAAAATAGTATTTTCAGAACTTAACCAAAACAAATAAACAGCAAATCACTAATCAGAAACAACAGCATCAAAAGTATTCAGCTTTTATGAGTTTATACTA
Organism: Argiope aurantia; assembly: GCA_026543865.1. Classification (NCBI taxonomy): domain Eukaryota; kingdom Metazoa; phylum Arthropoda; class Arachnida; order Araneae; family Araneidae; genus Argiope; species Argiope aurantia. The sequence goes on along the minus strand of JAPMOR010113295.1, from coordinate 25,050 downwards.
TATACCATGAACAAATTCTAGAAAGAAATCTGTTCGTCCTAGTACCTCAGATATTTATAGATTTACAACAGGAAGTGAAGGACAGCAACATTCTCTAGAAGCAGCTCCAGATCTCATTTCTTAAAGGAAATAGGGTCATAATTTTTGGATTTTTATCTCCGAAGTTGCAGCATTTGTTGTATAATTCCTAAATAATCGCCAGGTTTGGCACCAAGATCGTTTCCATTGACTTGGCATCCATCAAGAGTCTCTAGAAATCTGTTTTATTAACTATAATATCACCATGCCATGGAGACAGCTTTAAAAATTCGTACCAATATTTTTAGCGATGCAATGAACCAGATTTACAAAAATCATTCGCTTTTTTATATTCGAAAACTTTATATTGTTGTACCGCATGACTCATTTTCCGACACTTGTTATCAATAAAATGCTAAGCAAATTAGATGCAATAATTTTCCACTTAAACACGTAGGCCAATCAGATCGCACCTTACATTCATAAATGCTTATCATTGACTTCTAAAAATATTTATTTCAATTCTGTGTCATAAATATATATTTCAAATCGCCGAGATAAGCTTGGAAACAGTGAGTGAATATTTCATGAAGTAGAACGAAACCTTAGGGAACACATAAACATGATATTGTCTTTCATTAACACGTCTGCAAACTATACTTCCTGGGACAAAAATTTTTCTCGAGTTTCGACATGTTTGCAATTTATTTATATTTCAAAACTCCAGATAGAAAAATATCAATTCGAGTAAACTAGGATATTAAGGTTGTACACGCGATTTTAGGTAGCATTTCGGGAATGAAAACAATGATTTTAATACAATTTCATATTTTCACAAACCAGAAATGTTGGTTTTGTGCTTTTTGTAAGATATATGATCATGAAAGATACATATGATCATGTTACAAACTTAATGTTTTAAGAATTCGTGAATTTTTTTCCCTATCGATTTGAACCAAAATATTATACAGAACTTCAGCTGTAGTCAAAAGATCACATACCGTATTTTTTCCATTAAAGTCATTATTAAAGTTATTATTTTTTCATGCTTGCGAAACAACAGACCGATAGACGGTCTACTTTTTGATAGATTTGGCTCAAAATTAAAAAAAATCTATATTTTAGATGCTAAGTTTATATACGGAATTATATATAAGTAAATTCTTGCGTTTTAATGATATAGAGTTCGCTTTTAATCGAACAGCCGCACAGACATTTGAATATCACTTCGGGAGCGAAAACAATTTTAATACAGTTTTTGTTTCGTATACGTACAGATTGGAAATTTATACAAAATTTGTTTCATGCAAATTGGGAATGTGGATTTTGTGCTTCCTGCCAGATATATATGAAGAAATATATATGTTACAAACTCTATGTTGTAAAAATTCCTGATTATTACAAAAAATTCGATTCGTGTAAATTTAGGTATGATTAAATAGCGAACCAAAGTAAAAATTATAGTAAGGTACCACAATACATTTTTTCAAATCTCATATATAGAAATGTAGCATGAGAATGCGCATATAAGCTTTGCATTTTTTAAAAATTAAATCTTATCAAAAATACAATTATGATGCAAGACCTTTAATTTAAAAATGCATAATTTTTTTAAAGACAAGGATCTACTAACCAGCTATTCACTTTCAAATAATTTTCTAGATAATTCGAATTCTAATTTTAGTGTTTTAAATGGATCCTAAGTGATATAAGGGGCCAGACAGTAAGAACAATAATTAATATAATTTCCTCTTTTGTAGCGCAAAGAATGTAACAAACAAATGCATGATCTCATGTAAAATATAATTTTATTTGAAAATTTGTCTTAAATTCAAATAATGCAGTGAAATTTAACCTTAGCTGATTAAATTTTTAAGAAATCCGCTTTAAATACGCAAATCATCTAAAAGAAAAAAAACACGGTTTACAAAAATGTAATTGTATAAAACAGTTTTAGAAAACAATCCTTTTAACTTGTTTATTCATTTTAATGTTTTAATCTGCTATCGTTCTATATTATTTCTGTTCTATTTTATACGTGTCTGTTTATGCACCAGTTAAGTAAGATGTGCAATTCGTCGAACAAATATGGTCCATACCTTTTGTCAATATGCTATTCAGTATATCGTTAACATATTCGCTGATCATTACTACTTGAATAATGAGACCCAATTTATACTGAATATTTATGTAAAATTTAGAGAGATGGGCGTTAGATTGAGCTTCAAGTCCTCAGGGAAAATGAAAGCATTTATGTAATTATGGTGCATTGTTGAGGTACTATTGAATGGTGAATTAGCTATTCTATTGAAAGATTATATTGGGTTTTTGAAAACCGTTTCACATTTTCCTTGACTTTATCTTTTCCTGTATTTCTTCTTTTCAGTTAAGGTCAAACTGCAAGACAATTATCAATTACACTCTCACACAAACTTCAAAAGATAACTGTTGTTCATTATTACGAACTAAAAATAAATTACAGTATTCCATTAAATAAAGTACTCCATTTGTAATTATTCTACTATTTCGACAGAGCTAGTTTCTTAGAAAATGTAATAAATATACTAAATGTCGTATGAACAACATATATTAAACATGATCAAACACATAAGAGGATTTAGAAGATTCGAGTTCAAATAAGCGTAGAAAAGAAATACTTGAATTCAAATCTGTTTTTTTAAAGAAACAATAGAATGTGTTTTTTAAACAAATAACATAATATCCTTAAATCTGAATTGAAAATTTGTTTTTATCCTTTAAAATTTTCCATGAAATTGAAAAACAAATTTGATATTGAATTAATAATATCGTAAACAGAATTAATAATATCGTATTTGGTTGAATTCTAAAGGAATGTTCTTAAAAATTTAACATTCAATGCATTCTGTGCAGTTTGAACGAACATAATAAGGGAGTCTGATTCTTTCATTTTTTATCCATTTTACATTACAATTTTATGTTTTTGAAAATAATGGTACCATTGATTTTATATTCGTTGGCATTTCCCACAACATATTGTTATTCCCACAACATATTATATTGTTTTCGTTGAAGGATATGTATTTCTTAATAATACATTAACCAAGCAAACGATTTGTTTAGCTTCTGCATAGACATTTTCTTATTTCCAATCCATAAAAGTAAACAAATCTAAATTATTGAAAACTGCATTCCTTTCTGACATATATTTAACTCTTTCATTACTAACCAGATCCAACTAGGCCGTGCAAGTTTTATACTAATAGGATACTTTTGAAGCCGACTTCTTTTTCAAACGAGAAATGTAAGATATAAAGATAATGATAACTTGCTTAATATTTTGAAGCTCTCCTTTGAAACAAAAATTGACCCAAAAAATGGATCATCTGTATAGAATTTTAGGCCGGGTCAGTAGTAAATGGATTAAAATGCATTCTTTTCTTTCTGATTAACATAAAATCTTTCTGGAATCTGCAGAAATATATGGGTTTTTTTTTTTTGTATTGCTGTGATATGTAGTTCTGATGATAACCATCTAAAGAGCAAATTAAAATGAACAGCAATTAAAAATTATTAGTATTGTGTTTAAGAATTACATTTAAGACCTATTTACTATTTCAAGAAAAGTTAAGCTTCTTCAAATTGTTCTATAAAAGAGCTCTTTTACTTTTTATTTCTTTCAGATGAAAATCTTATAATCTGTGAAGTACAGCAAATTTTATAACTCTGTATTTTCAAATTTTAAATACCTTAAATAGGGCATAAAGTTTAAAGGGAAATTAAAATTTTTTTCATTAGCCCTGATCAATCAGCATGCAGTACAATTTCTCGTATTCAAGTGTCCAATTGCGTTTGCAGCTATAAGCTTTAATTTGTGTTTCTGAGATAAGATATGTAATTGATCAGTGACAAGATAAAGCATGCTTTGGCGAGGTGGGCTTTCTCTTTTCATAATAATAAAGTGTATAGTAAAGAAAAGAGAAAATAAACATGGAGATTATATTCAGACTGTAAGATTTACCAAGAAATGAAAAATGGAGGATAAACAATATAAATGAATAAAAATTAAATTCGCTACGCTTTGATCATCTATATCATCGTATGATGTTAGAACATGCAAAATGTGGTTTCAAAATTTGAATCATACATCGCACTAAAAAATCGATGTCTTCATGTGTTACTTACTACATATGATAATTTTAAAATATAATCCAAATTCATTTCCGAAAATAAAAAAAAAGTTGTTTTAATTTTTGTAAAGCATTTTAATTTTAAAAAATCTGTATAATTGTCAATATATTACTCTCTTTACTGTAAACAGTAAATCAAAAATATGACTGTCAAATTTGCATGCTTTAATTTCTAAAGATGAAGATTAAAAACACGAACATGAAACGTGTATTCAATTATCCGAAAAAAATAACATATCTGATACTAGGAAAGACCCATTGTTTTTATAAGAGAGATTTTATCATATATGCTCAAACCTCAAGTGGTAAAGCATTAGTGCCTGTAATTACTATTGAATAATAAAAAAATAAAAACAACACAAAAGAAAAAAAAATGAAATTTTGACTTATTAAACAATGTGTTTCATAGATTAAATTCCAAATAGTGTTAAATGGTATGAATGTAAACAATATAACAGGCTTCAAATCAGCGTAATAATGGAAGAATTAGAATACCGGAACAATCTATAATACTTATAGATTGGAAATTTTGGTACTCTATAATCATATAGATTGGAATTTTTGGTAATCTATAATACATATAGATTGTCAGCCGAATTTAGTTTCTATAAATATATCTTTTAATGATTAAAGTTCTTAAAGCTCCAAAATTTTTAGAACACTCTGCTTTAGCAATGTTTTGTATACAAATTAGATACATCATATCTCTTAAACAGTTAAAGGTGATAATTATCCTTTGAATATGAGAAATTTTATAGGCTCTTGTATGAAATCTCTGTGATAAATTGAGTTACTAAACATCTGCCATAATCTTGATGGATTTGCTAAAGAAAGTAAATAAAGTAAGAAGCATAAACTGTTTCAAAAGCATTTTAAGTCGAAAAATATTTATTTTCCCTGACGGACAAAAGTTTCCTGCAACTCCTTGAAAGTAATCAAAATCGATGAGATCAAAACGACACGAAGAATCTTCCAAGAATTACTCCACTATAGAACTCATATTTGTCAATGTCCACTAAGAGAGACAGGAACACACACAAAAAAAGAAGCACATAAGCTGCTTGACCAGAAGGAATCTTGACCCAAATGGAAAAAAAAGTGGCAGCTTCTTTTGTTCGATATTTTTTTTCCTCTTCTGAACAACGGAAATGCTTTCAGGCAATAGAATCAACAAAGAGAAAAAAAAATCATCGTCATTGACTTCAATATATTTGACACTTTCAGCCAACGTTTTGGGCTCGTTTGAAATTCAGATCTCAGATGACATTTATACTGTGAGCTGGCGAATCAAAATATTTTCTTGCTTTGCTATATTTTGGAAAGATGAAGAACATGACAGATAAAACGCACAACGCAGTTTGATTTGTTCTAAAAATTGTGTTGGACTTTTTTCGTATTTTTAAGTTTCCGATATTTTTTTACATTTAAAATTTAAAAAATCATGTTATGTTATTTGATTAATAACTAGAAAGAGAGCATTGGTTTTTAATTATTAATAAATTTAAATAACCATTCTTTTTAATGCTTGAAGATACTTTTTAAAGAAATATGGATTAATTTTGAAGCATCACCATTTGGAAAAAGAGGATACCTAAGTCATCTTTCTTTTTTCAATTTTATTACATATCAATAAGTTTTTCCTTATTAATAATGAGTTAACCTATATGAGATTATGAATCATACTCATGAGCTTAAATTAAATGTTGTTTACTTATTTTTTGATATATAAAGAATCAAGTTAATACAATCTAACAATAAACACATTTGTTGATAGAATCAATCATAAATTGATTGAAAACTTCAATACAAAAAAAAATCAAGCGTTTTAAAATATTGCAATTAATAAAATGTCAGTGATTTTCTTCTCAAACGTCAAGAAAACGATCTCTTTTTGAAGAGATTAACTTTGAGTGAAAAGGATGAATCGGCTTAGAACACTTCGAAAAACAATATTCATAAAAAAGGGTGGTGCCATCTTTCATCTTTTTTAGCTTCTATTGGACAACACAAAGATCAATTCTGAAGTTTATTGTCATCAATTGGCAAATTGAATGATTCGCTTAAACAGAAAAGACCGGATTTGAACAACAAACACGACATAGTAATTCACCAAGATAATGCGAAACCTCATACAAGTGTGATAACTCGATAAAAGCTTTAATAGCTCGGATGAGATATACTTCCATACTCACCATATTCTCCAGATCTGGCACCTTCTGATTAGTATTTGTTATGGTCCCTACAAACCTTTATTTCAAATGAGAAAGTCATAAATCACTCTTATCAGTGTTTTATCCGCAAAGAACAAATATTTTATGAACGTGGAAACATGCTAATGCCAAAAGACGGCAAAAGGTATTGGATCAAAATGAACGATATGTAATTCAACTATTTATTCACTGTAAGAAAATCGTCTTTCATTTTCATATAAAAAATGAAATTCTGAACCACCTAATAATGCTGTTTAGAAATGAATGCAAATTTCTCTATTTATATTATTCTGAGGACAACAAAGAAAGTAAAATTCAAATACATTTTCTGTCAATTGATAAGTTCTTTTAAAATATTGGTATTTCAGTATATGATAATATAGATAAAGAATATACAAATTGTAAAATCCATTATAAGAACTAAATATTTTTTATATCAAACTTTAAAAGTAATTTTTTTTTTCAATCTCAATAAGAGGGAATATTCAAAAATACTTAGTAATTCTTTGTAAGAGAAATTACTAATTTTGTTATTTGACCACTGAGATCATATTTACAATTTATGTCAATTTAAACTGAATCAAACAACTAATACTTTGTATCTCTTTTTGGCCAATTCGAATAATTTATATCGCATGGTATGTATTTGCGTAAAACATCATAAACAATGTTATAAGACCAAAAAGAAAGATACGTCAATAGAGAGTAAGTATTCAGCTCCTCCAAGTGTAGAGTTACTTCTAAATACTAGAGCATAACCTCAGGGGAAAATAAATGAAGAGGGTGATCAAATCATCGTAAATAAACGTGTTAGTATTTTTTGGATACAGTGCACTTTGGATGCTTTCAAATTATGCTATCATAGAAATATTGCATTTAAAATTTATGTCAATGGTTATGTAATCATAAAAGAAATAATTTCATTTTTATTAAATAAATTCATCGTTTTTACACTTAATTGGCTGCTTTTAAAATAAATATTACGATATTAATGTCAATAATGATATATGCATTGTGTAATGAGGAATACTAATTCTGTATTTATTCTTTAATATAATCTAATTTTTGCTGCGATAGAAATTGTATATTTCTCAATTTCTTTCAATTTTGAAAAAAATAATTTTAACGAAATTTTGTTGAATTAAGTAACCTACATTGTTCGAAAAAATATTATTAAAGGATTTATTTAAATTCTTTCCACAAATTTTTTAAGAATGATTTTTAAATCTCAATATTATATTTGAAATAACAAAAATATTTCTCAAACAAATTTTTATTTAAATTTAAAGAATTGACCCTTCCTTCAAAGTAATCAAATAAAGAAGCGCGTCAAATGAATGCACTTCGTACATATTTCAACAAATTTCAGATTTTTGAAGCCATAATTTTGCCATATTAGGTATTAGTTTTAACGTAATTAGCACGAAACTGTTGACGAAGATATAAGAAAATTTGGCTGCAGAACCAGAAAAAATTCTTAAGTCTAATCTAGTAATATGCCGAACATATTTCAAAGCTACTTATTTTAAGTATTACTCATTTTACTCACGATTATATTCTCTTCCTGAATGTTCTGGAAATATTTATAAAACGTAGTTAGGTTGGGATAAACAATCCGGTGGATTTATTGTGTTGCATAGTAATTCCATCCTGTGCGGATATTTATTTCGAGTTCTGTTTGCATTTTTTAAAAGGAGGAAAGATTTAGATTCTGTGTCTAAGAATAAGTATTTCAGAATACGCAATTGGATTTCTATCAAAAGTTTGCACCTAGTAAGACAAAAACATTATTCTACTGTTGCAATTTTATACACATTGATGGCGAAAGAGAAGAAGTATAGGTCCAGTTCTCTCATGTCGTTTCCTTCCCTTGTATCTGGTAAATAAAATTGTGACTTCATTTGAAAAAAGGAATGAGATACAAAAATACACAATCAGTATACAGTTAATCATTAAGCATATATACGACTGAAAAATTGAAAAAGGAAAATAAAATATATTTACGGAATATATTTATTTAATGTTCAACAATTAAGTATTATATAAATAAAAACTCATAAATTCGTTTTTAACAGACTGAACTAAAATCTTTAAACCCAAACAGAAACCGCAATTTTTAATATTGTTCTTTTTAACAAAAGTCTACTATGGTTTATTTCCTGAAAATAATGCACTTATCTCAAGCAGAAAATTATCTACAGTTTGTTTCTGGTTTAAAAATGACTTTGCAGAATTCACAAATATTCTATGCCATTAACGATAATTTTCTTTCTTTCTGTCGATAAATTATGTAGCAAAGTCTTTATATCAGATGTTGATTTTTCGGTCACTTTCCTTTCTGGTTCATTTCACAACTATCCTATCTGGTTCAGATATGGTAATTGTACTGGTACTGTGAATTGATTTTTTTATATAATATGAAATCTGTTTCCTGATAAAACTTATTATATGTTTCGAAGCATTAATTTGTTAGATAATATATAGATGTTAGATAATATATTTGTTAGATATAATTTCAAGTTCAAATTAAATCAACCAAGCTAGTGAGAAAACCTGTCTTATATATTCAGAAATATTTATGCATCGTTATTTTATTAAGTGTAATTTTCCAAACAATTCACATTCATGTGTTTTTAGACAGTGATAGAGCCTCCTCCATGTTTTATAATTGGTGTCATGTCTTCAGATTGAGACTGTCATTCTGTCTTATCCATTTTTAGTTTTTCTAGCACTTCCACACACACACACACACACACACATATATATATATATATATGACACAGAGGACGGCAAATATACAGCATAGAATAGACAATTATCTTCAACCGCGAGACGTGCACACAGCAGCACACAACAAGCCACTACTGCAGACAGTAGCGCACAGCTTAGTTCAGCACTAGCTTGACTCCATCGCTGCTCTGCTAATCTCTGGAAGACCATTTGTTTACCGTCGATCCCGACTACTCTACCCTGGCAGCCGCAGACTGTCTTCTTTTATAGGTCTCAGGAGGCGGGGCTAGAAGCCTCTCAACCAATCAGGAACTTTCGAGGCGTATCTGGGTTCCTAATGGACGGATCGGGAAAATTCTCGATGTTTCGGGTATAATCTATTTTGGAGCCAAAGTCGCCAAAGGGTCGCCAAGTTTGTCGCCAAGCTCTGGAACCTCCGACATGACACCCGGACTCCGTCCTGTAAAACGGTCTTTCTGATGATGGAACCAACTATGCTGGGAAGCAGCATTACAGATTCGTAACAATATATATATATATATATATATATCAAACTATAATACTTCATTAAACATTAGTCTATTCCTAAACTTGCAAGCTTCTTCACGGACCTTACAGAATGATTTTTCCTGGCAGATTGTACGTATGAAATGATTTTTCTTTAGGATAAAGTTTCCCCTTTTTGTGATGTAGATGAATAATTTTTGATTGCACTTCATTTCGCTTTTTTTAAGATCAAATTATGCCAATTTTCACTTTACAGAGTTTAAATTTAAACTTTCTGCGGTTAGAAAATGTTTTTCCCAATTATTTACGCCAGCCGTTATCCAATTCAGGGCTGTCATTCACAAGTAATAGCCCTTCAAATTTTTAGACTTTGCCAACACATGTAATTTTCTAATTTCTAGCATGGACTTTTTTTAATATCATTTCTTAACGTAGATGTCATTTTTCTAGATATATTTCTGCTATTTTATGCTTGTATTCATCAAGATCGGCAAATGAAAAAAATAACAATAATTTGTGTCGATGGAAACTTCTGCACTTCTCTTAGCAACATACAAGTATTTGTTAATCACAATATAAAATTAGTTTTCAATTAATCTTTATACGTATAAAATTTAAACATAACGAATATTATTAAAATATTGTTATTAAAAAGAGTTAATAAAATTGAATTAATTTTTATCATTAAAATATTATTAAAAAGAGTGCTTATTTTGTTTCTTGGAGTTCAATTTTTTAAAAATTATATGCATACTTTTGAGACTAAATTACATGTTACATTTCACTCACTGATAGCTTTGGTTCCTTTATATCATACATAAGTGGAATTAGTAACTGAATATGGGGCAAGAATTACAGGGCTTCAACTTTATATTAAAGGGAAACTCTTCGCCAAGCTTCTATTATTAAAGCAGGATGGAAATCAGCTTAATACCTTACAAAATAAAAATTGTTTCAATGATGCAAAAGTAATACATGCATATATTTGTTGATTACTAAATTACGTATGTGAAATAGTTTCTTAATTGTAATTAAGATCAAACAAGGTTAGTTGCCAATAAAATAATCTCTATTCAGAATTTATTTGGGGAGAAAGTAATAATACTTGATTGATTTTAAAGTTTGATGTATTCGACTACGTCTTCTTGCATAAAATATTGCTCTATGTGTATGGCACATGTAAACAGAGTGTTATATTAATTCATTGTTTACATTTTTTTTATTGGCAATCGCATTCGTTTAAATAGGAATTTTTTACAAAATGGTTTCAAAATCTATAATTATAGGCAATATTTAACATTTAGTTTAATTGCTTTAAACTAATGTAATGTATCGGTGATTTATATATTTCTTGAGACAGAATTTCTGTGTGATATTTATTGAATAAAATGAAAACTTGTACAATAATCTTTTATTAATGTGTTTTATAAAAACTGACCTGGAAAGAAATATTTAATGAAACTTATTTCCATAGCAACGGATTGAAATATAATCGATGGTATTACAGCAGAATAGTGTTGGTTAAATTTGCGAATTAAAATATTAATATTATAGAAGAATTTATGAACCTCAACAAATATTAATAATTAATTTTATTAATTCTTCACATATGGGTTTCTAACAAAAGATTAATCAAAATCTTTTTTTTCTGGTTGTATTTATTGATATGTTTTCATATAAATAAATTTTATAATATCTTCAGAAGAAATTATCATAAAACACGTAAATTTTTGACAGCAGTTTGTATTGAGAATTCTTAAAGGACACTTAATAAAATTTATTCTACAAGACTCAGTAATCAGTTCAAAAGGTTTTCAACTTCTTCGTAAATCTTCTACTACCGGTTTGTAGTACAATTTATCTTACAGCACAAGTTGTCAACAAATTGATGCTTCCGAAACAACCGACCACTTTAACATGTAAACCACGAAACGGGTTTGTATCTTATTTCTCAAGTTGGAGCATTTCAGTAACTTCCAAAAGTATTTATCTCGCATATGCGGAATAAATGTACATTTGAACAGCGATTTTAACTCGTCCGGGGATGCTTAGAAACATTTTATGAATATTTCATGAAGTACAATGAAACCGATGGGAATGCATAAGTTTGTTCTCAACTTCTGTTAAGATTCCTATAAAATGTATCTTCAAGAACAATCGTTGTCTTCGAGTCTTGAAGACTTTCAGATTGAAATTGATATGTATATCAAAAGCTTATCCGTAAATATATCAATTATTTTTATTTTTTTATTTTGATGATATGGTACAATAAGTGCTCTTGAAATGTAATATTTATCCAAAAAATGGAACCGATAGAAAAACATCGTAATGGATTTTATAATGAGATATAATTGTTAAGCATTATATATTTATTTGATGCATACTTTTAGGAGATTATTCTGTTACATTCTTATCACGTGAATTCAAAATTTGGCAATTTATTTTCCCAAGGCTGTTGAGATATTTATATCGAATACATTTATTTAAAATTTGAACTTATAATTTCATCTGACTGAAAAAAAAATGTTATTTTTAATGGAATCAGTCTACTTCAAATTGATTTGCGTAAAAATTTTAAAAAGTGTATATAATCTATACTTATAATAAAGCTCAATGTGTTTTTGTGTGTGTGTGTTGGCGCTCTACAGGCCAGACCATTCAACCTACAGCTACCAAACTTGGCACGTGTATACTTTGGAGGCCGGAAATGTGTACCTGGGGGTTATTTTTTCGAAATTTTAACTATAATTTTATTTATTTAAAAATTAAGAAATTTTGATGTGTTTCTGCTATAACTGCCGAAAATATTACCGCACAAAAAAGATTTTTACATCAAGTTAAAGATAAAAAATTTATCTTTTAAATGATACTAATGTTTTAATCTTAAAATTAAATTTCTATTTTTAATGAATTTTTAAATAAATATTTTAACTATGTTTTTCAATAATTTTTTCGTTAAAAATAAAAATTAAAATTAAGCACGTTTCGTATTCAAGGGAAAAAATTAGCTTTTTTCAAAGAGTTGCCATCACATTGATTAAAGCTCTAACTCAAAATAAATTAAATCTTTTTGGAAATGAAATCTGAAAAAATATAATTTTCGGCACGTGTCTGTAGGAAATGAAACAAATATGAAATATTATTTTTTCTAAAAAATAAATTCAAGAAAAATTATTTTATGATCTTTTACACTCTCTATACAGGGTGTTTGTTTCGTCCCGGACCCATTTTGATATTTAATGACTCATAAAATAATGAAGATATATACAAACTTATGGCATTTATTGATGGAATAACTCATATATTTTCCTTTTCAGGTTTGAATATTTTTACTTTTGTAAATATCGTCTGCGCGTGTAGTTAATTTCAGATAATTTCATTTTCCAGTCTCAATATCTGTACTTTTCTAAATATCGTCTGTTTAATAATTGCATTTTTCTCTCTTTTGTTTTTGGCAACTATTGAAATGTTATGTTTACTTTTAATGTGTTTGTTCTATGTAGTACTTTTGTATGTGATGTTTTATTCGAGCGGATATTAAGGAGAATGCATACACCACAAGAGAAAGCACAGATTTTATGGTGGTCATAGAGTTAATTTCCAATCAACTAAATCATTGACTTTTAAGAGTTAATTTCCAATCACCTCAACTGACTGATTTATGAAGATTTGAATATCACTATTCAATAAAAAAGGATAATTTTAGATTTTCCATCGATCGCTTCAAAGAAAATACGTCAATCAGCGCGCAGGTTTCTCAAGATTAATTGGCCTAAGATTATGAAAATGTTGATATTTTCTAAATTTTTAACATTTAAAACTTCATAAATAAATCTTAGTTGATCGTGGAAAATAGAAACATTCATTCATTTATTTAAAATTTGGTGTGTCCAGAATATTTCTCAGAATATGATACCTTACTGCATTAAATTTAGACTTCATAATTTTTGAAATATATTTATAGGCCGAAACAAAATATTATTATTCATTTTATTTCAATCCTTTTAAAAGCAAAACTAAAAACTTAATTTTATGCTGAATCTCGGAAATTTTTGTTGAATTATTGTTTGAGATATTACATAAATGATGAAAAATATTTTGTAGTTAACATAAGACTTAAATACCGAGCGATTTTGTTTGCAATACTCACATTCAATAATAATAACAATTAATAAATAACAATAATGATGATAAATAAAATAAAACGCTTGGTTTAAAAAATATCTTAATATTAATTGCAATTTCATCATTTACATTTTAAATTAAAGTTGAAGTTTCACCGAAAATGACAACAAATTAGCAAAATATATTTAGTAAATTGAACGAAAAGATCTAAACAGTATAAGTTTGGTATGACTATCAAAATTTGAAGATTAAAAATGTTTTGTTTGAGAATCCTTTAAGAGACCAGTTACTTAAAATATTTAATTGAAAATTGTAGAAAGCGGTATTACTGGCGAACCGGCTGGTCGCCAAAGGCGGCTAGTATGAAATAAAATAGAAAGTCAAAATTCTACTTCATTTTTAATAACCAACGAAAGCAATGATTTATCTTGATTTTAACTTTGGCAAAAGCAAGCGAACGAATGATTAATGGGAGAATGAAATTAGTTTGAATTTCACTATAGTAAAAATATTGTTTCAAATTATGTATCAAATTATATTATAAAATTGCTAAAATTATAAAGAAATTTTATTGTAATTAAACAGGAATCCTCAAAATGGGATTTGTTTTAATTTTAGGATAGAATGAAAATTAGTTTTGTGAAATATATACGGAAATCTGAAATATTTTTGAAGTGTTTAGAAGCGTTTCTTATTGAAAAATTATTGACTATATATCGTAACTAATGTATCAGAAAAACTTAACTATCATAAATTATACTCATATTCAAAGTGTTGACTGAGCTGCTCAAACTTTAAGAAGTTGGACTTTCCTTGAGCAATAAAGTGATTTTAGAAATGAATTTTTAAGTCAAATTGTCACAAGTGATGAAATGTGGGTAGCTCGTATTAAGCCAGAATTTAAGCAAAAATTCAGGGAATGGTAGGATTGAACATCATTCCAGAAAGTGATTAGAACAAACCACATGGACCGAAAAATTAAATGTAATGAGTCACAGGATTTAAAGGGGGTGTTGCTTAGAAAATTTGTTGCTTCGTGATGAATTATTAAAGAGACTTATTATGAAATCTTAACTAAAGTGAACTGCTAATGCAAAAACGAAAGGTGTTGTATGATGAGTAAGGGGATGATTTTGCTTCAGCACTGTTCTCCTCATGTAGTAAATCATACATAATATGCCATCACATGATTTGGCTGGAAACAAGATGATTCCTCTCATGTATCCCCGATTTATTATCAAATGACCATCATTAGGCATAAAAAAATTTAAGGTATTTACAAATGCATTTTTAAGGTCAGCGTTAAGACGATGATGACCTCAAAATGGTTGTTATGTCGTAGTTAACGAATCAAAAAGTAGATTTATATGAAGATGGGATTCTGTCGAAAACAATTTTCTTAAAATGTACTTATTACTCACAAATAATTTTGGTATTCCTTCTGATGAATATTTGTTCAATAAAATGTTCTATTCATCGAACAAATATTATTAATATATTATGGCATCAATCCGTATCCGCATGTCATTATTATTTGAATAATGAGATCTAATTGGCTTTGAATAGTTATTGCAGAATTTAAAGAGAAATCACAGGCTAGATTCGCATCTTGTACGCCCAGGCTAGGTTCGTTAATAAATTAATTAATAACGAGACCAAAATGACATTGAATATTTATTACAGAATCAAGAGAGAAATCTCAGGCTAGAATCACAGCCAGTGCGAAGATGGATGTAATAAATTAATTTCTTGTGAGAATCTAATTTATACATGACTTTTATGACAATGCAATATGATTGCAGTAAAGATTCTTATTAATTAATGATGGCTTTTGATTTTTAATGAATTATATTGGACGTTAAAGCCTTCTGATTTCTGATTACTATCTGATATTGTAATAGATTATCCCGAAATAGGACATTAATTTACATATGTATTCAATTGTGATCCATCTTCGCTAATCATATAGGCATTGCTAAGTATATAGGTCTCTGGTGCCACAGTCACCCACATTTTTGTGGACAGACAATATCAACGTTTTTGATTAATTGTACCGTTAGAAAATCACGTGATATACAAACTGATCTGGAGAAAATGTGTCGTTTTCAAATAAAGAATTAAAATAGATATAAATTGAAAAAAAGACATTACAATCACAACAATGCATTTCTTGAGCTACAGGCACATCTTATGAAATCAAAAGATTGACAATAATTACATGCACCTACCAATGCCAAAATACGCATGTAAGAGATATTTCGAAACGTTTCAAATTAATATATATATATATGCATATTACAGTGATTCAGAATAGGCTTCGAAGTTTCATAATGTTTAGGATATACAGTAGAAGGTCAAATGAAATTATGTTTACATTATGGATATAATATATTTATTTATTATGATAACCCCTTCACCCCTTTTATTATAATGTGAAATATGACAATGCATGTTTGGTAATGGGCACAAAACTGTACTTCCTCTTTGTAAATGTTTAAGTTAAATGTTTTTCTCACATTTACATATATCGCATGTGCTCTAATATTCATACATGTAAAAACTTTGAGATGGATATAATAAATAAAATATTAAAATGTTGAAAATGTTGTTTAAAAAAGTTACTGAGATGTACAAATATTATGTTATCATAATTTAAATATTTATAATTGGATTAAATCCTATATCTATATTTTTTTCTGGAGCCTGAATTGAATAGTAAAATAGCTGTAATTGAGGAGGCAGAATTACGCAATTTGAAATTAACTTTTTAAATGGTAGTGGTGATTATTTCTTTTCATACATTTACAACCAGAATAATGGTTACATGGGAAAAAAATTCTTCTAAGTGCTTTGCTAATATTTTTACACACCTTTCAAACAACTAGCCATTTATTCATCAAGAAGAAACAAATAAATATACTACCGAAAACAAGACAGCCTAATCAGTCAATTCCTCACTTCCCCTTCCATCCGCCGGACAGATTCCTCCCTATCGAATAGATCATGACTTTCAACCGGGTAGACTCTATTGCCATATCTGTAGATACTAATCATTTCCTTTCTCTATAATATTATTTCTTTCGAATCATTATTGATAATTATATTAGTGAAGTATCCTATCGCATTCTAAATCATATCTCGTTTCTCTTTCTCTGTGCAACACACGAAGTTTATTGATTTATAAGAAATCTAGAAAACTATGATAAAAGTACATTCTGAATCCAAAAGACTGTTGAATAATGATGTTAAATGTATTCTCAAGTAGGTTATTAAATAGTTAAAAAATAAGTTATTCACTTTTTGAATATCCACAACTGTTTTAATATTAAGACTGTTAAGATGAATTGATCGCTTTGATTTCAGAATTTGGATTAAGAAACAGATTACGACTACAAGTTAAAAATGAATGTTTGAAGATAAAATTAATAAAATTTTAATAATAAATAATAAGCGGAACTTTCTTTAATATAATGAAAGTCTACATTTTTTTTCTCACGAATATTTAATTCTGCATTTTCATAGTATCATTTGCTAAAAATAAAAGTTATATTGAAGTAAAAGTTTCTTCAAAACTCTGATTCGAAGTAAACAGCAGTATTAAAATTTTCTTTAAAACAATAAAGCTTACTTAAATAATAATACAAAAATGCATGCTTCTTTCGATATCCAAATGATCTCTTTCATCAAATTTTCCTTTATTTGTAATAACTCAGAATTATTTATTTTATTTTGAATTGAAATCATGAGAAAAATTGGCGGATAAAATAAATCTTTATTTCAAAAATTTATGGCTAATGTTTCTATTCAGAAAAATAATTTTTTTTTGTCATTTCTGAATATAAATTTTATTCGTTGAATTTTTTGTGAATTCTCTTATATATTTCTTGATAAGATAATCTTGAAGTTTTTGAATTTATTTAATTATCTGGATTAAATTAGAAACTCTCCAGATTCTAAGCTACCACTTTCTTAATTGTGAGAACAGAAACAAACATAAAATAATGGAAAACTTTGCACGCATTCTTATCCCACTTATATTTACATAAAAAAATCATATTGAAACTTTTAGGAATAATTGAGCCTACTTACACTGAATTATAAATATGATGCATATATTTAGTTTATAAAAGTTGATCAAAATATCGTAAATATTAAAGATGATATTAATATCATAAAATTATTATTATTGAAGTTTTTAAAAAAATTATTAAAAATATAAAAATACAGAAATACAGAATGCCCCCAAAAGATTGAAACTCAGTTTAATTCTTTACCCATTAGATATATGTGAACGATGTAAATTGCAAAATAATTCAAAATAAGGTACAAATAAAGATTATACGTTAAGAAAAATTTTTGGCGTTACTTTTCAAAAGTTAAATTTTTAAAAATATTTATGTGTTTACTATAGACTATTATAGAAAATTTGGTCAGTTTGAAAGTTTTTTTCCCATTCAACAAGATCATACCCCCCCCCCCCCCCCTCCCCAACCGTATATTTAAAACCAAATAAATTATGATACAGAAAAAAATTACCAATGACATTTTTCACATCACGTACAACTCTGTTTCTTCGGTGAAAATAGAGGCTATATACAAAATCAATATTGGACATTTTTACATAAAAAGTGCGATAGCGTGTGCCAAAACATCTCAAATGCTCTTGAACAAAATTTTCATAGACATAAATTATCACTGGATTGTCTATGCAGTTCATGCGGCTCTCAATTTCATTAAATGCGGTCTCACAATTGATGCATATAATAAAAAAATCATGCATACAAAGAGATAGACATTTTATAAAATATATTTTAGAAAGATATTTTGATAAAAGAAAATTGTCTGCATTTCACAACGCAGTTTGAAAATTTTTTTGTGACATAAATAGTGGAAACGGTTAAATTACAGTTAAATGAAAGAAAATAAATCGTCTGTGAATTATTTTGTTAGAGTGTCGTTTTGAAAAATTATGTTAAATTTGACAATAAATTACTTGCATGTATTTATTTCCTATTTTAATTTTCACAAATAAAAAATGACAGTTTGAACATAATAAAATCCTTAAGAATACGTTTCACTGCTGCGAATCTGCCCTAAACAAGCATAAAGGGGTTTAAATATTATACATTTTATATTTTTATAATAGCAAAAAAATTATTTATATTTTGGTTAACGGTCTCTATGCAGCGCATTCAATTTTCAATTAAGTATAACTCACTCAGTTTGAAAGATTCGAGTATGCGGGTTTTTTTGTAATGATTTTGTTGAATAAAATTTTAAAACTTTCTAACTAAATTTGTCTAGAAGGGTGGCATAAAAATTTAAAAAGTACAGCCTTTGGAAAATTAACGTTAAAATTTTTGTATTAAAATGGATTTATTTTGTACCTTATTTTAAACTACTTTAGATTGTATCTTAATCTTTAATGGATAAATTATTAAACCGTTTTAATCTTTTTGGGACATCCTGTATAATTTTAGAATATGTTGACTCCTCGGGGGAAAGAATCGCTCGCTTGTATACCGCATTTCGATGCCTTTATGTAATTGGTATTTAAAAGGACATGATCAATTTTTCGACGAATAAAGATTTTTAAAAGGAGCAGCGAGAATGTCTAGAATACATGAGTTAGATCAGAAAAAAAATCAAAAATGAGTCTTTTAAAATTATTGTCGGAATTTAGTTTAGTTAAATTAACGTCCCATTTTAAAGATACATTGGGTCTATTTTGGGAAGGACGTCGTAATTTTGAACCATGGTCAGATGAAGAGGACGAAACCTGAGCAGTCACCTCCCTCTCTAAACTTCCACACCACACCAGCTGGATAACATTTGACCCCCGACGAATTTAAGACGCACAGACGGATGCACCAGACCCGCTTACATGAACGTTCTTCGGTGGAATCGGGTCTCAAATCTGGAGTCCTGAAGTCCCGAAGATGAGACCTTACCACCAGACGACCACATCCCCAAACTATTACCGGATTTAAGAGGTGTAAAAATGGCAATGATAAATATCATAATTCATGATACTTATTTTGCCTTTAAATTGAATTTATAGGTAACATAAGAATCGTGAAGAATAAGCATCATCTTTTAAATTGAATTTAAACATGTAATAAAGCATAGCCTATGCTTTGTTCTTAGAAAGCTGCAACTGAAGGATCTTAAGACCTCCTAGACTAAAAAAAATAATGAGAGTCGTTTCCTGAGAACTACTTCGAAGTAGAAATCATGTTTGTCCATGTCTACAAAAAGACACCAACACACACAATAAAAAAGAAGTTACTTGACCAGAAGGAATCCAAATGAGAAAAATATCTGACAGCTTCTTTGTAATTTTTTTTCTTTCTTTCGGAACACGGAAATAGTTCTCGGAAATGGAATTTCTTGGTCAGGAAGCAGAAAGTAAAATATTTCATTGTCAATGGCGTCAGCATATTTGACACTTCCAGCCAACGTTTGTAGGCTGTTTGAAATTCAAACCACAGACAATATTTATACCCATAAAGAGAGAACTAAAATATTATGCTACTTTGCTATTTCTTCGGAAGGTAAGGTAAAATAAAAATATCACATGAGATGACGGATAAAACGCAGATGCCAGTATGATGTATTATTGTTCGTATTTCAAAATTTTTCCTCTATCTTTTTTTACGATTTGAACTTGTGGTGGATCAAATGATATGTGAAGTATTGGCCTATCGGTATATACTTTTGCATGCATGTAAATGCAAAAATTCAAAAACGTAAAAATTTAGGTAAATGACATTTGGTGCACAGTTTTAGATAGCTTTTTATTAAATTTTGAATCAAATCTGTCAAAGGGTTGATTATCTGTTGGTCTATATTTCCGCACGCATTAAACTTGTGGTGGTTCAAGTGGTATTTGAAATATTGGTCTATCAGCATGTACTTTTGCATGCATATAAGTGTGATAATTCAAAAATGTAAAAATTTAGGTAAAGGAAATTTGGTTTAGTATCAGTATTTAAAGAGCAGTTTTTTATTAAATTTTGAAGCAAATCTGTCAAAGGGTTGATTATCTGTTGGTCTATATTTCCGCACGCATTGAACGTGTGGTGGTTCAAGTGGTATTTGAAATATTGGTCTAAACTTTTTCACGCATATAAATGCGATAGTTCAAAAACATAAGAACTTTGGTAAATGTAATTTGGATTAGAGTTTTAGTACCTAAAGAGTAAATTATAATGAATTTTGAAACAGATCTGTCAAAGGGTTTACTATCTCTTGGTCTATATTTCCGCACGCATTCAAACGCAAAAACTCTGTCAAACTCAATGGTAAAATGAAATGAAATTTGGTATTTGATCATGTGACTACAATTGTAGTTATATGTCAAATTTTAGTTTCAATCTTTGGAAAGAAACGCATCCAAAATAGATATTCCTTTTCCTAGCAGTTGTTTGTTTTGTATTTATGTCTGTCTGTCTGTCTGTGATTACGATAATTCAAAAATGGTTTGAGTTAGATACCGGTAGCAAAGCACAGCTTAAGCGTACACCAAGACAGAATTTATAGAAATTAACAATACACAAGGAAGCAGCAAATCGATATTTAATTTACAGAAACAGCACACATTTTCCTCGCTCGCAATATAACAATCCAAAGAAATAATTGTTTCTTCATATAAGCGTGTTGTTATTTTCCCAATAGAATATGGAATTTTTTAAACAAATTTCTTAATTGCGACTCTTAATGAAGACATCGCTTAGATCTTATATTTTCCAAAGCCTTCTCATTTGTCGCCTGATTCTTTACCAAGATGATAAACTCGTGTCTAAGATCGGGGATTATTGAGCTGATATTCATTCAGAATCCATTAAGAATATCTATAAATTTCTCATCTAAGCGATGATACTAATCTACAAGGGAAATAGTATTACAGATTCGTAAAAATATCTAAGAGCTATGCATTGAAATTTCAAACATAGTCAATCAATAAAAGCTGACTTAATAACGTATGACTCAGACGAATATGTTGTATAAAAACTTATTTTTAAATACATTTTTTAGTTTTTCTAATCAAGTACAGTGATAAGCATTTAATTGAAAACTTCGAATAATACAGCAATTCTTCTCAAAACGCAAAATCATGACATCGCAAACATTCAATAAAAACTTACACCGAAACCGAACATTAATTCTGTCGTCTTATAAGCATTAATTATTACAGTTTGTAAAAGAACTCTTTGAATTGAGATTTGAATCTATTCTTATTATAAAATTTCTGCAAAATAATATTATATACACCTCAAATAATAATTACATCTCTGAAACAATCCCATCATTTGAATAAAAGTTTACACTAATCTATGAGCAGCTCTCTTTCAAGAAATATATCAACATATTTTATCACACTAGCGCTTTCTTAAAAGCAATTCTATTGATATGCAAATGCTTTGAATTTAATTTAAAGTCATAGAAGGGGCGAATCCATCACCTTTTAACTCGAATTCAGAAACATATAAAATAAAAATAGCACAGATAGCTTAAAACAGCTAACTTTAAGTATAACTAATTCTACTCACGAGTACTTACCTGCATCCATCTGAGTTTCTTGGAAAATTGCGAAAGCTGTTGGGCGTCTCTATTCGACTAAACAACCCAAAGTGTTTGTTGCGCTGCAATGAAATTGCATTGCTTGCAGATATTTATTCTAAGTTTCGTTTAAATTCCACCAAAAGATAAAAAATATTCAGTTTTTTTCTTCCTAGCGATGGATGTTCAAGAATTTTTAACTCAATCTCTCCGAAAAGTACATAGACTAAAAAAAAGAGTATTGTGTATAAACAGTGTAACTATATTGTATTACTTGTATCAAACGGTAAACGGTTTGATACAAACAGCTGCGCGTATATTTAATCCTTTGCACTCAAATGTATTTTCTCACTCACTATTCAAAACGGTGCATCAATTTGATATTTTATTTATTTTTTAGAATTTTAATTGTTAAAAATACCTACAGAATGTTAAACAGATGTAGATTCATTTTTCAGGGAAACTCAACTTAAAACAGTTGCATGTGTTTAATTTTTGTTGTAATTAACAGGTCTATGTATTAAGTGAATAATTATGCATCGAATTATCTCCCCGAGTACAAATGGTAAATAAGGATATACTATGGAATTTAATGCTGTTGAATATTAAGAACAACTTGAAATTATTTGAAAACGAAGTATGAAATAAAATTTGCTCTTTTTATATTATTAAAGATATTTTATTCTCTATTATAACTTTTTATTTGTTATATTATTGAAGATTTGTTAGACAGAAAACATCGTATACTGTGAAAAAGGAATTTTAATTAAAATATGTTTTTCATTTCACAAAATTTTTTATTAGTATATCATTGTGAAATCCGCTTGTAAAGGAATTTCAGCCAATTGTTTAATTTAGTGATGGCAAAAACAATATTTGTATTACTTAAATCATTCTGTATATAACAATATTTGTACATTAGTTCCTGGAATGGCAAATTTAAAACCAATCTGTACATGTTAAAAAAAAACTTTTGATTTCAAATTACATTCATGAAATGATTTGATTATAAATACGAACTTTTTTAGTAAGCAAAAAAAAATTTATGACAGTAAAAGATATTTTACAGAAGAAATAAAGAACGAAAAATAATTCTCACTGAGCTATAATAGAATCAGGCACACATTATTATTGCATTCAAATTGGAATGTTCTAAAATTTACGAAGACAACAAATATATTATCTGCCAAAGATTTTAGAAATAAGAAAGAAGAGGGAAAGTTGATATACTATATTATAATTTTAAATTAACCTTCAGTTTAAACTCACTTCTCTCGACTGGTTCATTAGTTTCCCTTATCATTTTGATAGGTGGCTGGATATAAGCATATTAGAAAATACATTTAAAATGCAACACAACTTTTAGGCTAAAATTTGAAACATTTCACAAAACTCTATGATCACATGAGAGTTTCAATGCTAATTCGTCTCAAGATTTGAGAAAAATCCACAAATTCAGAGATCAAATTAACAAATGTTGATTTGATCCCTTTGATTTACAAGTTAACAAATTCCCTCCGATTTTTCTCTCTCGCACAAAAAGCATAAATCGGGGGAAATATCATTCATGGTCATCAATGAATTCGATTACGAAGATTTTCTTTTAATCGATATTTTTGGACTCACTGAATTTGAAAAATCATTTTTAGAGATATGCTTGAGTTTTATTGTATAGAAATTGAAATTCCTTTTGTGTCGAATTCAGGTCTTTTAATTTTATTTCTTTTCATTTATACAAATGCTACATCAGAAAGCACTTTCAAATATGGAATTATCGGTTATTTCAAAATCTGGATAGTATATGTTTGTAAAATCAGAGCGCCACATATCAATAAATTTTACTTTGAAATATGATATCGCTATGGATTGCACATATTCCGTGTTTTATGCGTGATTATATATCTCTTTGTATTAATGTTTATTTTATATTTAGAATTATTATAAAAACACAATGAAAAGATGCTGTTTCCTAAAGGTTCAAAAGTTATACAGACCAATTATTTATTGGTGCAATACCGCCTTTTCTAATTAATTTTGATATGATTGTTTACAATGGAAAATTTTAGGAACTGTATTGAAATTTGTAATAAATCACATACTATTGTAATGCATGACCCACGGAGATTTTAAGATTTCATATTTGAATCATTTTGTTTTATTAATAATAAAATTAAATTCAAAAAGAATAAGTTTTGAAATGTAGTACCGAATCGAAACCACAAAAATTTTTATTTATTGAAAGAGAAACATTGGGATCGCAAATATATTTTAAAGACTTAATTCTAGCCCATATAACCGTTTTGATACAAAAAATTTTTAAATAATGTTTAATACAAACAAAACAGTATTTAGAGCAATAAAAATCCGTGAAGTCAAAAAAATTTATTAATTAAAAGCAAAACTGATGAACGCAAATTGAATGCATATTAAATAGTTTTGTCCACATACGACATACCAATAACAAAAACAACTTTTCAAAACACTGCTTCACCATTTCTATAGTCACGTGTATCAGAAATATTAGAGAATATGTCACTTTTCGAATAAATTACAAATAACTTACTTCAATTTCCAAAATGTTATTTACGTCTTCTGTATTTGCTATACCTTAGCAAATATTCTGTCCTTAACTTCTAAAATTGTAAACAAATTCAATTCACTTCAGAGTTAATCTAATGATTTGACATTTAATTCCCGGATATTTAATCTTTATCGTATTTCACTTTCTA